>CM062282.1:3940490-3967990 GCA_031216635.1 Dissostichus eleginoides | reverse complement strand
CACCGCGCTTCATAAACACCTGGAGGAGAGGAGGAGGAGGAGGAGGAGGAGGAAGAGGATGAAGGAGAAGAAGAAGGGCTTTTAATGTGATATATATGGACCCTCTGATTCCACTCAGCCCTTCAAAATAAAGGCCCCACACAGTATCCTTAATTGAAGCTTGGGATAAATTATGTTTTTCAGAATAAAAGCCCCACACAGTAAATGTATCCTTAATTGAAGCTCAGGAAGAGGCATGATTTCAAAGTAAAAGCCCCATAGAGTAGCTGAATCCTACCATGAAGCTAAGGATGACAAATGTTTTTTCAAAATAAAAGACTGTTAGAGGACCTGAATCCTAACAGGAAGCACAGGATGTGACATGTCTTACCAAAATAAAAGCCCAGAGAGTAACTGTTTCTTTTATTGAATCTCAGGATGGCACTTGTTTTTCAAAATAAAAGACTATAGAAACTTTGTCCTAACACAAGGTTTCAGAAGAGGAATATTTTCACAATAAAAGACCAATAAAGTAACTGTAATCTTAATTGAAGCTAGAGAAAAATTATGTTTTTCAAAATAAAAGCCCCACAGAGTAACTGTATCCTATCATGAATCGTAGGAAGAGGCATCTTTTCAAAATAAAAGACATATCATTTAACTGTATCCTTAATTGAAGTTCAAGAAGAGTGATTTTTTTCAAAATAAAAGACTGTTAGAGTACCTGTATGCTAACAGGAAGCTCAGGGTGAGACATGTCTTACCAAAATAAAAGACCTTTAGAGAAACTGTATCCTATCATGAATCTTAGATAAGGTCATCATTTCAAAATAAAAGACATACTGTATAATTGTACTGTATCCTTAATTGAAGCTCTGGAAGAGGCAAGTTTTTCAAAATAAAATACGAACAGAGTAACGGTATCCTGACAGGATGCTCAGAATGATGCATGCTTTTCAAAATAAAAGCCCTCACCCTGTTGGAGCCCATCACGATGCTCTTCTTGTCCAGATCTAGCTCACAGAGCAGCTCCTCCACCGCCTTAAAGAGAGAGAGGAGGTCATTATTATATATCGTCTTATTATTATTCTAAACTGGTTTGTGTGAACATCTGTGACTCTGACCTTCCTCTCGTCGTGGTTCACGAACATGGAGGCGTAGCGTTTCATTATCGGAGGCGACAGAGCCTGGAAGTGACACCTGAAGTCGCTCAGAGTCATGTGCTCCGGGTAGCCTGAGAGAAAGTTAATTGTAGAGTATTTAAAAAGACTATAACACTGTTAAATGCATATAAGGAAACTCGAAAATGGAGGATACCCACATATGTGAGTCGGAATCCCAACAAAACACTTCTAAAGGTCTCCTATTATACTATTTTTAGGCAAATATTATAGGTCTCAAATATATAAAAAACATGTCTCTGAAGCGTTTTGCTCAAAATACCAAACAGATCACCCATTCTAGCCTCAAACCCCTCTGTTCCAGCCCTGTTACTAAAGTGCTGATTCTGGGTCTGTAGCTTTAGAAAAGAAAAAAAAACGCTGCCGTGATTAAATGCCATCATGTTCCAAACCACATCAAGGATTATTTCTGAAACAGTACAGTACTGTACTGTCACAAGGTGAGTTCCTTTTTATTTCCTGCTTCTTCACACATACTCTCTCCAGTACAGGTTATCTCTGAGTGATAGCGATGCTAATGTAAACAAAGACCATATTAAGTCCAAAACACGTTTCATTGTTTCTGATAGAAACGTTTCTGATTGGCCAGTGGGTGTAAAGCCCACCCACATTTCAGATATTACGTCATATCGGACGTAAATCTGGATCAGCTCCGTTGTTCCCCCGTTTTTAGAGATTTGGGTACGGAGGAAAAGTTTTCTGACGCTGCGTGAGTTCCCTGACACACCGGGGACACACCGGGGACACATCTTTATGTATAAAAGACATCAAAAAGAGGATTTTGCATGATAGGAGACCTTTTAATTACAGAGACTCAAAGAGGAAGATTCTAAACACAGGACAAGACTAATGGGATAAAGGTGATACGTCACACTAAATCAAGGTGAGAAATGATCAAATCCTGCACAACCTTTGGTTTCTTGTTTCAATAGTTACGTTATCACTTTATTTTTGCTGTATTATTATTTTAATTTGTATTCTATTTTATCTTAATTTTTACCTTGTGTGAATCCTGTTTTTCATTCTTACCCTGTTGCTGCTATTAACGCCTGAATTTCAAGACAAGACTAATGGGATAAAGGTGATACGTGACACTAAATCAAGGTGAGAAATGATCAAATCCTGCACAAACGTTGCTAAAGTTTACAGTAAAGTGTGTGTGTGTGTGTGTGTGTGTGTGTGTGTGTGTGTGTGTGTGTGTGTGTGTGTGTGCAGACCTGTGCGGTGCAGCTGCAGCGCGGACAGGATCTGGGTGGAGTTCAGCTGGACTCGGAGAGAAGGAACATCAAAAGCTCCAGCTTCTACTTTAGCACCGACGCACTGAAGGAAGACGGGGCGCGCTCTGCGGATCAGATTCACCAGAGCGTCCTGCAGGGGGTCAGAACAGAAGACACTGCATTACACGACATGAGGGAGGAATGACGCTCCAGGAGGAAGAGAAATACAGACCTGTTTTTATTTAAACTGAGATAGGTAAAGGAAATGTGTTTAAATATATGATATATGTACTGAGATCTTTAAAGTAGATGTGTACCTTTTTTGTCAATGTGTACAGAGATTTGTTTACGTGGAGTATTACATATGTTTATTTGTAAATGTGTAATATTATTTGTTTTACATACACTTCTACTTTACGTACACTTTTATTTTCAAGTGTGTACTGACATTTGTTTATTTGAACTGAGATTTACTTTCATTGAACGTTAACATTAATCTGAATGCACATTTGCAGATTTTTGTACGACTATAATACTCAAATAAAGTCCAAGAACCTGAAATATGGACTTCTAGTACTTGAATAAATACACTTTACTCACGGCCTGCAGTTTGACGGCGATGCTCTGGGAGTGGCGTCTGATGGCGGCCATCCCTCCGCTGAAGGTTTTCCGGATGGTTCCGTTCCTCTGCAGCGAGCGCTGACTCGAGCCCTCGAGACCCGCCATGCCCCGACAGAGAGGGGGCACCGAGACCCGGGGGGTGAACAGGGCCTTCACTGCCCCTCTGAGGAGGAGGAGGAGGAGGAGGAGGAGGAGGAGGAGGAGGAGGAGGAGAAAAACCAGGGTATTTACTCATGTGCAAACATTAAAATATTTCAAAATGTCACTGCTGTAAATACATGAAAGAATGATGCCACGGACGTAGAAATCGTATAAACTGCATCCACTTCAACATGAATACTTGATAAAGAGTCCTGCTCTACATCTGAGGTAAACTGCAGACGACTGTGTTTACTTATTTGTATGTATTTAGTATTTTATGAGGATATTACTGAAGCAAAATTGTGCATCGACACTAAGAAATATGCACAAAGAGAGAGTTGTAAGTGTGTATTTTCATTTGTAAATGTTGACAGAGATTTCACAATATCTATTTTTCTGTAAATGCGTACGTAATGTGTACTTTTATTCGTTTGAATTAATTATTAGAAGATAATAATAACACAGATCTGTAACACACACTCTCACATGGTGTAGTTCTGCAGAACACAGATCTGTAAGATACACATCTGTAACACACAGATCAGTAACACACACTCTCACATCGTGTAGTTCTGCAGAACACAGATCAGTAACACACACATCTATAACACACACACACATCTGTAAGATACACATCTGTAACACACACATCCATAACACACACAGATCAGTAACACACACTCACAAGGTGGAGTTCTCCAGAACACACGTGGGTAACACACACATCAGTAACACACTTCTGTAACACACACATCTGTAACACACACATCCATAACACACACAGATCAGTAACACACACTCACAAGGTGGAGTTCTGCAGAACACACATCTGTAACACACAGATCTGTAACACACAGATCTGTAACACACACTCACAGGGTGGAGTTCTGCAGCACACAGAGGGCGTTCTGAGCGGACAGATTGTTCTGGATGAGTCCGATCCAGCCGGTGAGGTCGTATCGGACCGGGTCAGAACCCATCAGGTGACTGAGCTCACACTGGAGGGGCTGCTCACACTGACGCACTGCAGGGGGCACACACACCAATTAAGACCATGAATGCACAGCTAATTAAGTCTAAAAAAGAAGAAAAATGTACCAAAAAAAGGGTTTGAAAATGTGGAAAAATAGAAAGAAATTCTGCCTAAATGGTGAAATGTGTGCAAAGAACACGGACGCACTGCACGGGGGACACAGCGGTAACACCATTACAGAACATTTAAATAAAGTCTAAAAAAGAAGAAAAAAGTCCCCAAAATAAGTTGAAAAAGTGGAAACTCTTTTAAAATATCCAGGAAAGAAATTCAGCCCAAATTCTGAAATTTGTGCAAAGAAAATGTTAATTATGTCCAGATAACTATTAAGGAAAATGTGCCGGGAAATGTTTGAAAAATGACCTTAAAATGATGTGAAAAATGTCTAAAAACCTTCAAAAAAGTGTCAGTAAAATACTATAAGAATTGTGTAAATTGAACAAAGAAAAATTGAATTAGGTCTGAAAAATAGTGGAAAGAATGAGGCAAAGAAATGTACGGAAAATGTCCTCAAAAACATAACAAACGATAAATAACACAAACACACTGAGTGTTACCAGTGCTGCTGTAGTACTGGCAGACCCTCTCCAGGACGTTGCTCTCGCTGCAGGACGGAGTCACCATCTCCTCGTCCAGAACCCAGAACAATCCTCGGGGGTCTCCGTCTGACGCACGCACCTTCAGAAGGAAGATACGATAAGATTAGAGCAGCATAAAAAGACAAGGCATTGTACAATAAAATAAATTAAAAGACTAGACATTAACAATCCAACATGTAAACATCTCAATAGAAATAAAATAGCATTAAAAAAGTACATGTGGACGCGTGATGTGTTTACTGACCCTCTATCATGTGTGTGTGCGTGTGTGTGTGTGTGTGTGTGTGTGTGTGTGTGTGTGTGTGTGTGTACCTGTGGAGGCTGCTGGTCCAGAGCAGACACCACTTCAGCCGGACTGTTCTCCGGACCCTCCAGCTGCACCGGGACTTTCTCCTGGAACACATTGAATATCAAAATGATTAATTATTATTCATCTAAAAACTGAACCTTTCCAGAGTGTGTGTGAAGGTTTGTGTGTGTTGACCTGGTTGTACCTTTCCAGAGAGTGTGTGAAGGTGTGTGTGTGGTAGTTCTCGTGCAGTCTCTGCTGAAGGTGTGTGTGTGTGTGTGTGTGTGTATGTGTGTGTGTGTGTGTTTACCTGGCTGTACCTCTCCAGAGTGTGTGTGAAGGTATGTGTGTTTACCTGGCTGTACCTCTCCAGAGTGTGTGTGAAGGTGTGTGTGTGGTAGTTCTCGTGCAGTCTCTCCTGCAGGTAGTTGCTGCAGAGCTCCGACCAGCCGGCGGCTCGATCCTCCGCAGAGTGACGAGGGTTCCTGAAGCCTGGAGCGTCCACCAGCATCACCGAGGCTAGGGTCAGCTGCTGGTTACTGAGCGCCCTACACACACACACACACACACACACACACACACACACACACACACACACACACACACACACACACCACCACACACACACACACACCACACACACACACACACACACACACACACACACACACACACACACACACACACACACACACACACACGTTATACAAGAGTGTACGGTGCCCCTGAAGGTCAAAAAACAGTCTGAATTCTAAAGAAGGAGAATTTTTTTGAGACTAAGAAAAAAAGTCATAAAAAAGGTCAATGTGAACAACGTCCAAATGAACACACACACACAGTATGGTATGCATGTTCCCTGCTGTGTTTACGGTGTGTATCGAGGGTCCTCACCTGTTGATCAGAGAGACGATGCAGGTGAACAGTTCTTCATAAAGTCCTGCAGCCATCCCATTCACACACTGAGTAGCCGTCAGTCTGGGACCTGCACACACACACACACACACACACACACACACACACACACACACACACACACACACACACACGCACGCACGCACGCACGCACACGCACGCACAGAATGAAGACATGGTTTCCTTCAAAGATAATGAGTGTCAGGTCAGCACTCACCCTCGTCGGCCTCGCTCCTCTCCCCCCCCTGGTGGCTTTCTGCAGCAGCTGGCGGAGGTGATGTTTGAACACGGCCGTCTGCAGATCCTCTCCCTCGCAGCCCAGCACGCTGCTGGCCGCCTGGGAGCTGCTGAAGTTCACAAACTGCCTCCTGCCCACTGAGGAAGGGGAGAGAAACGTATCATTACCCCCCATTATCTGTTTTATTTGTTTAATGTCCTATATATTCATGTTGCTCTGTGGAGGAGCCTGTGACTTCAGTTTTTCATTGCCATATCTACACTGTTGTGCTAATGACAATAAAGCCTTGAAACATCAGGGTCCACCACAGGAATACTGCATTGGGGTAAGTACGTGTATTTAGTATCCCGCTGATTACACGGCCAGATACCAAACAAACCAACGACTCGACTCCCAGTATTAAATGAAGTTATTTTATTAACTCAAAAATGATCGTATTTCTTCCGCTAAGAAACAAAACCTCGGCTGTCTGTCTTCTTCTGTTCAAGTATCTGACGTCCAGCGCTCCGTTTTTTAACCTCTTTCTCGATCATCCCTAGCAACGGTCATTATAGTCCTTGACAGCGGGTCTGTACTACTGTATTAGTAACGTGTCACCTGTTCTGAATTGACCAATCAGAGGTGGGAAGTCGTGGAGTACAAATACTTCGTTACTGTTACTCAAATTCATTTTTCTGGTATCAGTACTTCACTCCACTACTTATTTTTCTGACGACTTTTTACTTTGACTTTTACATTTTGAACCCAAATACCTGAACTTTCTACTTCTTACATTTTGAACCCAAATACCTGAACTTTCTACTTCTTACATTTTGAACCCAAATACCTGAACTTTCTACTTCTTACATTTTGAACCCAAATACCTGTACTTTCTACTTCTTACATGTTGAACCCAAATACCTGTACTTTCTACTTCTTACATGTTGAACCCAAATACCTGTACTTTCTACTTCTTACATGTTGAACACAAATACCTGTACTTTCTACTTCTTCCATGTTCCAAACAGGCTGGTTCCTTTAGTCTGAATGTGTGTTTGGTGGCGTGATCATTATTATTTAGAGTCATTGCGTGCCTATTGATTTGAACACGATCCGTGTATCCATCATTTCCTGGTCTTCTCTAAAGAAGAGGGACCAATGAAAACGTTGTCATGTTGCCGTTGTTCAGCATGGAAACATTCATTAGCTAACAATGACATTATTGTTCTATTAATATAAAGGGAGGTCAGGTACTCTTTAAAACAGCTGCTAGTTATGGGTACTTTTTACTGAAGTACATTTCAAAGCCTCTTTACTTTTACTTGAGTAAAGAAGTTTAGTCAGTACTTCTACTTTCACCAGAGTATCTTTAAACACGAGTATCTGTACTTCTACTTGAGTAAAGGATGTGTGTACTTTTGCCATCTCTGTTGACCAATCAGAATCGAGTATTCAACTAAGTGGTGTAATAAAGTGTGATAATAACCAGGGGGGTACCTTTACAGGCCCCCGCTGCTCCAAGATGGTATATCCCAGCCAGAACGTGCCATATGGCCTTCTGCTCTGAGGCGGAGAAACTCAGAGTGTCCATCGCTGTCTGAAGCTTAGAGAAAGAGACGGAGGCTCGCTGTCTCTCCTCCACCTGACACACACACACACACACACACACACACACACACACACACACACACACACACACACACACACACACACACACACACACACACACACACACACACACACACACACACACACACACACGTTATACAAGAGTGTAAGGTGCCCCTGAAGGTCAACACAAGTGTTTAGAATTGTTTTCACTTTTCAAATGATGTTGTGTTTTGTTTAATGTTTTTTGTGTAAAGTTGTATAGTTGTATCTACGCACAAGCAAACAAAGACAGACAGAAGAGCTGAGTCACATCTAATGTCCTCTCTCAAAACCTCAGATTTTGATTCTAAATGTGAGTCTGAAAGCCTTACTGTACTTGGTTGGATGAACAATCCCAAAAGAGTTTGTCTCAGGAAGCTGGTGCAGCTGCAGCTCCGTCCTGAAGAGGAGAATATCCAGAAAAAGTGTCAAAAACTCTGTAGATACACTGAACATCTGCAGGAGAGGACTCTTTAAAGTAGAGACACTACATACTGAATACACCTGAACATCAAGGAGAGGACTCTTTAAAGTAGAGACACTACATACTGATATACACCCGAACATCAGCAGGAGAGGACTCTTTAAAGTAGAGACACTACATACTGATATACACCTGAACATCAGCAGGAGAGGACTCTTTAAAGTAGAGACACTACATACTGATATACACCTGAACATCAGCAGAGAGGACTCTTAAATAGATACACTACATACTGATATACAACTGAACATCTGCAGGAGAGGACTCTTTAAAGTAGAGACACTACATACTGATATACACCTGAAAATCTGCAGGAGAGGACTCTTTAAAGTAGAGACACTACATACTGATATAGACCTGAACATCAGCAGGAGAGGACTCTTTAAAATAGAGACACTACATACTGATATACACCTGAACATCAGCAGGGGAGGACTCTTTAAAGTAGAGACACTACATACTGATATACACCTGAGCATCAGCAGGAGACGACTCTTTAAAGTAGAGACACTACATACTGATATACACCTGAACATCAGCAGGAGAGGACTCTTTAAAGTAGAGACACTACATACTGATATACACCTGAACATCAGCAGGAGAGGACTCTTTAAAGTAGAGACACTACATACTGATATACACCCGAACATCAGCAGGAGAGGACTCTTTAAAGTAGAGACACTACATACTGATATACACCTGAACATCAGCAGGAGAGGACTCTTTAAAGTAGAGACACTACATACTGATATACACCTGAACATCAGCAGGAGAGGACTCTTTAAAATAGATACACTACATACTGATATACAACTGAACATCTGCAGGAGAGGACTCTTTAAAGTAGAGACACTACATACTGATATACACCTGAAAATCTGCAGGAGAGGACTCTTTAAAGTAGAGACACTACATACTGATATAGACCTGAACATCAGCAGGAGAGGACTCTTTAAAATAGAGACACTACATACTGATATACACCTGAACATCAGCAGGGGAGGACTCTTTAAAGTAGAGACACTACATACTGATATACACCTGAGCATCAGCAGGAGACGACTCTTTAAAGTAGAGACACTACATACTGATATCACCTGAACATCAGCAGGAGAGGACTCTTTAAAGTAGAGACACTACATACTGATATACACCTGAGCATCAGCAGGAGAGGACTCTTTAAAGTAGAGACACTACATACTGATATACACCTGAACATCAGCAGGAGAGGACTCTTTAAAGTAGAGACACTACATACTGATATACACCTGAACATCAGCAGGAGAGGACTCTTTAAAGTAGAGACACTACATACTGATATACACCTGAACATCAGCAGGAGGACTCTTTAAAGTAGAGACACTACATACTGATATAACCTGAACATCAGCAGGAGAGGACTCTTTAAAGTAGAGACACTACATACTGATATACCCCTAAAAAAGAGCCGAACAGGGCCCCTTTAAGTTCAGTTTTTTTGTAATATTTACTTCATCTCTGTGCTGACTCCTGCCAGCAGCTGAGAGAAGACGAGGAAGTTGCTCTCGCCCTCCGTCTTCTGACACACTTTCCATTTGTCCAGCATCATCGTCTGAGGAGAGGACCAGAAGTAAGTTTTGATTTTATTAAAGGTCACCTATTATGCAAAATCCACTTTTTCACGTCTCTTCTACATCACCATGTGTCCCCTCTTCTTCATGTCTCTTCTACATCAACATGTGTCCCCTCTTCCTCACGTATCTTCTACATCAACATGTGTCCCCTCTTCTTCATGTCTCTTCTACATCAACATGTGTCCCCTCTTCCTCATGTCTCTTCTACATCAACATGTGTCCCCTCTTCTTCATGTCTCTTCTACATCAACATGTGTCCCCTCTTCTTCATGTCTCTTCTACATCAACATGTGTCCCCTCTGTGGAAAGAGACTCTGGAAGTTTCAGGAACAAAGATTCTCTCTCTTTTTCTCCTGATCCATTTCTATAAAAACTGTCTGAAAATGAGCTGATCAGATTTTGGCACTTTATGATGTCATCACGATGTTTTGTCTTGTGTAACCATTAGCCAATCACCAACCAAGGTAACCCCCCCACCTTATCACCTGAATCTCCTCCTAGAGCACCATTGAGTTCTTTGTAACCAAATCTCTCTCAGAGGGGCGTGGGGAGGGGCTCCTTATTTCATCTAAAGTAACAGACAGAGAATCAGCACTTTGGAAACAGGGCTGAAACAGAGGGGATTATGGGTAATGCTGCAATGATCTGTTTGGTGTTTCAGCCAATCAGAGACAGGTTCTGGATATATCTGAGACCTGGGATATATTGATGAAAGACAGTATAATAGGGGACCTTTAAGTGTGTTTCTCTGTGTTATATCCACCTGTAGTGTCCGCCGCCTGCCTGTCCTGCGTGGTTGAAGTGATGACGAGAAAAACGGAGGCGAATCGAGTGGAGGCGTCGCTGTGAGGAGAAGAAACACATCCGAACGACCGGAGGACCGTGAACATGGCCTGCACTCGCTCCACTGGGGGAAAGAGTTAAAAAAATAAGGTTAGCACTAAGGGTGAGTAAGTCAGTAAAGTAAGTAAATAAGTAAGTAAGTAACTAAGGAAGGAAGTAAGTAAGTATGTAAGTAAGTGAGTAAAGTAAGTAAGTATGTAAGTAAGTAAGGAAGGAAGTAAGTAAGTAAGTAAGTTAGTAAGTAAGTAAGGAATTAAATAAATAAATAAATAAATTTTTAAAAAGCGTATTAACTCACGTGTGACTTTGCCCCCGCTGGTCCCGGCCTGCCTCAGCAGAGCGAGGGTGAAGCTCTGACTGGTCGAGGTCTTCCCCGTCCCGCTGCGACCCAACACACACACACTGTGGTCTCTGCGCGTCCCCACCATCGACACGTACACACTCTTCACCAGAGAGGAGAGCGCGGGGGGGGCGTCCCAAACACACTCCCCCCGACGAGACTTCGGGGTCTGAGAGAAGAGAGGATTTCATGATCAGGATTTATTTATTTATTCAGGGATAAATTGGGTTTTGTAAAAGTTGCCCTAAAAAAGTTAAAGAATAAATATAACATGTAAATTCGACGAGGTTTTGCCCTGAGTGTGAGTGTGAGTGTGTGTGTGTGTGTTTACCTTGCTGTGGTTGTGTGTGTATGGGGGGGCCACATGTTGACGAGGTTGGGTCCTGACTGAGTGTGTGTGTGTGCGTGTGTGTTAGTTTGATTGTGTGTCTATGTGTGTGTGTGTGTGTGTGTGTGTGTGTGTGTGTGCGTGTGTTCAACTAGCTGTGGCTGTGTATGGGCGGCAACAGGTTGACAAGGTTTAGCCCTGAGAGTGTGTGTGTGTGTGTGTGTGTGTGTGTGTGTGTGTGTGTGTTTGTGTGTGTGTGTGTGTGCACCTTGCTGTGTATGGGGGGCCACAGGTTGATGATGTTAGGTCCGGAGTGTGTGAGCGGCTGGTTGTTTCTGGCTCTGCAGCTCAGAGTGTGAAGAACTGAGGACTCGTTCACACTCTGCAGATCACTGAGGTCCTCACACAGATCCATCTCTGAAGGGTTCACCTGGAGAGATAGCAAAGTACACACATCCTTTCCTCAAGTAGAAGTACAGATACTCGTGTTTAAAAATACTCTGGTAAAAGTAGAAGTACTGACTAAACTCCTTTACTCAAGTCAAAGTAAAGAGGCTTTGAAATGTACCCATAACTAGCAGCTGTTTTAAAGAGTACCTGACCTCCCTTTATATTAATAGAAAAATAATGTCATTGTTAGCTAATGAATGTTTCCATGCTGAACAACGGCAACATGACAACGTTTTCATTGGTCCCTCTTCTTTAGAGAAGACCAGGAAATGATGGATACACGGATCGTGTTCAAATCAATAGGCACGCAATGACTCTAAATAATAATGATCACGCCACCAAACACACATTCAGACTAAAGGAACCAGCCTGTTTGGAACATGGAAGAAGTAGAAAGTTCAGGTATTTGTGTTCAAAATGTAAGAAGTAGAAAGTTCAGGTATTTGGGTTCAACATGTAAGAAGTCAAAGTCAAAAGTCGTCAGGAAAATAAGTAGTTGAGTAAAGTACTGATACCAGAAACATGTACTTAAGTACAGTAACAAAGTATTTGTACTCCACTACTTCCCACCTCTGAAAGATATAAACATGTTAAAACGTAGATCCAGACTCACCTTCTGGATTTGGTCCTCTGTGACGTCGTGCAGAGATCCGTCCGTCTGCAGTTTGACTCTCGCTCGGCCTTCTGGGAGTTCAGGAGTCCCTTCGTCTGGCTTCAGCTGCGTGGCTGGAACCAGGGAAAACAACCAATCAGAGAATAATAATAGCAATAACAATAATAATTAATCTGCATAGAAGATAACAGCTCACGGCAAATGTAGTGACCGGTCACCTGTAGAAATGTCTTGTCAATATCAATTGATTATATTTTGAGTGTATTTAATAACATTTTTATATATATTATAATTAATATATTATATAACTAATTCCACTACAGTTGAGAGTTATTTTACACATTTTAAACGTAAGATCTTTGCATACAAAATCAAAGGCAATTACTGTAATCGATTGACAAAAAACATATATATATTTTATATCATTTTACAAATTGTTCATGTTATTTTCAGCTTCTCAAGTTTGCTGAATTTTCTTCACATTATTTCAAATATTTTTCATATAGAAGTCTAATTTTATAAACATATTTCATTTGTTGATTTTAAATGTCATTTTGAAATTATAATTTAGTTATTTCTATTGTGTGTGTGTTTGTGTGTGTGTGTGTGTTTGTGTGTGTGTTTGTGTGTGTGTGTGTGACCTAGCATTACTATCCTTGTGGGGACCTCAATCTGTTTACACAGTCACGTGTGGGGACTCGCCTCCCTTATGGGGACATAATGGAGGTCCCCATGAGGGGAATCATACATTTAGGGTGAAGACTTGGTTAGGGTAAGGGTAAGGGTTAGGGTAAGGGTTAGGGTTAGGGTAAGGGTAAGGTTAAGGGTTAGGCATGTGTTGGTCATGGTTAAGGTTAGGATAAGTCTCCAGGAAATGCATGTAAGTCAATGTAATGTCCCCTGAAGTGATGTATACATGGTATGTGTGTGTGTGTGTGTTTGTGTGTTGTGTGTGGGTGGTGTGTGTGTGAGTGTGTGGTGGTGTGGATCAGTTACAGTAAGGGCTTTAATGGATGAATGAGCAGATGGAAGTGATATGAAGGTAATAAAGATTACTGCAGACTGAGAGGATTAACAGAGGACTAACACACACACACATACACACACATTACAGTACATCAAATGTGTGTGTGTTTTGATGACTCACCAGGTGTACCCGTCTTTGTGGACGTACCACACGGTTCCTGCTTCATACCAAACATCTCTCACCTGAAGAAAAGAGAAAGATGATACAGGATATTAATATTTGTATTATCTGTGAGATATGAATCTAGCATGAAAAAAGCTGCGATTATAACTTGATTCTGGAGATTTCCGCCAATAATGTTCACATTTTGTCAGTGTCTATTTGCAACCATAGAGGAATCAATACATTAAACCCATTTTGCATTAAGAAAATACAATGATAGAAGTATCACTAAATAAGAAATGTTGCTTAAAATATTCATTGGATGCAAGAATTAAAATTGACTAGTAATGCAAGCTCTGAAATATTGTTATTGCACTTAAAAATACAATGCAATAGGTACATTTATGGCGCATTTCCCCTGCAGGGCCTCGCACGGCTTAGTACGGTATAGTTAGGCCTTGGTAGGCCAGGCTCACTTTACGCTGCGTCTCCATTACAGTTTAGTAGCTGGGGCAGTAACTATAGTAACGCAGTGTAGGCGGAGCCGTGACCTCATCTTCAATGCGAACAACAAAACCAACATTAGCCGTTAGCTGTTAGCACTCAGAGCTCACAGCTACTCATATCTGTTCAGAAACTAGACAACAGTTAAACAAGTACAAACCACAGCCTGTCTGTGTCATGGCGAATACAGTCGCTGCTTTATTTATGTCTGTAGGCCGTTGTTGTGAGTGTGGACGGTCGGAGCATATACAACGTTAGCTTAGCCGATCTCCATTCAGAAAACACGCATTTTAAAAGGTTGTTCGCCTGCCGTCTGTCTGCAGACTTGTCAAAGCATTCATTCATGGTTTTTACTAACCGGTATCAGTATGTTGTTACTTCGGCATCACTTTGAAACGTGTATTACAATTAAATCACGGTCAAATATGTTCATTTTATTGTAGTTGCCAGCGATTCTCTCGCTAGTTTAGCATACTCAGCCCGGTTGTTGGCCCGGAAAGAACCTGGATTTTGGAGGGCCAGGAAAACTGTGAAAAAGTACCCGTTAGCCGGAGCTACGCCTAGTGGAAACGCAACAAAAAACGTGCCGGGTTTGGCACAGCACGCTTAAACCGTGCTACGCGCTGCAGTGGAAATGCGCCATTATTAAATAAGACACAGTGCTTATCCTTAATCATGTTTCTGAGAAAGTTAGAGAAGAAGATGCAAATGTTCGATGCAATTTAAAATGTATGTTATAGAAATAGATAATATAACAATAATTAAAATGGTGCCTTTAAAGTATAGTTACACTTTGTCTAAATATTTTTAAGGATTTAATCATATTTAAACGTCTCAAATTATTCCCGGTGCATCTCAGACTCCCTAAAGGTTGAGGAATATTTAAATATTTTCTTTTTGTCTGGGTAAATGCAGATAAGAAGATCAATGTCACTTGCTTATTTTACATTTTTCGAACAAAATAAGGACAATGTGTGCCATCATAACAAGAACCATGATACTTTAAAGCCACTCAATGCAACAGGAAGTAGTTTCTATTCGTCTTGATACTGATTTTCCTGCAGACTCACCTCCTTCCTGTTCTGCTCGGTAACAGATGAGTCATCCGTCCTCCCTTCTGGCTCCTGACGCTGCTCTTTCTCCCCCTTTTTCTCCTCTTTCTCCCCCTTTTTCTCCTCCTTTTTTATCTCCTCCACCCTCTTCTTCTTCATCTCCTTCATCTCCGGTACTTTCTTCTTCTCTGGCTTCATCTCCACTTGCTGTTTCGTCGTCTCTGCTGCTGCTGCTTTCTGTCTGACTTCCTGCTTGCTGTGTCCAGGGTCTGGAGATAATAACTGCCTCTGGGTCTGGTTCTGAGTCTGGTTCTGAGTCTGGTTCTGAGTCTGGTTCTGAGTCTGGTTCTGAGTCTGGTTCTGAGTCTGGTTCTCGTTCTGTTTGCTGTTCAGAAGCATCATCTCGGCCTCCAGGATGGGGGGGGTCTCGTCGGGGAGGAGGAACTGCTGCACCAGGTTATCACTCAGCTTGTTCGGCTGCAGAGAGACGAAGAAAACAGCAAAAGAAAAGCTAAGAATACGTTCAGAAACGTTCTGTAAATCCTCGGCTGGAAGAGAACTGTTTGCTCTAACTATGATATCATAGTATTGCTTTGGACGTTTTTCACATCAGTTTTTTAATGATATTCTTTCAGACCCTTTTCACATTTGTCAATCGTCTTAATCGAAGTTGAACTGAAAGTGCGTCTCCCTCACCGGCCGCTCCTCTTTGCTCTCGGGCTCTTTGTTCTTCGTCTCCTTCTCAGTTTCTCGGACCAGCTGTTTGAGGAACCCCCCCGGCACGGCGCTCAGGGGGGGGGGCGGTTCAGCCGCCGCCACCGGGGTCTTCTCCTCCTTTATCTGTGGAGCAAACACACACACCGTCACTGTGGCTGTGCACAAACACACACACACCGTCACTGTGGCTGTGCACACACACACACACCGTCACTGTGGCTGTGCACAAACACACACACACACCGTCACTGTGGCTGTGCACAAACACACACACACACCGTCACTGTGGCTGTGCACAAACACACACACACACACACACCGTCACTGTGGCTGTGCACAAACACACACACACACACACACACACACCACACACACACCGGTCACTGTGGCTGTGCACACACACACACACACCGTCACTGTGGCTGTGCACAAACACACACACACCGTCACTGTGGCTGTGCACACACACACACACACACCGTCACTGTGGCTGTGCACAAACACACACACCGTCACTGTGTCTGTGCACAAACACACACACACCGTCACTGTGTCTGTGCACAAACACACACACACCGTCACTGTGTCTGTGCACAAACACACACACCGGTCACAGTGGCTGTGCACACACACACACACACACACACACACACACACACACACACACACACACACCGGTCACTGTGGCTGTGCGCACACACACACACACCGGTCACTGTGGCTGTGCACACACACACACACACACACACACACACACACAACACACACACACACACACACACACCGGTCACTGTGGCTGTGCACACACACACAACACACACACACACACACACACACACACACACACACACACACACACACAGCAGAACATTAACCAAACAAAGAGAACATGCAGTGAATTCACGGTGCAGCTGAGTGACTGAGAACATGCAGGTTTTTAGTTTGCACACATTCACATCTTAGTAACGTAGTTAATATTCATCTTCTCTCTTTTTTACATATAAAGATATATATTTGAGCATTAGGAAAAGTGCTATACAAATCCCATGTGTTATTATTATTATAGAATATGATGCGTTACTGCGGGTTCAACTAGTCAACAGTAAATAAAGGAGGTAAGATGAGCAAAGCCTCAAACAGCAGGAACATGCTAACAGAAAAAAAGGAGAAATATCCTAAAATATGGGAATTAAGGCGGAAAAACTTTTGAAGAAATGTATGAAAGAATAATTCCCAAACATATGTGAAAAATAAATTAAATATGTATAAAAATGTCTGAAAAGGTACCCTAAAATATGCCTTGCCTTGCCTTGAAACATTTCATTAAAAAAGGCCAAAAACAAACATGAACATTTCTGGCAAGATTATGAGAAAAACTTCCAAAGGAATACGTGAACAAAGTAATAATATGATATAATAGTTAGACTGAAGTCAATCTAAATTAAATACAGAGTTTAATCCCAGATTAAGTGTACGTTAAAGGGTCTTGAACATGTTGTCGTCTGTGATTGTAATTAAACGGACACACGAACACACGGACACACGGACACACGGACACACGAACACACGAACACACGAACACTCGGACACACGGACACACACACGTGCAGTGAGGATGATATATTAGATGTTAGTGAAACGCAGCATCTCTGCACCTCCCTTCTGCTCCCACAGTTTTAACCGTGAAGACAGCGCCATCTTTAATCAGAGTGGGGGTTCAGTGTGGGGGGGTCACAACAGAAGTGATTCAGAGTGGAGTGGTGTGTGTGCAGGAAACACAAACAACCTGACAGAGAGAGAGAGAGAGAGAGAGAGAGAGAGAGAGAGAGAGAGAGAGAGAGAGAGAGAGAGAGAAGAGAGAGAGAGAGAGAGGAATATCAAAGTGAAGATGAGGAAACGTGTCAAATCTGAGTTAAACGGAAAAACATGTCAACGCTACACATCAAGATATTACACACAAACACTAAGGGGCGGGACATCTGTAAGCAGTTGACCAATCACAACAGAGCTTTTTGAACATTAAAGCATGGAGACATGTCACAGTAGAGACACTACATACTGATATACACCTGAACATCAGCAGGAGAGGACTCTTTAAAGTAGAGACACTGCATACTGATATACACCTGAACATCAGCAGGAGAGGACTCTTTAAAGTAGAGACACTACATACTGATATACACCTGAACATCAGCAGGAGAGGACTCTTTAAAGTAGAGAAACTACATACTGATATACACCTGAACATCAGCAGAAGAGGACTCTTTAAAGTAGAGACACTACATACTGATATACACCTGAACATCAGCAGGAGAGGACTCTTTAAAGTAGAGACACTACATACTGATATACACCTGAACATCAGCAGGAGAGGACTCTTTAAAGTAGAGACACTACATACTGATATGCACCTGAACATCAGCTGGAGAGGACTCTTTAAAGTAGAGACACTACATACTGATATACACCTGAACATCAGCAGGAGAGGACTCTTTAAAGTAGAGACACTACATACTGATATACACCTGAACATCAGCAGGAGAGGACTCTTTAAAGTAGAGACTCCCCTCCACTCGCTCCTTGAGTTGCCTTTCAGGAATATAAACATCCTTCAAGATGGCGTAACTAAGATCAGTTTCAGAGTCTAAAGCAGGAGGAGAAACAACATGGAGAAATAAGAAGATTAGTAAGACACTAGTCATATATAATTGTGTTATATATATTGTTATGTTCGTTTGTGAACTCTCTTCTATATTTGGGGGCTGAGCTGTGGAGATTTAAACTGTTTAAATTTAAATATTCGTCTCATTTCAGTGGCATGTCTCTCTGTAATACACTGCATTTAAATCTGGGTCACAGTCCGTCTCACATATAACGCCCTGTAAACAACTCCACAACCAGGACAGGAAAACCCACAAAAAACACTTTAAATACTTATTTTTGAACGTTTAAGTGACACCCGGTTATCTTCAGTACTTGATTCACACTGTGGGTTAACCACATGATCGAGCAGTTTTATATTTATGACCCAAGAGGAGGAATTAATGTTCCATTTGAAAGAAAATCAACCATAAAAACCAATCGTCCTGAGCCGGGTTTATATTCTTTACTTAAGCATCATGTCATGCTACTGTGTACTTCTACTCCACTTCAGTTCAGAGGTACATGGTGTACTTTTCCTCCACTACATGTATTGAATCCCTTTAGTTACTTCACAGATGTGGATGAATGATGTGAAATATAACCAAGTGTTAAATCAGACTTTAGTTCCACCTGGAGTAAATCCACAAGCTACCCTGCAGTATACAAAGTCATTCAAACTAGCTGCACCTTTACCAGCTTTGAGAACACTTTCATGATCAATCATTATAAAACATATCATATATATTATTCTGAAATGGACCAATCTGCACAATGACTACTTTTACTGTCGCTACTTTAACTATATTTTGATGAGAATACTTTTCTACTTTACTTGAGGAACATTTTGAATGCAGGACTTTACTGTAAACAGAGTATTCCTACACTCTGGTACTTCTACTTTTACTCAAGTACAGGATCTGAGTACTTCTACTTTTACTCAAGTACAAGATCTGAGTACTTCTACTTTTACTCAAGTACAAGATCTGAGTACTTCTACTTTTACTCAAGTACAAGATCTGAGTACTTCTACTTTTACTCAAGTACAAGATCTGAGTACTTCTACTTTTACTCAAGTACAAGAGTACTTTTCTTATTTTTTCTGATTCTGTCTGTAGCCAAAGTCAAATAGAAATCCCCCCCCCTCCTCTAGGCCCCCGTCAGGCCTTCACTCACTTTAACCCCCTAAAATAACCCATCAATAAAAATAAAACCACCTCTAAGGGACCAAAACAAGACAGAAAACAAACTCTTACCTTTAAAAAAGCTGCAAAAAGATCCAAAACACACGGAAAAGTGAGAAATGACACTGAAACACAAACACCCCCACTGACTCACTCAGGACAGAGTGAAGAGGGGGGGGGATGCATTCAGCACAGAGACAGAAATAGAGGGTTTTTTTAGGGGGGGGGTCTGCAGCCAATCAGTGATAAGAAACACTGACAGACGACGCCTCTATAAATATCTTTAGAGAGAGAGAGAGAGAGAGAGAGAGAGAGGGGGTCAAACGAGCCTGTTGATACCAGACGACCAGAAGAGAAATGATGTGAAGGGAGAGGAAAAAAGTGAATACATATGTAAGTGGTTTAGAGGAAAGAGAGGTAAACAAACTGGGAAATGTGCAGAAATTATGAAGCGAGCGTGAGAGGAAACAATATGAATATCCTGTATTACGTTTTGAGAAAAGTGAATACATATGTAAGTGGTTTAGAGGAAAGAGAGGTAAACAAAGGGTTAATATATGCTGGGAAATGTACAGAAATACCTGGAATTTAAGGGGGAAATTAAGTGGGTTTTAAAGCAATGAGAAAATGTAGAAGTCAATGTGATTGCTCGTTAAGTTTCCACTAAAATTGCTTTAAAAAAATGTGTGCGTGTGTGTGTGTGCGTGTGCGTGTGTGTGTGTGTGTGCGTGTGTGTGTGTGTGTGCGTGTGTGTGTGTGTGTGTGTGTGTAATGGACGCAGGCTGTTCCGCACATGTGCAGATCTGCAGTCAGCTGTTCAGTTTGATTGACAGCTGCAGCTGAGGGGGGGGGGGGAGAGGCTGATTTCTGAGAGGGGGGGTCACACTAGAAATATATGTTGATATAGGAAAATATAAACACGTATTATTTTGAGAGTAAGTGATGTATGGCGGCCATTTTGTGCCAGAAAAATCTGATGGCTCATATTAATAATAATATATCTGAGGCTTTGGATGAAACAGAGTTCATTGCAATGACTCAGTGTTTTAAAATATCTAATTGCTATCTCGAAATAACATCTGAGAATAATGACTTATATTTAAAATTATGACTAAGTCTGTCAAACTAGTGACTTAGTGTCTCCAAATACAGACGTCAGTGTCTCTTAATGAGTTATTTACTCAAAAATGATGACTAAATATCCAAAAATACTTACTTATATCTTAAAGGGGGAGGCGTGTGGCGCAGTGGATAGAGCCTTGGTGTTGGGATCAGGGGAGCACAGGTTCAAACCCCACTGCAGTCAGCATGTCGTTGTGTCCCTGAGACACTTCACCCCAAATTGCTCCTGTGGGGATTGTCCACAGTATTGAGTATGTAAGTCGCTTTGGATAAAAGCGTCCAACAAGTGACATGTAATGTAATGTAAAGGGATGACTGAGTAGCTTTAAAAGTGACTCAATATCTCCAATAAGAACGGAGTATCTCTTAAAATGTTTAAGTATCTAAAAATACAGACTTCAAAATGACTCATTTCTAAAATGATGTATCTCTAATAGCAACATTTTAAAATATCTGAAAGCATTGAATTAGTATTCATTTCTTCTTAGTGTCTCTTTGAATCTGTAAACATTTCTTAAAGGTCTCCTATCATGCAAAATGCACTTTTTGATGTCTTTTATACATAAAGATGTGTCCCCGGTGTGTCAGGGAACTCACGCAGCGTCAGAAAATAAAACCCTCTCTCTTTTCCTCCGTACCCAAATCTCTAAAAACGGGCTACAACGGAGCTGATCCAGATTTGCGTCCGATATGACGTAATATCTGAAATGTGGACCCACGGCCCAATCAGAAACGTTGCTATCAGAAACAATGCCCGACTGTTTTGGACGTAATATGGTCGGTGTTTACATCAGCATCGCTAACACTCAGAGCTAACCTGTACTGGAGAGCATGTGTGTGAAGAAGCAGGAAATAAAAAGGAACTCACCTTGTGGTATAACCGGCAAGAGAGAAAGCCTTTGAGCTCCATATTGTTTCAGAAATAATCCTTGATAATCCATGATATGGCGTTTCATCACGGCAGTATTTAGTTTAGACGGTAGCTGCCGGGTCCCGCATGAGCTCAGACCCCTCCTCTTTTATTTTTTATCAATTTGTTGTCATCAATCAGCACTTTAGAAACAGGAAGTGAAATAGAGGGATATGAGGCATGGCTACTGAATGGTATTTTGAGCAAAACACTTCATAGACATGTTTTTTATGCTATTGCCTAAAAATAGCATGATAGGTGACCTTTAATGTCTAATATGTTTTAAGTATTTCATGTGATTTCTGGCCTTTAATTGTAGATTTAGCGTTAATTAAATAAAGTAAAGTGTAACTTCACATTTAATCCCACTCACTTTTTGATGGTTTCTCTTCTGGTGATACCTGCTCAGTTTAAGAGGACAACACACCTGTAAACACCTGGAATAACGGCGGAAAACAACCACATTTCATTTAATTTCTCACTGGTATTTAACACTTTGGAAGTTTAATGTTTGGGTACCACTTTACAATAAGACTACCCTTAGAAAGGATTCATAACATTCATTAAGAACCATTTATAAACCAGTTCTAACATAGTTTTCATACATCAACACAGGCTCACTATTTGGCAAGACGACTAAGCCTTATATTGGCTACTTAGCGAGAATCAACTCAGTGAGCAACAGATACCAAGGATGCTGGCTGATGAAGGAGACGAGGTAAGCTAGGTAGCCAATATAAGGCTTAGCAGTTCAGATACATGTGAGCTCACTATTTGGCCAGATGACAGCCTTATATCGGCTAGTTTGGACCCATTATGATAATGAAACCCTTAACACTCAATTGTTCTTGATGAAATTCAACTTTTATGCACCTTTTGTGACAGATTTCTGATAGAATATGCATTTTAGCTGATTTTAAGGTAAGAAACCCTGCTTTTTGGTGATTTAAATCATAAAATAGTAAGTAATTCCTGCTAAAAGTCCTGCATTTAAAGTATTTTTTAGCAGCAAAATATACTAAAAGTACAGAATAAAGTATATTATATTATTTAATGCTGCAGCTAATCAAGGTAGAGGTAATTTAAATTAATTTAAGTGGCCATAATCATAATTGATTCACTAAATAGTCTTGTTTTAATCTGCAAATTAACGCACGTTTTTTGATAAATGAAGCAATATTTGCCTCTGAATTGGAGTAAAGTTAAAGTATAAGGTAGCATACTATATACTTATATTATATACACTTTACTAATACTATATTTAGTGGCTCTACTGTGACGTGTTTCCATGCTTTAATGTTTAAAAGTATACCTTAAAGTTGTACTTGAGTAAATGTGTATTTCCCACCACTGAACGACGTTAAAATGTGAAAACCTTCAGAAAATGTAAAAAACCCAACATTTTAAAAAGGAACAAACAAGCGAGACATAATATATAATTTAAAATTGACATTCTTAGTAAAAAATATGACATTTAATTCCACAAAATCACAGTTTGACAGGAAGCAACACGGAAAAAGGATTTTTATTCATGAACTGATTTTACAAGCAGTCCAACACGCAACGTCCGACCTGCCTCCAAACAAACCGATCAAATCATGGAAACAAAAATAAATTCAATAGTAATCATTGAATAATATTATCAATTACATATCAGTACTATCATACCCTTTTAATGGCAATAATAATAAACCCATAAGCCAGTAGTATTTGTGTTTGTGGGCGGAGCTTGTGAACCAGAGGAACTATTTTTTTTTTAATAACGCGGCAGAGACTCGCGCAATAAATATGAAAGAGAAAGAGTCCTGTATTAAACAAAAATAATCATCTGGAACTCGCAGGTACAATATCTAAAGTCTTTATGTGCAAGATTTGAGCCGAAGTCTTCACCACAAACAGTTAAACTCACATGGACCCCCCCCCCGATGTTTCTACATTAAATCTTTTAAATAAACCTAGAGCATTTTGTCATTTCATATACACATATATTTATATATACTTTGAGTTTTTTTTCCTATATGCCCTCCTTTTTTTTTGTCTTTTTCATTGTTGAGCGTGTGTGTGTGTGTGTGTGTGTGTGTGTGTGTGTGTGTGTGTGTGTGAGAGTCTGAGCATGAGTGTGTGTGAGAGTCTGAGCATGAGTGTGTGTGAGAGTCTGAGCATGAGTGTGTAAGTGTGTGTGAGAGTCTGAGCATGAGTGTGTATGAGTGTGTAAGTGTGTGTGTGAGAGTCTGAGCATGAGTGTGTAAGTGTGTGTGAGAGTCTGAGCATGAGTGTGTATGAGTGTGTAAGTGTGTGTGAGAGTCTGAGCATGAGTGTGTGTGAGAGTCTGAGCATGAGTGTGTAAGTGTGTGTGAGAGTCTGAGCATGAGTGTGTAAGTGTGTGTGAGAGTCTGAGCATGAGTGTGTAAGTGTGTGTGTGAGAGTCTGAGCATGAGTGTGTAAGTGTGTGTGAGAGTCTGAGCATGAGTGTGTAAGTGTGTGAGAGAGTCTGAGCATGAGTGTGTATGAGTGTGTAAGTGTGTGTGTGAGAGTCTGAGCATGAGTGTGTAAGTGTGTGTGAGAGTCTGAGCATGAGTGTGTAAGTGTGTGTGAGCAGAGGATCCGAAATAATAGACTGAGAATGAAGCACACACACTCGTACACATTTCTTCCCCGTTTGGTCACAGTTTTGCACTGCGCGTGTGTGTGTGTGTGTGTGTGTGTGTGTGTGTGTGAGAGAGTCCAGAGAAAGGAGGCCCCACTCGTTCTGCAGACAGTTATTTGGCACATTGAACAACTAGTAACACATCGGGCTAAAAAAAAAAAAAAAGGTGCAACAACATAACATCATTGAAAACAATAAAAACCATTTTGGTTTACAAAAATAAAAAGACACCTGGAGAGGCGGCCGCGTTTCTCTATAAGACGATAAGTTCTCCCCACCCCCCCTAACCCCCCCCCCCTGACTGCGTAAAGGCTAAATAAATCACAACGCACTCGAATCAAAACCCTTTTCCTAAAGTCACGATCACAGCTCTGGAACTGCACGACGACACAAACTGCACTGCATGGAGGTCAAATAAAAACCCTGAAATTAAAATCATGTTTCCTCCTCTTCCTCCTCCTCCTCTTCCTCCTCTACGATTGTGCGGCGTCTTTCCGTTTAACTTTGAGGAGAAATCGTAAAAAAAACATCTCCTCTGAACTGCGTCACATTTAGGAACAGAAATAATTCAACCCTTGAGGAAAACTCCACCCTGAAACTCTTTGATGGAAGATAACGGGTTTGTTTTGATGTATTTCCTAACTCGATATATTTGTATTTGCTTCGTGCACTGGTTTCAGCGTCTAAAACGTGAGGGTTTGATGCTTTTATTGTGAAAAGCGACTGTAAACTGAATCATTTGGTGTTTTCTGGAGATTTGGTGGACTCAGGCTGAGAGGAATTATAACGTGCATTTTTCCGTATATTAAAGAAAACATTGTGTGAAATGTAATTATAATAGTCTTTAGTTGCAGATTCAGCGTCTAAAATGTGAGGATTTGATGCTTTTATTGTGAAAAATGATTTTAAACTGAAATATTGTGTTTTTTTACATTTGTCTGAATTATAACGAGCATTTTTCATCATATCAAGAAAACGTGTGTGTAAGTAAACATTAGTCGCAGCCTGACTCGATGAAGGAGTTTGCAACTTCCTGTTTCTTAAATGGAATGGAGGTACGACTGTCCAGAGGCATTCTGGGAAATGTAGGCCTCAAAGCATGATGCAGATGAGGCAGATGAGGCAGTGTGCGGTAATGAGTGCAAAAAAAAACCAAAAAAACCTTCATTATAAAAAAATCTCCTGAACGCCTCAGAGTCTGCGGTGTATAAAATGCCTTCCTGTTCATTCATTTTAGGGTGGATTTTTCCTTTAATTAGCTTCTCCTCTTCCTCGTTAAACTGTAAACCTGGAGGATGATTGACAGGACACTATTCCGACGACAAAACAAATTCATTTCCATCATCCATTAATCTTTAAAAGCCATTTGTCAAGCAGAAAACGCTGCAAATACGACCAGGTGCAACTTTCTTATAGATCACAACTCTTAAAGGGCCAGTACCTTGAAATCAATCATACAAATGCCTCTTTCCAACTCTAGTGCTATCAATTCATTTGGATTTTTGATGCAGATTGTGGAAGATATACTCGATCGCTTGCTTGTGTTGAGATGCATGCTTCTCTATGCGTAGTGATACGGTGGAAAGAAAGTAGTTCCTGCGTGAAACGACTATCTTCAGAAATTCAATTATAGCTTCCAGAAAAATACATTTAGTTTAAAGACAGATGTTTTTGGCGTGCAATTCCATTAATTAGAGAGAAAGCATGTATTCAACCCTGTAGATTTACTATAAGCTCTAAGAGGAGAATGTATTAAAGGTGTACTGTCCCTTTAAGAGCGACTGTATAATGGGTTTTGCAAATTAATGGATGATGAGAATAATCTGACATAGAAGAGTAATGCAAACACTGAAACACACACAGAGAGAGTATGTCTTCTTTATGTACACTGTTCTGCTCCTGCTGCTGCGAGTGTCAACAGTTGTTTCCTTCCCAGCTTCCCATAGCAACCCATCTGTCAGCCAATGGGATCGCAGTCTCTATGGGAACTGGCTGTACAAAAAAAAACAAAAAAACAGCCAACTTTTTTTTTAAAAGTACTTCCTGTTTCCTGGGATGAAGCTCCGCCTCTCTGCAGGGGGGAGTTAAGGGGGGGGGGGGAATCCTCCATCATCAGGTGACTCAAGTAAATGTTGATGTTGGCACTTTATGCACTTCAGTAACGGAGCGAGGGAGGAGGAGAAGCTTTCTGCCTCCCAAAAAGAGAGGAGGGAGGAGAGAGGGAGGGGGGTGTTCCCTCTCAGCTGATCCCCAAAAAGAGAGGATTCCTCCCCCCTTTCAGGTACATCAGGGGGGAGGCATGGAGGAAAAAGGGGGAGATAAAGAGAGACACATTCATGCAGAAGGTCCTTCACATGCTGAGGCCTCTGAATGCTGCTTCCTCCTCTCAAACTGGCGAGGTCCCACGAAGAAAAAAAAAAATGATGATTGGTCGATCGATGTGTGTGTGTGTGTGTGTGTGTAAGTAAGTAAGTGTATGTGTGTGTGTGAGGCAGGTGGTCCGTACACACTGCGAGGCGTGTTCAGATGTATGATGATGAGTAAAGAGGGGGAGGTGTAGGATGCAGTGTGTGTGTGTGTGTGTGTGTGTGTGTAAAGGTGTGTGTAAAGGTGTGTGTTAAGGTGTATTTCTGTAGATGTGTGTGTGTTTTAATGTATGTGTGTGTGTGTGTGTTCACAGGCCGTTGCTGTTGCGGTGTGTGAGGGGGGGTTTGGAGAGCTCCACCACTCCGGCCCGACCCTTCCCGATGACTTTTGGAGCGCGACGGAGGAGTTTCTGAGCTTCTGTGAACGCCTCCGTCAGCTCCTTCTTCCACTGCACGAACTCTGGGTCGCTCTACACACACACAGAATCACACACACACAGAATCACACACACACACACACACACACAATCACACACACACACACACATTCAATTTCTTTAAGTGGACACTTGTATCCAATTAGCATACGTTACTTAGTGTTAATTAGCTGAACATAGGTAAAGTGGTTTGGCGATTTTGACCATTTCGGTGATTAAAACAAATAGTAAAAATACTAATATTATATATTATAATAAAATACAATAATTACATTAAAAAAA
>CM062282.1:3912990-3935490 GCA_031216635.1 Dissostichus eleginoides | reverse complement strand
CACTAACGACGAGTCACTGTCGCAGATGGTGGCCACAGATTTGAATCATAACGGCCAAAAATCAATATCATCTTTTTCATCTGTGGTTTCATCCCAGCTCACAGTCTGGACGTCTAACGGAGTTCTTCCTCGTCTACATTTATGTACGTCGTATATGTTCATGGTATTTTATTGGATGTAACATTAGGTGTACACGAAGAGAAACAGCTTTTATAATACACTATTGTTTAATATTGCTACGTTTTATTCTTTCTGTGTCCAGGGGTGAAAAAATGGGTACTGGTGGAGGGCCGGACTGGTTCAATGTTTATTGCAGAACTTATTGAAATGAACTTATTGCACATATTAAACCTGGAACTAACAAAGCTTAAATGATTGCCTATAAAAACAACATTAAACATTAAATAATCAGTTGCATTCATTTCTTATGGCTCTATCTGCAGCTTTTCCAGAGTCATTTCTTATGGCTCTATCTGCAGCTTTTCCCGAGTCAGTTCTTATGGCTCTATCTGCAGCTTTTCCAGAGTCATTTCTTATGGCTCTATCTGCAGCTTCTCCAGAGTCATTTCTTATGGCTCTATCTGCAGCTTTTCCAGAGTCATTTCTTATGGCTCTATCTGCAGCTTCACCAGAGTCATTTCTTATGGCTCTATCTGCAGCTTCTCCAGAGTCATTTCTTATGAGTACATTTTTCCACAGGCCAACAACAGCTTCAAAAAAACTATTCCCCTCAAAGAGAAAACCAAACATGCCCTGTTGTCTCAAGAAAGAAAGTGCAGAAGGAAACATCCATTGAACTCAGTGTGCTGCTCTGTGATGCTAGTTCAAGCAGATACTTGGCATCTCATCTTGGGTGCAAGTTCATCAATGTTTGGGGTCAGGCTCTGAGCTGAGGAAACCCTCAGGGTGGAGTGAAGGTGTGCGTGCAATATACCGGCGGGCCAGATCTAATAGTAATTAGAAATTATCCTGCGGGCCGAAATTAAATCCACCAAGGGCCTGATTTGGCCCCCGGGCCTTGAGTTTGACACATGTGGTTTACACCAAAGCAAACTCCTCTTGAGTGTACACCTACTTGGTCATTTAAAAGTAAATGATGTTTCCCTAAATGTTTTGGTATGCTTCCTACCTAACCCTCATCCATCAGGCATGCACAAAGGTAAACAAACAGGACAAATGAAAGAATGAAGTTAAAAAACATAAAATCAACAGTTTCTAAATGCATCCCAACATGTACACATGCAGATGAATTCACAGCTTCATCGTAGCGTAAACTAATATCAGTTTTTATATGTTTTAAAGCAATTGTTTTGAGGTCAAAAGGGACAAAATGCTGAGTCATGCAGAGGGAAATGCTGACTCACCTTCTGGAGGTAGACCTGCTGCCAGTCGATCCCTTTGAAGAACTGATGCTCCTTCACCTCCGGGGCTCTGGGCGGGAAGTGGGAGGTTTTCATTAACATGTGCATATTATAGCAGTTAATATTTTATGATCAGTACTCCTGTATTTTGTTATTAGTAATCATACATCTATCCTCCTCATTTTCATTTGGGTTTGAACACCCTTCTTTCAACATTTCACAACTATTTTAATTTATAGCAAAGAAATAAAATTAAACATGTAAGATAATTTCTATTTCTACAAATAAATAAAATTATAATAAATAAAGTTCAAAATTCTAGATATTTCTTTTTCAAATTTCTTCAAATTAAATGACAAAAAACAATAAAAAAAATATTAAAAAGATAGAATATTTTAACAATTTTTACCTTGCCCTTCCACCTATTGAATCTCAATTAAATCCCCTGCTAATATTACATTTTATTGTAATTGTAGTCACAAATGTCTCCTGTGTGTGTGTCCTTCAATCAGCACACACACACACACACACACACACACTGACATTTAAAAACGAACAACATGAGCGACTAATATCTCACGCAAATATGACACGACCTGTGAAAGCTGAAACACACGTCTGGTGAACAAAACCATAACAGAGGATATTAAATAATGTTATATAAGTATAAGAGAAAAGGTTGTACATTTTCACACCTTTCACATTTCCTGTCTCTCTTCTGCTTTGTGAGACCTCCAGGAATTTATCTAAGTGACAGCAGGACACTAGGTGGCAGTGTTTGCCACCTCACACACTCCTCACACACACTCTTAATCCTGCGAACACACACTCACACACAGCTCAGACAGAGAGCCGTCACTCTGCTTTAATCTGATGGAGATGCTGATGAAATGAAATATTAACGTCGTCTGTCCCGTCGTCTCTGACCGTCTACAAACAGTTTGTTCACATTTAATGAGGAGGAATCCTTCTGACTGATGCGTGCGATGTGTGTGGGCGTATGTGTGTGTGTGGGTGGGTGTGTGTGTGTGAGTGGGTGTGTGTGAGTGTGAGTGAGTGAGTGTGTGTGTGAGTGGGTGTGTGTGTGTGAGTGAGTGAGTGAGTGTGTGTGGGCGTATGTGTGTGTGTGAGTGGGTGTGTGTGTGAGTGAGTGAGTGTGTGTTAGTGTGTGTGTGAGTGGGTGTGTGTGTGTGAGTGTGAGTGAGTGTGTGTGTGTTAGTGTGTGTGTGAGTGGGTGTGTGTGTTAGTGTGTGTGGGTGTGTGTGTGTGTATGAGTGAGTGAGTGAGTGAGTGAGTGTGTTAGTGTGAGTGTGTATGTGTGTGTTGGTTTGAGTAGTGAGTGAGTGAGTGTGTGTGTGTGTGAGTGGGTGTGTGTGTGTTAGTGTGAGTGTGTATGTGTGTGTTGGTGTGAGGAGTGAGTGTGTGTGTGAGTGGGTGTGTGTGTGTTAGTGTGAGTGTGTGTGTTGCTGTGTCTGTGAGTGTGTGTGTGTCTCAGTGTGTGTGTGTGTGAGTGTGTCTGTGTGTGTGTCTCAGTGTGTGTGTGTGTGTGTGTCTCAGTGTGTGTGTGTGTGTGTGTGTGTGTGTGTCTGTCTGTCTGTGTGTGCGAGTGTGAGCAGGAGTTAAGTCGGGATTTGATATGTGGGGGGGCTCTGTGTGGCGGTGCGGGGGGCACCTTAAGGGCTACTGTATGAGGCCCTAAAGCAACTGCTCCATGATCTGCATCTAATGCACACATTGATGCCACCAAATGACAATACAAATAGAAAGTACTACAAATAAACTGGAATTCATTTACATCTTCAATTATTAATATATACACAAAAAAATTGCTTGCTAAAGATCATGCCGAAATATTGACCTCGTCACAGAGATCTGCAATTCTAACGTCAACACATATGGACCCTGAATATAGTCTATATTAAGAACGAGAAACGTTTTAACATATATATAGTTTTTTGTAAACATATGACAAATGAGCGAGGGTGATGACGTCAGAGCATCGCCGTATGTGCCCCCGAGTGTGAGAGTGTGTGTGAGTGTGTGTGTGAGTGTCTGTGTCTCTCTCTGTGTGTGTGTGTGTGTGTCTGTCAGTGTGTGATGTGTGTGTGATGTGTGTGTGTGTGTCTCACCCTCTCCCCTGGCAGCCGAGCCTCTTGGAGACGTCTCTCTGAAGGAGACCCTCCAACTGGTCCTTCAGCTCCGCAGTGAACGAGTCAGGAAGCTCCACATTCTGAGAGGAGGAGACAAGGAGGAGGGAGACAAGGAGAGAGGAGACAAAGTGAGGATGAGGTGATATCATTCGCAGGTATTTCTATATTAGAGGAAGGGAAACCCTGTTCTCTCTAAACAGCCCCAAACTATCCACACCACATTTTAAATTGTTGACCTTTCTTCGACAAACTTCCTTTATCATAAGTATGTTCATTTAACCTTTTATTTTGAGGAGGCAGGAGACAAGGAGACAAAGTGAGAATGAGGTGTTTGAAAATGTGCTCTCCAAACAGCCCCAAACTATCCACACCACATTTATCATAATTATGTTTATTTAACCTTTTATTTTGAAACGTGACTAAACATATTGACTTAACCTTCTTGAGTTCATTTAAACATCGCTTCTTTGAAAGAAGAGACGAGGCACTTCCTGATCTCACACTGGGAGATGTTTGCGTTCAGAGGCAAACAAAACAAAGCATTGCACATAAGTAGAACATTAAGAGTAGAAAATAAACAATTCCAGAGTTTAAACATCTCAAAATGGAATTAAAAAAGCGAAAATATACAGTCGGCTGTGAAGACACAAAACTAATCTATAAACTCGGACTTCTTTTAATGCCATTTTATTTCTTTTTGTGATGTTTACATTTTGGATTGTTTATTTTCTATTTCTAGTACGATGCCTTGTCTTTTGATCTCCTCTATGAGCTCACACACACACACACACACACACTGAGCTGCTCCACCTTGTTTTGGGACGATAGCTAACTTCCTGTTGTGTTTCCTTCTTGCATCCCATAAGCCCTCCTCTAAAACACCGTCAGCCTCCGCCCTGTCGCATCATCTCTGATTCTACGCTCTGCTAGCCGGAGATGTTTCCGAGCAGAGTCTTCCTCTGTTTATGCAACGAGAACATCCATCATCTTTGATAAACATTCGGACAGAGAGCAGTATTTTTAGCCCAGATGGGAATGAAAAGATCACACACACACACACACACACACACACACACACACACACACACACACACACACACACACACACACACACACACACACACACACACACACACACACACACACACACACCACAACACACACACAACACACACACCACACACACACACACACACACACACACACACACACACACACACACACACAAAGTGGCTGGATTAAAATCCTAATCTGGATTTATTCCAACATGATAGATCATACTTTCTCTGTTTGAAGGTCCGGCTCTGCCAAACGGCGCCTGTGTGTGTGTGTGTGTGTGTGTGTGTGTGTGTGTGTGTGTTTGGGGGAGCAGTTACTTCTCAATTGCTTCATGTCCTGACAACACACAGTCACACACACAGAGAGTCTCACACACACACAGATTTGGATGTGTTCCACTGTGATGGACAGCAGGAGGAACAAATCTCTCTCTCTCTCTCTCTCTCTCCAGTCTGTCACAAACGTTTGAAACGTGCAAAGAAAACAACATGGCGGCTTCACTGCTCGGTGAAGAAGAGTAAAAAAAGTGTGTGTGAGATCAGATCCGTCACCAGTGAGAGGAGTCAATAGGAATTGGGTGCAGGAATGAGTCCTAAAACCCAGAAATGAGTCAGCATTTGATCACTTCCCGTCTTCTTGTGTGGAAGTTAATGTATATATTCTTATATTTACTGTCTTACATTACCTTTAGGATTCAGATAAAATCTTACTTAACACTAGAACCGCCAACGGGTCAAATTGACCCGCTATTGATTTTCAAGGTACAATGTTCTTTTATTTATCATGTAGAACAGTGAGTTCTGATCGCACAGGGATGAAACTTATACCAATAGAATCTGTGGACTCTCAGCTTTCATATGATATCTGGTTTGTGCAGATTGCATGAAGTATAGAATATCGCTACCAATGCTGATTTAAACGCTTGGTGTTAGACTTGTGTTTTATTTAGGTACCTGTCTGTCTGTCTGTCTGTCTGTCTGTCTGTCTGTCTGTCTGTCTGTCTGTCTGTCTGTCTGTCTGTCTGTCTGTCTGTCTGTCTGTCTGTCTGTCTGTCTGTCTGTCTGTCTATAAGGAACTGCAGTAGACAAAAGGCGTTGCTATAGCAACACGTCATGTTTACGCTGCATTTGCTATGAGGTAAATATTACCCGCTGGCGGATATAGGTATAAATGGCATTTTTTCCATCTGAATTCATATTGACCATTGTTAACAACAGAGGGTGCTACATAAGACACTTTCAGGAAAAGTCACGGACTGGGAGACTTGAATATTTTATAGAAAAAAAGTTACATACAATAAAAAAACATCTGCGGGTAAAATTGACCCGTTGGCGGTTCTAGTGTTAAATAAACTAGAATTATATTTTAATTACATCAATACGAATTGATACCTGGCATAATATAAAAATGTTAATATTTATATACAACAAGTTTAAAAAAAGCTTCCAGCTGCAGAATTAAAGTTATAGATATATTAATATTTGTATATACATATTTATTTCCTTTTTTAGCCGGTAGGTCCATCATAGTATATTCTAACCTATTTTGTATATTTTACAAATTATTTTTGCAATGTATTTTTCCATTATATATTATATTAAATTATATTATATTCTTAAATCCTGTGCAATGCCTTGTTAACACCCTGCTGTATCAATATCATTACCTAATTTGGGATCAATAAAATACACCTTAATTGAGAGAGTGCCACAGGTGCAAGAGGAGTGTGTCGTGCATCAGATGGTGTTCACACACTGCTCCGACACACACATACATCTCTGTGTGCGTTAGGTATTACTGGAAGGTAAACAGTTCCCACGCCGAACAAAGACTCGGAGCAGCTTTACTGTCACTTCACACAAAGATGGACATCTGCTGTGAAACAGGAAGTGGATCTTACCATGGTGAGCGTCATGCGGTCGATCTCATGTTTGTCTTTGGTCTTGTGTTGTCTGAAGGGACTGTGCCTGCAGAGAGAGGAAGAGAGACGGGTTCATAAAGCACTAAATCACCTGGAACTCCATTAATCCAGTTTGTGTGGGGACTACTTCTTGTTCAACATGGTGCAGCTGTGGCGGATGGATATATGTTCAAGAAATAGTGCACATTTACTTGTTTCTTCAATATAACTTTGTATTAGTATGCATATACATTTGCTATATTTCTTTACGGTACACCTTTCCTATATTATGTTATATGCATCGCTTATATTTGCAATGTTGTATGTCTTAATTAGCTTTTTTCTATACACTATTTAACTTCCTCAATTCAGTTTGTGTTGGAACTACTTCTCGTTGTTCACGGTGGAGTCTCAGCAACCTTTAACCACACACCTCTTTAAAGTGTTCAAACACACTGATCCAAACATCAATGGAGAGACACGTCACACACACTCGTCTCTCTTTCACCCGAATTGTGACCTACTGGGCCCGGACCTCTGGCATTTACACACTCCAGATCAAACACACACACACACACACACACACACACACACACACACACCACACACACACACACACACACACACACACACACTACACACCACACACACACACACACACACACACACACACACACACACACACACACACACACACACACACACACACACACACACACACACACACACACACACACACACACACACACACACACACACACACACACACACACACACACACACTTCAAAGGGGTGTGGCAGGAAGTAGAACGATAAAACAGGAAGTGATGAAATGTCGAGTCATGTTTAAAGACTCCTTCCTGCACCATTATGAAGAAGACGAAGTAGAACACAGGAAAGCAGACAGGAAGTAGAAGAAGACGACAGGAAGTAGAAGTAGACAACAGGAGGTAGGAGAAGTAGAACACAGGAAAGCAGACAGGAAGTAGACAACAGGAAGTAGGAGAAGTAGAACACAGGAAAGCAGACAGGAAGTAGAAAAAGAAGACAACAGTAAAAGCAGACAGGAAGTAGAAGGAAACCACAGGAAGTAGAAGAAGACCACAGGAAAGCAGACAGGAAGTAGACAACAGGAAGTAGACCACAGGAAGTAGACACAGGAAAGCAGACAGGAAGTAGACAACAGGAAGTAGACCACAGGAAGTAGAAGGAAATCACAGGAAGTCGAAGAAGACCACAGGAAAGCAGACAGGAAGTAGAAGGAAACAACAGGAAGTAGAAGGAAACCACAGGAAGTAGAAGGAAACCACAGGAAGTAGAAGAGTTGGTTACCCTCGCAGCAGTTTGAAGAGCATGCATCCTAAAGAGAACCAGTCTGCGCTGCTGTCGTACGCCGTGCCTTTCTGCAGGACCTCTGGAGCCATGTAGCCATGAGTCCCTCTGAAACACACACACACACACACACACAGTTTACAGCTCAGCAGTGTATTACATCACAGATATATGAGACAGGGTTAATATGAGCGGAGGTGTTATGAGATATTCCCCTCGTCTCTCGTATTAGTTGTTGTTCCCCGCGGTGTTTTAGCTCCTGGTAAATTACAGGAGCTGAGGTTATTAACGAGGCTGCAGGAAACACATGTGACCCGCAGCACGGTTATTCAAATGCATATTATTTATTGGAGTTAAATTATTGGACATCAATTATTATTTTCACAAAGGCGGTGAAAAACAATTACATCGATTTTTTCTATTTACAGGAAAAAATTCTAATTAAAGGGTTTTATATGTGTCTCTCTTATATATATTTATAAGTATCATATCAACAATTATAAAACGGACAAGTCAAATCAAGCAATCTGATTGGTTCTTAGCCGTGATATAATGAGCGTATATCACGGGTAGAATTGTAGTTACTTTTCACAACAAGTCAGTATCCCTCCGCGTCTGAGAAACTGCTACAACTGTTACAACCGTTACATTACGTCCGTTACGAAACTAACCCAAAGCTTAAGATGGAAACATTTAAAGGGGAGCTCTCATGCAAAATGCACTTTGTGATGTCTTTTATACATACATATGTGTCCCCGGTGTTCCAGGGAACTCACAAAGTGTCAGAAAACACAACCCTCTCTCTTTTCCTCCATACCCAAATCTCTAAAAACGGGGCTGCAACGGATTTGATACGGGTGGATTTTTTATTTGCACCTTTTTGACGTAATGTAGGTGCACTCCGCCTGATTGGTCAACTCTCCACCAATCAGGGGAATGAGAGGTTGGGCCATGTTGACTCTCCACTCGTAATCACAGCAAGCATGATAACATGACGCTCGTGCCGGGGCCGTGTCACGCCCCCCTCTTCCGCATGGGGGCGTGGTCAGCTGAATCAGACCTTGCAAAGACAGAGCTGGAGTGAGGCAAAATGAGGCATGGCTAAAATGCATGATCTGTTTCGTATTTTGAAAATTAAAACGTATTAATATACCTTATATATATATATATATATACCTTATATATTATTTAAATATAGCATGATGGGTCCCATTTAAGGTGAACTTGGACCTCCGGGGTGGCCTCACTGTGGAGGAGTGGATTGAGCAGGGCCTATCTCCAGAAAGCACCTAAACGACGACATGCAGAGCTACGTGACGAGCAGGTAGACCAACTGGAAAAGTACCACCTTTCAAAAGCTTTCTGATGCGGGTCTTGAAACAAAGCAGAGACATGATGACCGTTAGTGGCCACAGGTGCCAAAGCTCTCTCGCGTCGGGCCGAACCACGCCCCTTAGCTGTGATATAATTACCATATACCACGGCCTGTCGTGAGCTATTGCTTAAATATACCATGACTTAGAATACTTTACTTTTTCTTGTTATTAATAACGTTTTCCTTCAATCTTTGTATTTGCATGAAAAGGCCTCAGATCTATTTTATATATATTTTAAACATCTATTGAGGATATAAGTAAAAAACAATGATTTTAGTAGTAATGTCTGTAGAAAAGCAGGACTTCTCTGCAGCTCGACAATACTTCATTCAGATATTTTCACATTATTTGCCTTTTTTTATTTGCAATGTGGATATTGCACCGGTCCATATTGCATATTAAGACTTCGATGGATTGTGAAACCCTCATTCATATAAAAGAAAGCTTAGAAACATCAGATTTCGATGTTAAAGGAAGGGTCCACTCATTAGATAATTAATCAAAACTTCAGTATTTAGTGAAACATTATGTTTAAACCATACCCTGAAGAAATCAGCGATATTCCCCGGTAAATAATGATTTTATAGCTCTTTTTTATCAAAACCTGTATATTCCGTCAGGCAGCTGCCATTTTGGCCATTTTCAGTAGTCACATGATCCAAAAAACTAGGTCGTGACGTCATCTATGCGTTCACTTTGTAAACACACGAACAGCTCGTTCGACGAAAACATGGCGGAGTATTTGAGTTCGGACTCGTCAGCCGAGGAAGAGGTTTTGAGCAATGTGGAGAGATTGGGGGAATTCAGCCATATAGGTTCGAGCCAAGTGGCCAGAACCGTCAGGAATCCAGTGACGATGAGGATGAACAGCACGGTGATCTTGCTGGAGACGATCCCTTTACTCGTGCAATTGATTTCGGGGGGCGAGTAGGGAGACCTGTACATGAATGGTGTACTTGCAGTCGGTGTGTAGCCATGGACAATCCTCTGATGAACATATGTTGCCATGAGCTTGAAGAGCTTGAAGATAAACTGGTCACAGACGACTTGCATTGCATATGTTTACACAGGGAATTCGGCACTGTGGTGTTAGAAGAAGCTGTATTGAGAACAGCACTGGTTGCCATGAAGGATGTGAAACGCACCTCTTTGGTTGAACCAATAAATGAAAGGTGGGTACATTTAACGGGTACAGCCCTTTCTTCTTAGCATTATATACTTTACAATTAAAATTAACATAGGCACAATATTTTAAATTGAAGTGCCGATTGTCAAGCATGTCAAAAATACAATGCCAAAAGAAAAGGCCTGATGATGATGATGATAAATCAATCGTGAATATTAAATAAGAAAAGCGTTCATTTCAGGCCAAACATCTTATTTGTTTAATTCATCATTAAAAAGTAATAATTTCATACATATTTCCTTAGATATACCGATATTTCACAGGGTAAATAATATACATATATTGCTACCACAGATTAATTATTATTTTTAATTATAATTAATTACTACAGTAAACAACATGGACGAAGCACATACGTCATTTTGTCCAAACGCATAGTTCACGTCACGTTATTTCGGTAATTAATCAGCTTAAAATCACTGATAACGTCATCAGATTAAAAAAAAAAAATAAAGACTGGCAGAGACTGGTCTGTTTTATCGTATGATAATTATTTAAAAATGCGTGTCATGAGCATTGCCTCCCTTTAAATATCCTGAACCATAACACTGCAGGTGATGTACAAATTCCTCCCCTTGCACCTGCAGAGTTAAAGACTTCTTCCTCAACACACTCTCAGGTACACACACTCAGGTACACACTCTCAGGTATACACACTCTCAGGTACACACACACTCAGGTACACACACTCAGGTACACACACTCAGGTACATCAGGTACACACACTCAGGTACACACACTCAGGTACACACACTCAGGTACACACACTCAGGTACACACACTCTCAGGTACACACACACTCAGGTACACATACTCAGGTACACACACACTCAGGTACACACACACTCAGGTACACACACTCAGGTACACACACTCAGGTACACACACTCTCAGGTACACACACTCTCAGGTACACACACTCAGGTACACACACTCAGGTACACACACTCAGGTACACACACACTCAGGTACAAACACTCAGGTACACACACACTCAGGTACACAGTCTCAGGTACACACTCTCAGGTATACACACTCTCAGGTACACACACTCAGGTACACACACTCAGGTACATCAGGTACACACACTCAGGTACACACACTCAGGTACACACACTCAGGTACACACACTCAGGTACACACACTCAGGTACACACACTCAGGTACACACTCTCAGGTACACACACTCTGAGGTACACACACACTCAGGTACACACACACTCAGGTACACACACTCAGGTACACACACTCAGGTACACACACTCAGGTACACACACTCAGGTATATACATTCAGGTACACACACATTCTCAGTACTCACACACTGGCGTGGGGTTTCTTCTTGGAGAAGTCGCAGGCCAGGCCGAGGTCGGAGATACGAACATGGCCGTGTTCATCCAGCAGGATATTAGCTGGCTGAAGGGGGAGAGAGAGGGGAGAGAGAGGGAGGGTGAGAGAGAGGGTGAGATAAGATCATAAGCGTAGGAAACACTGTTGGAGACCTCACTAATTCACGACTTAACTTCCAATTTCCGGAGAGGATTCAGAGTGGATTCAGCCAATAAAAGAAAGATTGTCCTGGTTATCCTCTCTGTTTGAACACCACACGTTCTCTTTCTCCCCAAACACTCAATGTGCATTGTTCCTTCTGCTCTGTTTACTGAAGCCTTGAAACTGTTCCCTGACTTCCAGCTAAAATATAGATGTTATTATGGCAACCGCTTCAAACAAGGGAATCAGAGGGAAAACAGGAGAGGGGGGGAAACATGGCGGAAGTGAATCTGAAACACTGTGGTGATCAGGGGTTGAATCTGGGTCAATTCGCTGAGAAATTATCTCAGAAACAACATAAACAAATTGAAAAAGTTGTTGAAATGTTGGTGCATTTCTCAAGGACACAGGTTGAAAACACGGCTGAATGTGAGAAAACAATGTGTGAAACACAAAGTAATGTTCAGAAATTAATCCGTTAATCTTGTAATCATTTATCTAAAACTCTACTTTTTCATTATGGCAGCATGCAGTGAAATATGTGATCTCTTAAAAGCTTGTTTGGATGACCAAATTTGGTTGAAATGTGTTACATTTTTTTAAGGAGAAAGGTTGAAAACATGGCTGATTTGAGCCAAATGTCTGTGTCTCAAGTTTTCCACAAAAAACTGTAATGTTCAGGGTTTGAATTCATGTAAATCTTCTGAGAAATTATCTAAAAACTCCACTTTCTCATGATGGCAGCGTGCTGTGTAAATATGTGATCTCTTAAAAGATGGTTTTGATGATTAAAACCCAAAAAAAACACAACATTTGGTTGAAATTCTGTTGCATTTCTCGAGGAAACAGGATGAAAACACGGCTGGTGTGAATCTGAGGCCTGTATTTGAAGCATAACACTCAAAAGGAAATGTTCAATCGGTGTAGATTCTCTGAAAAATGTTTTAAAAAAATTCAACTTTTTCCTTATTGCAGCATTCTGTGAAATATGTGATCTCTTTATAGGTGGGTTTGATGATAAAAACACCCAAAAAACCACCACATTTTGTAGAAATATTGGTGCATTTCTCAGGAGACCGGTTGAAAACATGGCTGAAGTGAATCTAAAGCGTAGCATAAACAAGTCAATCTTCGAATAAATTATCTAAAAACTCCACGTTTTCATGATGGCAGCATGCTGTGTAAATATGTGATCTCTTAATAGATGGTTTGGATGATTATAACACAAAAATAAAACACAACATTTGGTTGAAATTCTGTTGCATTTCTCAAGGAGACCGGTTGAAAACACGGCTGATTTGAACCCGTTTGTTTACTGATACTAAGATCACATGGAGAGATCCCATTGGACCAGAGAGATGCTGCCTTCAGGGTCCAACACAGACTACACGGCATCTGTGTAGACTTCTTTACATGTTGTACAGAACTTAAATCAGAAACGGGTTTATTACCAGGTAGGTTCACACATACGGGGAATTTGACTTGATGTCATGCAGACATAAAATATAAAACTAAAAATCTTTAAGGACACCGTAATAAAATATAGTTAAATAGCAATAAAATAAAGCAGTAATTTACATGGAAATAGAATGCTATGAATGAATTATAGGATATAAAATATGATAGGTAAAGTGTACCTTGAGGTCTCTGTAGACGACGAAGCGGTTGTGCATGTGCTCCAGACCCAGGATGATCTCAGCGGCGTAGAAACGCATCTCCTTCTCACTGAAAACACCGTGCTGAGACAGGTGGTAGTGCAGATCACCGCCTGACACACACACACACACACACACACACACACACACACACACACACACACACACACACACACACACACACACACACACACACACACACACACACACACACACACACACACCACACACACACACACACACACACACACACACACACACACACAACACACACACACACACACACACACACACACACACACACACACACACACACACACAGAAACCGTTAATTCACCAAAATAACAGAATCAAAAAACCTTATTTATTCGATAGAGAACTATTTGAAGAAAACTATAATAACATTAAAACAAATTAAAATATATATATATATAATATATATATATATATGGAATAAAATTCGGCAGTAATACAAAAAAGAAACCAGATATTGTGTGCATTAATGCAGTCTATGATGTGTCAGTATGACTTCATACTATCTCAATCAATAAGGCTGTGGTGATCCTCTCTGGGGGATCAATGGGAGGCTCTTCCCTCTGTATTTATAACATCTGACGTGCTGTACCACTGATCAGGATGACTGTGTGGACTTTAAAAAGTGACTCAGCTTTGATTGTGAGGCTGAGTGCTCTGATGAAGCTCAGTAAGCGGCAGGAAGACTCTTAAAGGGGAAGCTGCCATGTTTTAGATGTTTTTTGAAGTGCTTTTCCACAGTCAGTGTATTAAGTATAGAAGATGCAGCTTGGTGAAAAAGACAGGATTTAAAGCTAACAATGTACTGCTTTGAACGAGGGCAGTAGCAACATGTATTTAAGGAGTTATAGAGAGTCTCTCTCCCACACATAGACAATCCAAATGACTTAAAATGATAGTTAAACTGCACTTAAAGGTCACCTATCATGCTATTTTTAGGCAATAGCATAGGTCTCAGATATCTAAAAATATATAAATAACATGTCTATGAAGTGTTTTGCTCAAAATACCAAACAGATCACCCATTCTAGCCATGCCTCATATCCCTCTATTTCACTTCCTGTTTCAAAAGTGCTCATTTTGGGTATAACGCTTTAAAAAATTCAAAAAAATTAATAAAAAAAGGAGGGGGCTGAGCTCATGGGGGACCCGGCAGCTACCGTCTAAACCAGGGGTCGGCAACCCGCGGCTCTTTCAGCCCTCTGCTCTGGCTCCCTTGAGCTTAGACAAAAATAAGAAGGAAATAAAATAAAGATATTTGTAGGACTATTTAGGTGATACTGTGACAAACGGTTTTAATTAGGTCAACTCAAATATGCGTCACATCCTGCTACGGTCCCGCACCAGCGCCTTTTCTTGCAGGCGAACAACCTGACCCCCGGATCGATGAGCGAACTATGGATACATCAAAGAAAAGAAAAAAAATCGGAAGGAACATAGAGGGTGTAATTCTGCGTGGAGAGAGTTATCTGCTTTCACAGCAAACGATGCTGGCTAACCGGTATGTTTGATATGTGGAGAGAAGTTGTTAAAGGTGCTGCAGCCTTTACGTATTGGAGGAAAAACACGGGAGAGGAAGACAGCTGACGATCTTCAGTCATAATTCAATCCGTTAACTCTTTTTAGGGAGCAGCTGTATGTTTTATTTATTTCAAAGTGGGTCAATTTTAATTATATTCATTTTCTTCAAATGGACTCCCCAAGTGCTGTGTTGATTTATTTTAAAGTAGGCCTGTGTGTTTTTTTAAAATTCTCCTTATAAGAGTTCTTGTTTATTATTAGAGGTAAACAGTTCTCTATAATGTAATAAATAATAAATGCAAAAAACTGTAGTGTTTGTCTATGATGTAACAATACAACTTTATAAGCTATCAAGCTATCAAATATGTTTTGCGGCTCCAGACAAAAAACATTGGTGGAAAAGGGGGCAAAATGGCTCTTTTGGTCTAAAAGGTTGCAGCTACTGTCTAAACTAAATGCTGCCGTGATGAAACGCCATATCATGGATTATCAAGGATTCTTTCTGAAACAGTATGGAGCTCAAAGGCTTTCTCTCTTGCCGGTTATACCACAAGGTGAGTTCCTTTTGATTTCCTGCTTCTTCACACACATGCTCTCCAGTACAGGTTAGCTCTGAGTGTTAGCGATGCTAATGTAAACACCGACCATATTACGTCCAAAACAGTCGGGCATTGTTTCTGATAGCAACTTTCTGATAGGCCCGTGGGTCCACATTTCAGATATTACGTCATATCGGACGCAAATCTGGATCAGCTCCGTTGTTCCCCGTTTTTAGAGATTTGGGTACGGAGGAAAAGAGAGAGGGTTTTATTTTCTGACGCTGCGTGAGTTCCCCGACACACCGGGGACACATTTATGTATAAAAGACACCAAAAAGTGCATTTTGCATGATAGGTCCCCTTTAAAGGGATATGTTAATTTGGGGAAACTACTTAAAACATAATTCATTTTTTTTAATAGGCTTAAACGCACTGTTTTAATCTTGTACTATGTATTGTCTTTGGGATTTGAATGTGTAAACTTGTTAGTGTAGTTAGGTGACTAAATTGTGGAGGCTGTGGCTCAGTGGGAGAGTGCGCTGATCTTCGGATCAGGGGAGAGCAAGTTCTAACCCTATGTCGTTGTGTCCCTGGGAAAACACGTCACCCCAAATTGCTCCTGGGAGTAATGCTCACAGTACTGAATGTGTGCAAGTCACTTTGGATAAAAGCGTCTAACAAGTGACATGTAATGTAATGTAAAATAAGTTTAGGTCTTGCCATCCTACAGAAATGTACCTCTGGTAGTTCCTGCTGGTAAAAAAATACACTGACTATAGAAAAGTACCTCATATAGCCCCACCTCAAACCCTCTAAAAATGTCCCTTTAAGACAGGGGTGTCCAACTCAATTTCATCGCGGGCCAGCATTATGGTTGCATTCAAAGGGCCGGTTGTAACTTTAAGACTATATAAATATACATATATAAATATATAATATATATATAATAATGTATCATATTACATAATTGCAAGTGTCTTCAGTGCGCATGTCACAAAATGAGATGCATTGTGGGACATGTAGTTTATGGGCAAAGTGCTTCTTTCAGAGCTCTAGCGGGCCACAGTTTGACACCCCTGATTTAAGAGGAGCTCCTAATGTCTGACAGAAGGAGTTAGGAAGGGGTTAACAAACAGGAAGCTGGGGTCATACCGTTCATCAGGTCCAGGATGAAGCACAGCTTGTCGGGGGTGTGGAAGGCGTACGTCATGCACACGATGAACGGGCAGTCCTGCACACAGAAGGGGAGGGGGGTCATAAATATTTAGAAGTGTGTAGATCCTAGGAGAAGAACTAAAACTATGACGTAAAAAACATGCATTAATATTCATACTTCACTTAAATACACCATACTTTACCCTGCTGTTTATACTGCACACAGGGGGGGGGGGGGGGGGGGGGCATTATATATAAAAATGTCAGAAAAATGTACGTAAGGTTTTAATGTAAAGCGTGCGTGAAGAAGTCCAATCCAATCCATCTTCATTTATATCTGCGTATATCGAAAAATGTGTGTTTACATAATATTTGACAGTGAGAATTAAGTGATCATGCTAAGCTAACATGCTAATATTAGACAAACCCGTCATATATATCACCTGAAGAAGAATAGGCAAATTTCTGATGACACTTTCTGGACAAAATGTCTGGGTTTGTTTCCAAAATATGAAATAATTTAACATATTTGGGCGTCAAATGGTTAATTAATTAGCTAAATGTATGTTTGGTGGTACTGATAACTAGTGATGCGGCAGTTTGACACTGAAGCTTCGAACGGAGCTTCAACCTGGATCCTTTTCCATAGAAGCAGTGATTCGAAGCTGCTTCAAATCACGTGACATATGACGTCAGAAGCAGCAACTGCTTCAAATCACGTGACATGTGACGTCCGAACCAGCAAGCTTCATTTCCTGAATGAATCAACTCACTGGTTCGCCGTCCAATCAGGTGATCAATGCACTGCCCTGTCTCTATTCTGACAGGTGACAGGTTGAAACAGTTTCGAATTTGAGCGTTCAACACTTATAACCGCTCTAAACAATGCGCAATGTGTGGGTTGTTGTCATAGTTTGCGTTGTGCTGTTGAGTTGTTGTTGGTATTGCATTTGAATTGGATCATTATAGAGCAAGCCAAGAAAGATAGGTCGTTCTGGCTCGGGAAACACTTCAAAATGTGAAGTTGTGAACAAAAAGACAATTATGAGTAATATAAAACAGTTTAATTGTTTAAAGAATAGATAGCCCAGTGGATAGAGCGGTGGCCTGAATGCTGCAATGTCTTCCGCGCAGCTGGTTCAAAGCCGGAATAGATAACTTTAATCATTGCTTTTCAACTTTAATATTTAATAACTGATAAAAGGCTCCGCCCAAAAAAATGTCCAGCACTGTCTAGTCTCTTCTCAATAACCCAATACACACAATATCAATCTTTAATTGCAAGAGAAACATGATATTCAGTCTTATTGTGTGTGTGCATCGAATATTTTTCAAGGCAAAGATAGTTAAACCCACTGCAGCCTTGCACTTCGCCAGGAGAGGTCGCTGTAACTGAAGCTTCGAGAAATGAACCTATTTCCGACACTATTGTCCAAGTGGTTCGATGCTTCATTCAAAGCTTCATTTTGCCATCACTACTGATAACCACTCAGACATCATAAATGCACACCTCTTTTGGTATTTAGAGGTCACAGGTCAAACTATTTGGAAACGTGGTTTAATATTCAACGAGAGAACAACAGGCCACAAAATGTTACTATAATTTAAAAAACACAACGTTATCACATAAGTGGAACATAACGTAGCGTAACGTCCAAAAAACCCACTTATTTAAGTGAGGTAAACTATATAAAACACAGGTGATCTTCTCCTACCGTAGGAATGATTTATTAATATCTGCCTGTATCGAAAAATGTCAGTAATATTTGACAGTGCTCATGCTAAGCTAACAGGCTAATATTAGATAAACCCGTCATATATCACCTGACACACACTTCGGTGTTTATTAAGGGCTAATCTACGTGAGATCTGGACGATGTGATGCAATGTTTTTCAGTTTGGTGATGCTCAGCTCTAAGTGTTTAGGGATGATCTGAGTCATGTGATCTGAGTCATGTGATCTGAGTCATGTTGTAACTCACCCCCGTGCTGACTAATGACAGCATGATCCTCTCGTTCAGCGCCAGAGTCTCCCCCTGCTTCATCTTGATCCTCTTCTTGTCCAAACACTTCATGGCATACCTGACATTCACACACACACTCACTCAGTTAGCACACATTTAGAATAACTTGGTGCTTTAAGTGATGCTTTTTCATGTGCAATATATATGTTAGGGGTGGGGGAAATAATCAATACAGCATAGTATCTATATTTTATGATATAAACTGTAGCAAATCCCTCCGAAAGAATACGTCATTTCACATTCTAGCACAGTTTATTGCTCTTATGCCGCGATTGTTGTATGTATCGCTTAACTGAACTTTGACGCTGGCATCAGTTTGGTTTCCCACCAATCACGGGAGTATTGTGTAAAGAAAGTGTTGAGTTATATTTTCTCGCGCTACCTAACATCCATGAAGGCAACATGACAGAGGGAGGGCTGTCACTCAGGAGGCCAAACTACTCTTTTGGACATTTCGGCCAGGGGTGTAGAGCTATTTGTTTAAGCACCGGATTGGCAAAACAGGAGAGTCTGTAAACCAGTCTGCTTTGATCTATGAATGAATGTCCGTGACTCTCAGAGTACCTGCTGCCCGCAGCTTTAAGGGGAAACAAACACTCAGAACACACACACACACACACACAGAGCAGAGCTGAGCACAAACAGACTCACATCATTCACCCTGGTGACCGGACATCTCCTTCATAAAACTAATAAAAGGGGGAGTAATCGGGCAGTTCGATGTGTGTAGAGCTGTGTGTGGGGCGGACTGGCCATCTGTAGAATCTGGAGAATCACAGAACGGCCGGTCATCAAGGGCCGTGGACGACCGGCTCGGTTCGCTGACGGCCGGCACCGCCCTTACATTTTTATGTTTTTAAACGGCATCATTGAAGTTGCGCTCCACCGTTTCCCCGCAGCGAGGCTCCCCCCCCCCGTTGACAGTTCACTAGCACACCCCCCCCCCTCAAATAATGCATGCCCTGTCATTTCCCCACGTAAACATAACAGTCTGCAATGAAATGGTTGTCTCCTCCACTTCCTCCTTGGCGCAGCGTTGACTTTTTTTCTCTCTCTCTCTCTTTATGTCCCTTTAGGGGCTCCGTAAAATATGTATAAAAGTGAAATATAAAAAAAAAATGTATTCCAAAAAATTGCTGAACTGAAAAATAATATTCAACCTGAAACATTATTTCAAATACTTATTTTTAGTTTGAATACATCATTGTATTTTTCAAAGCTCAGGATAAAAACTTGAACTTTCAAATAAATTGTATTTTTTTGAATGATGGAAACTTATAACCCTGATATAGCTCCATGGGGAGCCTGTGATTCCCACCCCTAATATATATACTCTACATATATATATATTGTGCACATTTATGTATGCACAACCAACAATGTGCAATATGTGCAATATATATATATGCCGTTAATAACTGTGCAATATATACCTGGCTGCTAAATCCTCAGAGCTGTTACAGGATGTGTGTTTTGTAAATTGTGCAATCTTTAATACTTCTTTATGCTGCTTCTTAGTTAACATGAAGCTGTCTTTGGCTCTTTCTGCTGTAACAAATGTAAATGTCTCCTGTGGGACGAATAAAGGGATTCTGATTGTGTTTCTCCTCACATCTTCCCGGTGTCGGCCTTCCTGCAGCCGTACACTTCTCCGAATCCTCCTCTGCCGATGATCCGATGAACGCTGAAGTCGTTCATGGTCAGCTGAGGAGAGGAAACACGAGAGGGGTTTCAAAAGAGGACCAGAGATGATAAAAAAACATATTTCAGAGCACAGGTTCGTAGTGGTTAGAGCTAAAAGAGCTTTTACACGTGGATGATAAACCACAGAACCCGTCATATAAGTCCCTTGGAATCGTTTTTACACTTAGTCTTATTTACGTGAAACAATAACAAAACATATATTAGTCTGATAGTGAAGAGAGAAGACATAATAGCCCCATCTCAACACAGAAGACACATTAATCAAAGCATCTGAACCAATTAGTGGGAAAATATCAAAGTCAATCACGAGAAAAAGGTTCATTTGAGGACCGTCTCTATTTAATTATATATATTTTGAATGCTTTTCCTCCTAGCGTCTGTGCTTTTTACGTCAGATAAACAGAAGATCTTATTCCTCCTCTCTCAAGGAGTGTGATCTGATTTGATTTGTATTAATCACACAGCTCTAAAAAGCGATTTTAAGTCTTGTACTCACGTGGATGTTGAGCTCCACGTTCTTCCATTGGCAGAAACGAGTAAATTTGTCACTGAGGAATACAAAAAACAGAGGGTTCAAATGTGGATTAATTGCACGAGACGAACAAACGCTGATTCCATGCACGTGTCCAGTCTCACCTCTCGATGAACTTCTGGAAGATGATTCCTCTCAAGCTGTCGCAGATCTCCACTATGTATGGCTGCAGGAGGACAAACACGGACAAAGATGTGATCAAAACTCTGTGAGAATGATGTTAATGACTTGACTTTTGTCTGATTTAAGCTTCTGTTTCCTTCCCTTTCTCTGCTGGTGAAGTGAAATCACTTCTCTGAGACTCACACTCAACATTTTGCCCCAAAGACACTGCTTTGTTGTGTATGAATATAACATTTGAGCAATAGATAAAACAGGAAGTCCTGACAGGTTGATGCAATATGTGTGTGAGGGAAAGTTCATTTCAATCCAGAATAAGAGCAGAGTTTTAGTGAAGAGGACATTTGTGATTAGATTCACTCGGCTGAGAGAAAGGAAGCCTTGTTGTTAAAAGTGCTGCTCTCTTTATGGATCACTAACGACCGTATGAATCAAAACGTTTAAAAGAGAATAGTTGGAAAACACGACAACGTTTGTGCCAGGAGTTCGGAAATAAACAAACACTTCTAGGAATGATTTTTTTCTTAACGGTCGACGGAAGAAAGTTCTTCACATCATTAAAAGCCACAGGAGCGTTTTCTGCCCCTTCATTTCCAAGGTTTACAACGGAGAATGAAAGTAGTTCCTGCAGCATGTCATGTGACGAGAAGCAACCAATCACAGCCGAGAGATATTTCAACGTCCTATAAAGATTGTTACACATAACATAGAAAATGGGTATCTCTGTGTATAATTAATTCATTAAATCGGTTTTCAGGAGCGAGTTTTCAGCTTAAATTAGAAAAATTGACTTAATTTCGTTATTTGTTGACAGGATGAAGTATTGCTCTCTGTAGCCTTTTTTATCGACTGAATATTCAAATTGTGTACTTGTACTTTGAGCAGAAGCTCTGTGTAAACTTCATCCTGTGTGTTGACTCTGAACTCACTACTAATATCATCACATTTGCAAAAAACAAGGGTTAAAACTTTCAGCAAATACACAAATCTGCTTTAATGTTCAAAAAGCTCTTTATTGTTCTCATACTGCCTGTGCTGCAGCCCCTCTTTTCACCCTCTGTCTGAAACCAGAGCCCAGCCTGCTCTGATTGGTTAGCTGGCCGGCTCTTTTGTGATTGGTCAACCAGCTTAGAGATTGTCCCGCCCCTTAGCCTATCACGTACAATGAGTTTGAGTGCTAGCCAATAGGAGCGCGAGTGTTCTATAGTGATGTCACCATGTTCCTGAACTTTGGGATTTTAGACCATGCACACAAACCTAAAGAACACACTGCAGGAGAGGGAGCACCTTCAAAAGCAGAATAGGGCCTCTTTAAAAAAAAAAAAAAAGGGGAAGTCTGAACAATTGAAGTCATTACTGACCG
>CM062282.1:3860490-3907990 GCA_031216635.1 Dissostichus eleginoides | reverse complement strand
CTGATTCAGTTAGTCTCGCAGTTAGAGCGTTTTGTTTCGGGCCGCTCGCCCACTATCATCCATCCTCCCCTTCTTCCCCCTCTGCTTTATCTCCGCTGCAGACGTGATGCATCATTTCCCCCCCGCCGACACACCAATAAACACGCATCGTGTGTGTGTGACACAGCAGAGTGCACAGGCATCCTTGTTTGCAGAATGGGTGCTGCTACTGACACACACACACACACACACACACACACACACACACACAGTGTGAGGAGGTATTAGAGAGGGGAAAACGACAGCTCTTACATCACCAGACTCAAGGATTAACCTTAATCACTGAACACTTCAACACTGCCCAGCTAATTCAACAAATGGCCTCTTCCAGAGAAGACAGACATGCACACACTCTCAAACACACACACACTCTCAAACACACACTCTCTCAAACACACACCTAAGCTCAAATCAGACACGAGTTCCTCTGAGCTCCGACTCATTAGCGAGATCACCTGCAATTTCTAAAAATAACGGACTGGCTTCTGCTCTGACACCCACCCACCCACCCACCCCCACACCCACACCCACACCCACACCCACACACACCACACACACACACACACACCACACACACACACACACACACACACACACACACACACACACACACACACACACACACAAAGTCCAGAGCCAGGCCCAAACTGGAACCATTAAATATTAGATTAGATTACTGTAAGAGAAAGTTTAGACATGTCGCTCTACATGAACCTTTATGAGTTCAAATTATAAAAAACAAACAGTATTTTTTTAAACATCTGGTAAGGTGTTGTTGATTTTTGGTGAAATAAAGCTCTTTGGGTTTTGGGGTGTTCGGGTACTTGCTGTTCTGTAATGATTACCCTGTGTTTCGGGGTGGTAGACATACTAAAACTGGCTTTGCTTAAAGGTCCCATGTCATGCTTTCCTGGTTATTACTGCAGCCCCCTCAGCACCCCCCCTTCCCGCGTCCATTCGCAATGTCTCGCAGCAAGCAGGAAACCACACCAGTAAGACAGCTCACACTGTCAGCGACCAATCAGAGCACACTGGGCTCATAAGGGGGGGGCAGGAGCTCCAACAAGGCGTGTAGGACAGAGAGTGAATACACATACTATACAGAGATGCTGTATGAGAAACCAATGTGAGTTTGGAACATTGCACAATGAGACACTTTTGAGAACAAGGTCAGCAGATTATTACATTAGCTTCATTATTTGATCGGGACGAAACAATATAGAGAATTATCCAATGCAATGTGTCATAGCATTTGTAGATTTGCTCATTTCCTATGCCCACGCCTTAAAGAGCCTTTAGTTGTTTTATAATCCTGAAAAAAAGTAGTTTAATTCCTGAATGTTGGTCTTAATAAGAGCAACAGTGGTTCAGTTTTTGGCCCTGCTGTGTAACAAGTGAGCAGATATATTTAAAGTGAAATAGCATCATCTAGTTACATTTCAATTTACGGCAAATACAAGAGAAAGGTTTCTTATTGACAGGTCACATGAGACGGGGGCTGACTGTGTTGCATTAAACATCTATGACCTTTACTCTGTGTGTGTGTGTGTGTGTGTGTGGTGTGTGTGTGTGTGTGTGTGTGTGTGTGTGTGAGAGATACAACATCAGGACTAGCAAACAGAGTTGATATTCTGCAGATGTTCTCCGTCCGATGGAGAAATGCTAATCAGTGACAGAGAAGATTTGTTCTGAAGTGATTTAACAAAGTGGCTTTCAGGTAAAACTCCAGCACAGATTCAGAAGTAAATCCACTATAAAAATGTCTCCAGGAATGTGCAGATAGTGATGCGTCTCACTGCTTTGTACCTCCTTTTAAACCCTCAGTGTTTACTCCCTTTATGTACAGCCTCACAGACAGAGTTGTTATTGTTTGTGACACACCACCAACAATCTTCATTCTTACTTTAATCAAGTCGCCCCACCACTTGTTGGTATAATGTACGACTGTTCCTCCGCTCATTATAGTTGTATATTTATAGTTTAGCACGTCCAGAATTAGCTCACTGCTTGTTTTTTAACTAGGGGGGTTTTGTTTAGAAAATGTCCTGACCCGTGGCGACGCGCTGCCTGCAAGACAAGAGTCAGGGAACCAAAGTCTGCTGCGCTCAGTCAGACCGTACTGCTGTCTGCTCCACAGTGTGTTGGTTTTTCTCCACTTCACTTCATTGCAACTTGTGTTTTTTCTTCACTTCGGCATGCATGAACTGTGTGTTTTGTAAAAAAAGCTAACACAAGGATTTAGGCCTTTGCAGACCATTTACATGCATTCAAAACCTACATAACTCACTACAAAACCCCCAAAAGCAATCATCGATTAATCTAAAAATGTCGTTAAAAATGTCAAACTGGAACAAAGTCTAGTTTTTGTCTGTGGAACAGAGCAAAACTAAACAAAATAGGTTAATTGTATAAGCAAGGAGTTGATATATTTGCCATTTCATCTTCTGTTGTTCCACTAATCCATTCTTTAGTTAATCTGCATGACTTCAACTACTGTCTACTCAACCTTGCACGCCAACTCATTCTGTATATGTAATCCCCCTCAGGTGATCTGCTGATTAAAAAGGCTTGAACTAGTATTCAAAGTTGAATGTATGATGGTTAGTCTGTACATGCTGCAGAATATAACATCCAATATTTATCAGGCGCAATCAAGCCGTGATCAATGTGGCAAATCAAGTATTTTATGACCCTATCAGAATGCAATTAAGTATAGTATGTGTTATTTAGTATAATAGGAAACTCAACTAATAAATCTTCATGTTTAATCCCCAGATAACTTTTTAAGGAGAGTGATATCCTGCACACTGGAGAGCGTGATTAAATGAAACGGGATGTTATCAATACTCTAAAAGCAGAGAGTCAGCGTATGCATTTTAAAGACACTGCCTAGCGCGATTATGGGATTATAAAATTGAAAATGACTCTGAAAGCAGCTCTAAGACTCTCCCTCCAGGTGTGTGTGAGCAGAACAGAGCGGATGTCTCATCCTGAAACAACTTACACTGTTTGCTGAGTCTTCTGTACACACGACGTACAAAGAGTTATGAACACCGTGAGACTTTAAGTTAATAAAGAGCAACAAGCTGAGAGCGTTTCACCAAATCATACACGCATGATTCCTAGGACTAAACTCTGGACATAACAACAGCATGTAGAGAGTCTGCAGGTCGTAGCACATCAACCAATTGTCCCCTTGCAGTCAAAACAAAACTCTGAACTCTGAGGGGTGTTTCTTGTGTGTGAAGATTTCCCATCATCCCTGACCCCTAGATTCCACCGGGTCCGTCTGCGTTCACAGCGATCGCGGCCAGTCAATGGGTGCTATTCCACCAGACGCGCCGCGTTACGGCTAGAAGCGTCCCAGAAGCGTCCCAGAAGCGTCCCAGAAGCGTCCCAGAAGCGTCCCAGAAGCGTCTCGGCGCTGGGCTCCGCTCAAAATAGGATGCAAGTCTATTTTCGACGCGAGGCGTTGCATAGCGCCGGGCAGAAAGTAGACCGGTCAGAGCATCCAGTCAATCCCCAAAATAAACTATTTGGCAGACCCTATCCCTCCGTAGTCTTTCAAGTAGGAGGAGAAATGCCAGCGTTCTCCTCCGGTTTACAGGCGCTGTGTAAATTATATATATATAGAATAATGATGATGATGAATGCATTTTTTACCACTAAAATACAGCAACACATCTTTGATTCATGTCGTTTATAACTGGAATATTACAATTATTATTAACTGTGTCTGTGCAAAGTAGCCTGTCCAGGAAATATGCCCAAATCAACAAAAACTGCGAGCCGGCACGCAAGACGCTCCGCTTCTGAAACGGAGGAGATCGGACCAAAACCGCGGCGCAGACGGACCCGGTGGACTCTAGGGGTGAGTGTTGCAAAGTCCTGGTTTTTTAAAGAGTAACATGAAACTAAATCAAGTGTACAGTTATTTTATTATGGTTTAGCTTCTTTCTGAGGCAACAATCAACATACACTACTAATTAAAAGGTTACAATGAGATAAAAACAACATATTTAAAAGTTGTATTCACATTTCTTTGCATGATGGGAGGATACTGTTGGACTTATTTTAATTTTTTAATTTATATATGTTTTTTAACGCATCACATCAACCTTCACATTATATCAAGTTTAAATTAAAGGGGACGTATTCTGCTCACGTTCATATGTGTCAGTTGCATGCTGGGTAACGTACTAAAAACAGCACAACATGAGTAAAACTGCTGCTATCAGCAATTAAATGGGTGAGTAAGTGTTTAACTTCAGTGAACTTGGACACACTATTGACCGACAACACCAGCATATAAACCACAAAGAGGTGCAGAGTCCAACCACAGGAAGCTATCTGAGGCGCCTTTCACAACATGGCTCAATTCATTTAGACCTATGTACAAAACAGGCCCATATAGTAACAGGAAACTTGGGTTTAGGCTTGTTTTTCAATATAAAAGCCCCGTAGAGTAACTTTATAATTACAGGAAATATAGGTTTAGGCTTGTTTTTCAAAATAAAAGCCCAATAGAGTAACTGTTTGATACAGGAAGTTAAAATGAGGCTTGTTTTTCAAAATAAAAGCCACATATAGTAACTTTATAATTATAGGAAACTTAGGTTTAGGCTTGTTTTTCAAAATAAAAGCCACATACATTAACAGTATAGTTACAGGAAGTTAAATTGAGGCTTGTTTTTTTTTTATATAAAAGCCACACGGGGTAACTGTTTGTTACAGGAAGCTCAAGTTGAGGCTTGCCTTTCAAAATAAAAGACACAGAGTAACTTTATAATTACAGGAAACCTAGGTTTAGGGTGTTTATTTTCAAAATAAAAGCCACATACATGAACTGTTTGTTACAGGAAGCTCAAGTTGAGGCTTGTCTTTCAATATCAAAGCCAAAAAGAGTAACTTTAGATTACAGGAAATATAGGTTTAGCCTTGCTTTTCAAAATAAAAGCCACATACATTAACAGTATAGTTACAGGAAGTTAAATTGAGGCTTGTTTTTCAATATAAAAGCCATATAAAGTAACTTTATTGTTACAGGAAGCTGAAGTTGAGGCTTGTTTTTCAAAATAAAAGCCGCATAAAGTAACTTTATAATTACAGGAAACATAGTTTTAGGCTTACTTTTCAAAATAAAAGCCCCGTAGAGTAACTGTTTGTTACAGTAGGCTCTAGTTGAGGCTTGCTTTTCAAAACAAAAGCCTCATACATTAACAGTATAGTTACAGGAACCTTAAATTGAGGCTTGCTTTTCAAAATAAAAGCCCCATAGAGTAACTTTATAATTACAGGAAATATAGGTTTAGGCTTGCTTTTCAAAATAAAAGCCCCATGCAGTAACAGTATAGTTACAGGAAGCTTAGGTTCGAGCTCTTTTTTCAAAATAAAAGCCCAATACAATAACTGTATCGTTAGAAGTTGTAAACAGACTCCACAGAAGAAGTGAGTCAATTTTAAGGTCAATTTTTAATTATTTCTCAAACCCTTATCATGCAATAAAAACAAAAGACTTTCCCAATGCAGGTTTTGTCAGAGAAGTGTTGCTAAACTGTCTAGTACATAGTCATGCAATTTTAAAGTATCTGCAGTACATTACATTGTTGGTTAATCCCCTCCCTAACCCATTTATATGAAAGAGTTTCAACATTTACCATCAAGCCAAACCCTAAATATGAAACCTCAGTGAGATTAGAGAGGTGAGAAACCGTCTGGTACAGTTTAAAGACACACTACATACTGATATACACCTGAACATCAGCAGGAGAGGACTCTTTAAAGTAGAGACACTACATACTGATATACACCTGAACATCAGCAGGAGAGGACTCTTTAAAGTAGAGACACTACATACTGATATATGCCTGAACATCAGCAGGAGAGGACTCTTTAAAGTAGAGACACCACATACGTATATATATACCTGAACATCAGCAGGAGAGGACTCTTTAAAGTAGAGACACTACATACTGATATACACCTGAACATCAGCAGGAGAGGACTCTTTAAAGTAGACACACTAAATACTGATATACACCTGAACATCAGCAGGAGAGGACTCTTTAAAGTAGAGACACTACATACTGATATACACCTGAACATCAGCAGGAGAGGACTCTTTAAAGTAGAGACACTACATACTGATATACACCTGAACATCAGCAGGAGAGGACTCTTTAAAGTAGCGAAACTACATACTGATATAGTGGGTTTTCTGCCTCTCACTGTTGCTAATGTTATAATGATGCAGTAAGGATATAAAATGTGTGTTTCTAATAGATGCCTTCGTCAGATTCCTGTGATGTGAGAGAGTGTGAATCACGACGGGTGAGACAGACGTGAGGAGGCCGGAGGCGAGGACAGTCTGTTGACATACGAAAAAAAAAAAAAATGCATTCTGGGAAACGAGATCTCTGAGGCCGTTTTCCATTTATTAAAAAAAAAAAAAAGAAACACCACGCCATCCTCTCCATTTCCTCCCTCCCTCTCTCCAATTCTCACCACCCTATTTTATTCCTCCTTTAATCAATTTCATTTCTCCCCGGCCGACGAGCAAATGCAGCAGTTCTACTGGTCGGGGTTTCCATGGCAACGCGTAGTTGCTAGGCAACCCGGAACTCTCCATCATCCATTCCAGAAGTCTGACAGATGGGAGAGAGGGAGAGGGTGCCGGGGCGAGAGAGAGAGAGAGAGAGAGCGAGAAAAAGAGAGATAGAGAGAGGATGTTAGGTGAAGAATGAAGAAAGAAAAATGAAGAGGTAAAGGAAGAAGGAGAGGAAGAAGGAGAAGGAGCAAAGATGGCCGAAAGATGTAAACAGAGATGGAGGGGATGTTAGGTAAAGAATGAAGACGAAGAATGAAGAGGAAGAGAGAAAGAGGGGGAAGGAGAATAAGTTGGAAGAATAAGAATAAGAAGCAAAGATGACCGACAGATGTAAACAGAGGCGGAGCTGTGACATGATGCAATCTTCGTAGCTAAATCCAAAATGAATATAATGTTTCCAGTAGGGTTGGTCTGTTCGTCAGCAGCATTGTGGAGAGAAACTACTGACACCATTTTTATAAAACTTGGTGAACGGGTGTAGCAATGATCCAAATGACAGAGCGGGAAAAACGCCCTTTTTTTTTTTTACTTTCAACAATACTGCCGATTTCTCCAGATGCCCTTTTAGCAAACTAATATTATGAGGCTCTTTTAAATATACGTCATCAAATGTCTGGACCCGGACCCAAGTAACGGTCACATCTGGGCCTGTGACCAATTTCTAAAAATAAGTGAACTTCCCGGAGGCGAGAAACTAGTTTCAAACGCAGGCATGTCCAATAAATTGCTAAAATGTCCAAAACACAAACAAAACAATGAGCTGAAAGAAGCTAAACCTTTTCACAGTCAGTGATAATGAAAATGCCTAAAATGAGAACTATTAGGATACAAATTAGTGCAGGTTTAATGATTTAAAATGCCGCAGCATCCACTACTTCAGAGCTAAGCAAAAACGAAGTACCCTTCATGGTCATACATGTAGAAGTAGTATCGCAACCTATTTAAAATCAAGCACCCTCCATTGGAAAACAGCAGGAAGCAAAGTTAGTAAATCACAGAAGTGGCTCTGATTGAGGAGTTATGTACTTATTTTTTAAAGTATTCAAGGTGAAGTGGTGGCCAGTTTGCCGGCTAAATTTAGAGCGTACAGAATGTGAATTATATAATGGCCATTCTGCCAGACCCTGATTTTTTTGTCTGGCTTTTGAAAAAGACCGGCCATGTAAATGATGTCTGGAAAAAAGTGGATCCTACTTATGCTTTGTAAGAAGATTTAAAAAAGACACTAACCCCCTTTAAGGATTTAGAGTTCATGGCAAGGTGAAAGACTTCAGAGGAGGCTCTTCAAAGGCATATATAAATAAAGTAAACACTAAAGGGACAGCAGAAGAAGACGAAGGGAAAGACGAAGAAGAAAGAAGTAAACATTAAAGGGAACAGCAGAGAAGAAGAAGGACGGGAAGTAAACATTAAAGGGAACAGCAGAAGAAGAAGAAAGATGGGAAGTAAACACTAAAGGGAACAGCAGAAGAAGTAGAAAGATGGGAAGTAAACACTAAAGGGAACAGACAGGAAGTAAACACTAAAGGGAACAGACAGGAAGTAAACACTAAAGGGAACAGCAGAAGAAGACAGACAGGAAGTAAACACTAAAGGGAACAGCAGAAGAAGAAGAAAGACGGGAAGTAAACACTAAAGGGAACAGCAGAAGAAGAAGAAAGACGGGAAGTAAACATTAAAGGGAACAGCAGAAGAAGAAGAAAGACAGGAAGTAAACACTAAAGGGAACAGCAGAAGAAGATAGAAAGGAAGTAAACACTAAAGGGAACAGCAGAAGAAGACAGAGAGGAAGTAAACACTAACGGGAACAGCAGAAGAAGACAGAGAGGAAGTAAACACTAACGGGAACAGCAGAAGAAGACAGACAGGAAGTAAACACTAACGGGAACAGCAGAAGAAGACAAACAGGATTATCCCCTACTTATTGAAATATTAAGTCACAAATAAGTGGATTTTTGATCAAATCCATATCGTCCAATCCTACTCTCTCCCTCCTTTGTCCGATATATTCTAATCGAACTCTCCTCCTCGTTAACATATTCAAAAGTACATTTTATTGTTGCTCTCCTCGCTAAATAATGCTCTATTTCCCACTGCATCTGCGCCCTGCAGGTAAAACATTCCTGCAGCTCTGCAGTGATTTCTCTCTGACCTTGGTTGTCATGACAGTCTCTTCGTGCTCAAGGACAAAACATTAATGTTAAGAGTGCCGAATTCAAAAGCAAACTCAAAAGCAGCACAGCTTTATGCAACCGATAAATCACCGTCCAACTCTGAGGCTGGAACTCTGAGAGTCGAACACAGACATGTTTCACGAAAACACCAGGAGAGGATTTATCGTGAAGAAGATCCAATGCACCTGGGACGATGTATCCATGTTCATATCCATGTATGTCCACACTTTGTGCCAGAATCACTTTAAATATGTTGGGTATGGCGCAATATGTGCAATATGTGCAATATGTGCAATATATATATGCCGTTAATAACTGTGTAATTTATACCTGGCTGCTAAATCCTTAGAACCGTTACAAGGTGTGTTTTATTGCATTTTGTAAGTTGTGTAACTTGCTGCTGTTAAATACCATCAAACTATGTGCAATGTGCTATATGTGCAATATATACATTATATACATATGCCATTAATAACTGTAATATATACCTGGCTGCTAAATCCTAAGAACAGGATTTGTATTTTGAAAAGTATTGTTTTTTATGATATTTTTTATTATATCATAACTTTTTTTTAACATATGTAACATTAAGCTGTCTGTGGCTCTTTCCTGCTGTAACGATGCAAATGTCCCCTCTGTGGGACTAATAAAGGTATTCTGATTCTGATCAGTTCTCTTTCTAGGGGAAGAAATGGAGGTTGGAGTGTTGAGTAGTCACATTGAAGCCAGAGACAGTTCAATTAAACAGATTTGTTGAAGCATGACTGTTTCGTCTGTATCAAAAGCAATTCTGCAGCATTAAGACTCAGTTGAAGGGCTTAACAATTATGGAGACAGGCTGATTATTAAAGCGTGAATGACTCTTTGTTGTGACAGGACAGATTATCTTGGAGAATGTTATGCAAATGAAACGCCTACAATTAAATGAAATGTGTTTTCAGGCGAGGGTCTGTCTCTAAAGATGATGTTGAGATTCCTTCATTTGACGGTAATCTTAAACATATCAATACCGTATTTGAAGCTTGTTGGTTTGCTATACATTGTTCATAAAGCAACAGGTGGTTTTAGTAACTCTTTGATTTGTTGAAAACGTAACATGGATTCCTCTCTGGTGACACGCTGTTACGTTTCAACGCGTTGGACAGCTGTCTCTTCTCTCATGCAAAACCAAATATTTGCCAGTCAAATGCATTCAGCACATGAGCTTGTACTATTTCCCCGTACGGTTCTGACCAATGAAAACACTCAGTTAATAAGCTGTGCACGAAGAGCATAGAAAACAATGCAGTGACTAAACAAGAGTCAGAGCATTAAGGCACAGAGGGATTTAAAACGTAGATGTTTTCACACAGTGTTTCAGGTAAAACATGTGGGTTGTAATTAGAGTTCAGATTGTGTGGGATGGCTTTTATGCAAGTGCGCTGACCTGTAGTGTAAACATTTTTTATGTATGGTAAATGGATTACGTTTATATAGTGATTTCTACTCTTCGCAAGCATTCACAACTCAAACAAGCTGCCACCTGCTCATCAGGAGAGACTAACAGTCACACAGTAACACGGCGATGGTCAAAAACATCAGGAGCAATGTGGGGTTCAGTAAGGAAGGTAAGCAAGGAAACTTCTGACATATTGAACTCAGGAACCAACCCCTTTGATTGGTGAATATCGCCCTATCAATAGGCGCTGTCACACCGGAGTACTTTTCCAAGGAATAGTTCCGATAGTTCCTGGGATTTTGCGTTCACACCAAAAAGATCTGGAACTAGAACATTTTTTCGGGAACCTTTTCACCCCTTTTCAGTGCCTGTTAGAGAGGTGGTACTTTCCTGGGGAGGAAAAGGTTCCAATTTCTGATTGGCTGAGCGAATTGCAAACCACGCTCACGCATTAGCCCAGCGCACCAACGGAGAGAGACTAACTTATGGCAACACAAAAGAAAACATGGGAGCGGTAGAGATGAGGAGGTGTCGGCGTTCTGGCGATTTACTCTGAAGGCTTCAGTAGAAGCTGCTGGGAGTCCCAGCAGCTTCTACTGAAGCCAGTCCCCAACTCCGGGGACTTCCGGCCGGGGACTTCGGGTGGCAGTATACGCCGTGAAGTTGTTTGCGGCCTGCCAGTAAACCCAAAGCAGAAGAAGAAGAAGTGACGTCAGCGGCTTCATTTGCCTAATCCTTCCCCAGGGACTTATTCCGGTGTGAACGCGATCTACTAGATAGTTCAGCAATTAAAGAATTCCGCGGAATTAAGGTCCGGGAACTATTCCTGGGAAAAGTACTTGGTGTGAAAGCGTCTATTGGCTAAGCCCCCTCTCATAGGAGCGGTCACGTTTGCTCTGTTGTTGGTCTCATGTTATGCTCCAACACTTTAAAACCCAAGCCAAGCTCTCTTGTTCTATTGCCCATTGCTGGTTAAAGTGAAGCGGGTTATCCTATAGATGTAAAAAAGATAATTAGATCAGCTTTGGATAGCGTTCATTCCTGTGGAAATTGCTAGAAGGCATCAATTAAAACTGGCCTCTTCAGTACAAAAATACCCTGATTTTCTGCATTCATTGGCCCATCGAGCATGCACACTTTTCCCTTAGAGCCCGCCTCTCATTGTTAAACCCCGCGTCCCAGATGCTATTTAACATCTGGTCTCAACTTAGCCCAACAAACAGAGGAAGAGAAATACCTCTGAATTCAGCTATTAGCTAACTTTACAACTTTCCAGATCTAATGATTCAAATAGGGGTTTTTTAAGTATTAACACTGGGAAGTTGGTTTGCATCAAAACACATTAAAGCTTGGTTCATAGACTTCTTATTCCCAATGCAAGTCAATGGAAAAGAGTATTTTTAAGCCCCTTGTCCTCATGTGACTGACACAGAAGTTCCAGTACCACTAAGATGGCAGTGGCACTAATTGAGTGCTTAGGTTCACCGACGCTATTTAACGCCAGGTCTCAACTTAGCCTCACAAACAGAGGAGGGAAAATACCTCTGAATTCAGCTATTAGCTAACTTTACAACTTTTCAAATAGGGTATTCAGACTGGAAAGTTGGTTTGCATCAAAACACATTAAAGCCTGGTTTATAGACTTCTTATTCCCAATGTAAGTCAATGGAAAGAGGTATTTTTGGGCCCCTTGTCCTCATGTGACTGACACAGAAGTTATAGTACCACTGAGACGCACTTATTGGATGCGTAGGTTCACTTAAGGTGGCCCAGCTTAGCTTTTCTTTGAGTAACTAGCTGCTGCAGTAAACGTTGGGGAAACACTGCAGTGTGCATGTAAACACTGTCAGTGGTGGGGCAGATCCTGCTGAAAGGTCAGATATCCCTGCTAAAGTGCTCTGCTCTCCGTAACAAAGCGTCCACATTAGAGGACCGTTATTCAGCGGGGGACAGTTAATCACCTGGAATGTCAAATGTCCCAGAAGCACTTTGGCCTGGTATCAAGTGTTTGCTGTGAGTCGAGCTAACGAAGCTAATGAGAGCCGGACTAATGACCTGAAACAGAGGAAGGAGAGAGAGACAGATCTGAGAGGATAAGCAGGGCAGCATGTCGTCTCAATAAACCTCACCCAGGAAGCATACGAGCAGAAACGTCCAAAAATCACGGGTTCCAGGTTGACGGATATGAAGATTTTAACACTTGTGAAAGACCTGAGACTCTTTTATTTTAGACTTTAATATGCTAGACTGGTCAGTGGAGATAAACATTAGATATAACAGTGATCAATAGAATAATCCCACTAGAAAAAGCTTTAACCAGGATGTTAACGTGGTCATTTCTGGATTAATGAGGTGAAATATTGATTTGTTTTTGGGTTAATTTCACAAATGACATTATACTGAAGGAAAGACAGTCAGTTTACAGTTCAATATGTGTTCTTATTGAAATTAACCACATAGTACACTACCACCAGAAAGATTATTCAGCTCCTGATTTAAAAAATACTGAACACTTTATTTTGCTTGTATTTTTATTGTTTAAAGGATAAATTCCATTATTTTTTGTAGAATTAGATTCCAGTTGTGTCTGCGTAGGACTGATTCAGACGTGTGTGTTTGAAAAATGTCCAATCACACTGGAGCCAAAGTCCAAATGTCAACAATTATTGAATAAAAGGTTAAGGTTAACATTTCCAAAATTGTCAAATATTCGGCTTTAATCATTGTCTGCTGGTATTTAGCTTTTAGAAAAACTAAATGTCCACTGCAGGGAGCAGCAGCGTTCTAACAGCACGGACAAATTACATTTACAGAACCACAAAATCCTTAAACTATTGGCAAAGAGCAATAACAACACCATCAGGGTTTTGTCTGCACCTCAAAGCTAAATGCAGCTTTTCCCGTAAAATGTTAAAGTGATGCCAGAAAACAATGTTTCTGTTCCTCAAAAACGGTGTAATTCCTCCAGAGATCTGAGAATCAAACGGAGCGTCAGACGACTTTGTTTTCACGGAGGTCCGACGTCACGTTGTTGTTTACGTCAGGAGACGTCTTGTATACGGGCGAAATGTTCTCGAGAGAATTGATATATCTTAAATACAAGATCAGCGCCACAGTATCACCTCATACTATATCTTTCTAGAAGCTTTACATTATGAAGAACAAGAGAAGCTGCCATACTTCACTCACAAGGAGTCCATTCAATGCTTTCCCTTGAAGAACCATTTCTTTGTTCTTTTATTCTTTACAACTCTTCCAACCTTGTTAAATGTCCCCCAACAGTACTCATACTATATCTTTCTAGAAACCCGCCCGGAAGCACTATTTAGCCAGCATAACGTACTTTCCACTTGCCCGCGAGGGCCACTAAAATATTGCTTTAAAAAAAATGTGTTTCCTGTGGTAGGCCTAGAGGTATTTTGACTAGCAGTTTTGTTCAATTGTTTCGTTTATTAACGCTACAACACAGCGTTTCGTGAGGCGGTTGTCGTCGTTGGATGAAAAGCAAACAGCTGTTTTTGCTGCGGAGCGCAGTGAGCGGGAGTCTGCTCCTTCACTACAGACTTTAGCGCCTCCTAACCATTCGCTCAAATGTTTTTAATACCAGCGCTAACCGGCCAAGCGCCGGGCAAAAAACAATCTTCAAATAAAAGAAAGTCCCCGGAGGAGTTAAAGGAGAGTGAGAGGGAGTAGGAGAAGAAGAGGGAGAGGAAGCTTCAGCCACGCTGGCTTGATCGATGGAGTTGGCTTCAATATGATGCCAATATAAACAAGCTCTTCTGTCGGCTCTGTGCATCAACGCCGACCTATGCTGACAAGTAAGTGAAGAGTGGAACATATAAAGGTATTGGCTTCAGGGAAATGTCCCAGCAGTTTAGGAGAATGAAGGTTCTAATCTATTACATAGCCATTACATTTCTAACTTAATGACAGGAAGGCAGAAAGCGCATTATACAAATAATAATACTCATAATAATGATAATAGACATTTTTTAACAATGACCACAATATAATTATTTTAATTAAACAAATATGAACAATTGAGGAGAATGAGGAAGAACTGATGATTCAAATGTTGTAGTACGAGCAGTAAAGTAGTTAGTGCATAAATGACTATAGCAACAAATGTGTTAATTTTCTTCATTATTGGTCGATTTTTGGACGAATGCTCTCGGGCCAGTGGAATTTTACCCTTAATGTCTACCCTGCAGACTATCACTTGATGTATTAAAACAAATCTTTAGATGTTTGATTGTGATCCGTTTTGAACTGGTTTCCATTAAGTACGGCTGCAAAATGAATCAAAATTCTAGTTTTATTGCAATAGACTCGTGCAGTTTGAGTTGTAGTTAGAGCAATATTAGGTTAAAGGCAAAATATCTGAAAGTATTTGTCAATAATAATCGCAATAAGTAATTTTTTCATGCAGCCCTGGATATGTCCATTTATTTCTGCATCTGTTTGTGTGTCTATGCAGCTGTCTGATGATCATGATATTTTGATCGTGTCAGATATCATCATTCCTTCTAATGTAATGAATCATAAAACAAGTCTAAAATTAGTCTCAATAATCGCAATAACTTATTATTTAAGCCTTACTAATAGTCATGTGCCCAAAAACTAATCGCCAATGTGTTCCTGCAGCCCTGGATATGACAAAGTGAGACTCAATGTATTTCAGCACCTGTTTGTGTGTCTATGCAGCTGTCTGATGATCATATTAAGTCCTTCTAATGTCCCGAATCATATCACAAGTCTAATTAATCACAATTAGTTATTATTTACTAATCGTGCAGCCTTACTAACAGTCATGTGCGCACACTAAGAGCAGAATAGAGGAAGTCAGATGTGCTGATAGTGAACACAGAGTGGTGCGTAGCTGCAGACGAAGGGAAGCAGCAGAATTAACGCTGAGTCTTTCCACGGGGGAGAGGCTGGACGGTGAGTAAAGATTCAGAAGTCCCTCGGTACCTCCCCTGCTACGACACAAATATACTGGCTCAGTGCCGACAGAACGCAGTGGAAACACAGCAGAGGAGGAGGAAGCAGGAAACACGACAACAACACAACAACAACACGACAACAACACGACGAGCAGAGATGGCAGAAGTACACACATCCGTTAGTAACCAGCCTGTTTGGAAAATGTAAGAAGTAGAAAGTACAGGGATTTGAGTTCAACATGTAAGAAGTAGAAAGTACAGGTATTTGGGTTCAAAATGTAAGAAGTAGAAAGTACAGGTATTTGTGTTAAAAATGTAAGAAGTAGAAAGTACAGGTATTTGTGTTCAAAATGTAAGAAGTGAAAGTAAAAAGTCGTCAGAAAAATAAGTAGTGGAGTAAAGTACTGATACCAGAAAGATGTGCTTAAGTACAGTAACGAAGTATTTGTACTCCACTACTTCCCAGCTCTCACACAAACCAGAACTCTGCAGAGTCCACACGTTGTTCTGCTGCAGAAAGAGATTTTTGAGACCGTGCCGATGCTCGTAAAAACGCCTCAGAAACAACAAGAGAAGCTTTTTTATAAAGGGCTGCACTATCAATGTATCAAGACAAAATGGGGACAAGTGCAATATCTAAATAACAGGAAGTGCTATGTGGTTAAAGGTTAGATATATGTGAAAGAAAGAATGACGTTGAGCTGCAGAGAAAACCCGGCCTACACATCGAAGTCTTCAGACCTAATAACACGGGTTTGTTTGGTACAGATGCTCAAAGTAATATATTGTTCAAAGAGAGCGTGAATAATGAAGCAAACGTGAATATTTCATCATCAATCTTTGTTATCCCTGTCGAAATAATCCCAATTAGACCTTTTTTTCAAAGCCATCAGCCCTTCCAACTTTTGATCAATTGTAAATCCAGCATAAAAGATTCATCATAAACGTTGAAAATACCAAGAAATTAAGTAAAAATGTGTATTTTTTATGCAGAGAAAGGAGAAACATTACTAGCATGTATAGATATGAAATGAATATTAATAGATTTCATGTAGCTGAAACATCAGAGAAAAAGCTATATCTACATTTAACTACAAAGAAACACAGCTAGCTTGTGACTGTTGAGCAATCTATATACTGCACATATATATAATGCACATGTATGCATGTACTACATTCCTGTTTACTGGTTCTACAGCAGTATATTATTACATTTTTTACATTCAAATGTTTAATTGCATGATGTTCCTATCCAATAAGTCCATTGTTTACACATAAGCGTACTTGTAATTGACGATATGATGACAATGAATAGCCTAATCTTGCTCTGAGAAGTGACCGTTGTCAGAGAGCTAACGGCGGCTAACCGTGAAGCAGACAGCAGGCAGGTTTCCTGTTGGAGAGTTATTTATGGTTTAATGTTAATTAGCTGCAGCTGATATAATCTGCCGCTGGCCATGATCGACATTCAAACCGGAGAGAAGCAACGGTCAGTGTCGAAAAAAAACACGAGATGCTCGTCACCTGAACGTTCTGCACACGGCCAATAAAGCTAAACCACACACTCATGCTAGCATCTCTGGGAGAAACACAGAACTGCTCACATCCAGGTATTTAGAGAAAGTCAACGGTCAAAATAAGTGTGATTGGAAATGATCACGTGTGCACAAACAGGGGATTTGACCACCGTTGCTCTCAGTGTAATAACACAGAAATAATCATAAGAGCTGAGAACAAGGACGACAAAGACACAGGACTATTGTGTAAATAAGTGTGTGTACAAACAGGACGATATAGGAGTCAAAAAGCACCAATGGACATAAAGATAATATCCATAACATGTCAAAATGTGGATGTGTTGAGGTTAAATAAATAACCAAGGTTCATCCTGAGGGGATCATGAATGCCTGGAGGAAATTGCATTGAAACTCATCCAAAAGTTTGATGAATTATCTTACTAAAAAACACACTTGACAACCTGTTAGTGCTAGAGGAAAGGGGTTAGAAAAGGGTCACCAAAGTCAGAAGGATTCATCCTCTGGGGATCATGAATGCCTGGAGCAAATGCATGGAAACTCTTCCAAAAGTTGTTGAATTATATTACTAAAAGACACACTTGACAACTTCATTATGACACTTGAGGAAAAGGGTTAGAAAAGGGTCACCAAAGTCAGAAGGATTCATCCTCTGGGGAACACGAATTCCTGAAGAAAATTGCATGGCAACCAATCCAAAATTATATAAAATTATTGTTTAATTATCTTACTCAGAAGCACACTTGACGACCTGTTAGTGCTAGAGTAAAAAAGGGTGAGAAAAAGGTTCAGAAGGTCACCAAAGTCAGAAGGATTCATCCTCTGGGGATCATGAATGCCTAAATCTAATTGCAAGGCAACCGATCAAAACGTTGTTAAATTATCTTAATCAAAACCACACATGACAACTTCATTATGACGCTAGAGGAAAAAGTCAGAGGGTCCCCAAAGTCAGAAGGATTCATCCTCTGGGGATCATGAATGTCGGTACGAAAATGAGCACCAATCCATGAAGTAGATGTTGATATATATCAGTGTATTCAATACAAACTTTGAATAGACTAAATGTGTTATCAAGCTCTGAAAAGAAGCCGGTGGGACTTGAGAAAGTGATCGCATGTCTTCAGCAGCTGGAACACATTTGAACCATTATTTATTTTATTTGCTAATTCAATAACGAGGTCTTCAGGCTTCATTTGCTGTCCTTTAATGCAACAATAAAGCTGAGACTTACCAATTTTCTGGTTGAAGATCTTGTCGAACGTCAGCTCGTCTCTCTCCTCCAGGTACTTCTGCATCACACTGCGAATACTGTGAACACAGAGGGGGGAAAGAGTAGATTAATAAACACATAATCTTCATCTATCAGACTCAGAATGTGTCCCACGGCGATGGAAGTTTACAGTGTTACACTATAAGTGGTATAGCAGGTAAAAAGGCAAGCAATAATAACCAAGAAAAGCACCATATAAGCAATACAAATAAAGACGAATAAGTACACAGATTATATAACACATAATGGTAATATCAGAGTTCCTCTGTTACTCCCACAGCGGGGACATTTAAAGTGTTACACTATAAGAGGTATAGCAGGTAAAAGGGCAAGCAATAATTACAAACACAAGTAATACAAACAAGTGAACAACCATAGCTAAGAAATGAGCAGCAGGCAGCAGTTTAAAAGAAGTGACGTAACTAACATATTAAAGTATTGAGAGCTTAAAAAAATGCCTGCTTTATCATAACGCACAGCTCAATTACAAACAGGTGTTTACTATATTGTAGATTGCAGGTTTATTGCACAGATTAAGCGTCTTTGAGTTACTAGAAAAGCGCTATATAAGTGTCACGTATCATTATTGCAACCGTCTGAATCAGAATCAGGTTTATCAACAGGTAGGTTGACACGTACGAGGAATTTGACTTGGTGTCGTGGTGCATACAGTTTGCAAATTCCTCGTACGTGTCAACCTACCTGGTGATAAACCTGATTCTGACATTGTGTGCATTAATGTAATAATAATAATAATAATAATAACAACAATGCATGACACTTATATAGCGCTTTTCTAAAAACTCAAAGATGCTTTGACAGAGAATAAAACAAAAAAACTAAGAAAAATACAAAAGCAGGTAAAAAAAAACAGAAAGGAGGGGGGATGGTCAGAGGTTGAATGCAGTGTTGAACAGGTGGGTTTTGGGTGATTTGTGTCAATGTACCGCATAGAGTTTATGATGTGGCTGAGGTAAAGTGTGCTATAGTGTAATAAAAAGCTGATCTGAGACATGTTGGACGTCCTCTTCCAGATCCCAGCCTTATTTTGGGACTCTCCCTGCCACCTGTCCCCTGAAACTGAACCTTGGGAAGAGAGGGACTCATGGGAGGCAGCGGGGGGACCTGGAGAGAAACATGCTGCCCTGGGAACGGGTGTTAATGAGAGGAGAGCTGGGAGGATGAATCAATTAGCACCCCCCCCACGGGCCCATTAACACCACAGCACCTCCTGCGGGGTTCACCTCCTGATGGTGCTAGTTGTGTCCCAGAAGCATCACAATCATAAAGAAGCTGCCACGATCACGTCCAAATAAAACGTCGAAGACCAGAGAAGCTCAGTGGACATTTTTTAAACAACAGCTAAAGACAACCCCCCCACTTTAAAGGTCCCCTATTATACTGTTCTTCATCAATATATCACAGGTCTCAGATATATACAGAAGAGAGAGAAATCATTAGTCCGGCAGTGGCTCAGTCAGTAGGGGCTTGGACTGGGAGCCGTAGGGTCGCCGGTTCAAGTCCCCGAACAGACCTAAATATGGAGTGTGGACTGCTACTTGGAGAGGTGCCAGTTCACCTCCTGCCCTGCAGTGGTGCCCTTGACCAAGGCACCGGATACCCCCATTCCCCCCCCCCCACTCCCATTGCTCCCCGGGCGCTGTACAATAGCTGCCCACTGCTCCTAGTACTAGACTCCTGGTACTAGGATGGGTTAAATGCAGAGAACACATGTCACTGTGTGCTCTGCATGTGAGACCATTACAGAGGGGATCATCCCTCCCATTCTATTCTATTATTTATTTTATTTGTTATTATCACACCTTTGACCTCCTTGTGTCTCCTAACCTGTTGAAATGTTATATGTTGCTGCATGTATCTGTAAAGGTTTTAAAATCTGATCCGAGGGGAATTTCTTGTGGATTTTTAACTTGTAATGTCTGCGTTTTGAGCTGCACGTGCTGTATGAAAAGTGCTATATAAATAAAGCTTTATTATTATTATTATTATTATTATCGGTGCAGGGACTCTGATGTCAATAAGTGTTATTTTTTGATGAACATGAATACAAAAGGACCATTAGACATGTTCAGACACTGTGCAATTAACTCCCATTAAAACACAAGAGGGGAAAACAATTGTTCTTTCCATTGACTTTAAAAAGTGACGTCATGTCATTTTGGCTGCTGGCAATCGAGAGAAACAAGCTAACAACGTTAAGTAAAGCGTCTTTGAGCATTAGGAAAAGCGCTATAAAAATCCCAAGTGTTATTATTAAAAGCTTCAGGGTGTTTACGCTCCCCATCAACAAGGTACAGAAAACAGAAGTACGTTTCTATTAGCTTACCAATCTACCTAGCCTGTAGCCTCTGCTTTAACAATGGATGCCTGTGGGATTATTATTATTAAATCTAGGTTAATATATAAAAACAAGGAGGCCTAATTTGACAAACGATGAGCCTTTGGTAGCATTCAAACTGTAGGCGATGATACACCAAAGGGTCTTGTTTTTAGGTCAATACATATTTAAATGCATGCTTTACTACTAAGTGTATTTATATCCAGCTACAGACGAGCAAAAGAGGAAAAACAAGTGTCACTTCTCTGCAGCAAAGACACACCGTTTATTTTAACTCAATGACACTGAAACTATAACTGGAACCTAAAAAACAACGAGTGATCAGACCAGAACTCACAGTTGGTTTGCAGATTTGAATATGAGCATAATTTGACATATGATTAGCCTTTGGTAGCATTCAAACTGTAGGTGGTGATACACCAAAGGGTCTTGTTTTTAGGTCAATACATATGTAAATGCATGCTTTACTACTAAGTGTATTTATTTCCAGCTACAGACGAGCAAGAAAGGTAAAAAGAGGAAAAACAAGTGTCACTTCTCTGCAGCAAAGACACACAAATAAGCCAAATTAACCCGGTTTTTTTTTTAACTCGATGACACTGAAACTATCACTGGAACCTAAAAACAACGAGTGATCAGACCAGTACTCCCAGTTGGTTTGCAGATTTGAATACAAGTGGGAAGGAGCGTGAATGCAACATTTTTGAAGTGCAGCTACAGGAACAAGAAGCTAGGAAGTAAACACTTCCTCTTTCTGAGGAGCGGTGTGAATCACCAGCAGCTGACTTTTTATTCTCTGAAGCCTCCACACTTAAGTGACACTTAGTGTACGAGTGGAGCCTTATTAGGCATCAAAAACACATGAGGGGGGGGGGGTGTTTCCAATAGTGTGTGTGTGGTGAGGTTAGATATAGAGGACATCACACACAGGTGCTGAAATACATTTAATCGTGCATCATGTGTCATTTTTATAATATCACAAACAGCTCTTACATGTTCATAGCTACTGATGCGTAAAAAGACAACTCATTGCGATTCATTTAACTGACATTGCAATTGCGATATGATCAACAATATAAGAGGGAATTATCATTTTTCTTGAACCAATTGGATAATGCACTAGTTTATGTTAGGGTTAGGGTTATTACTTGTCTAGCCCTAGTCATATCAAAGTGCTTTGTGCCATTCAAGCCCTGAAGAATAACTTTTTAAAACCTCAAACCTTAACGATTATTATCCTTATCCATTACTATAATGATTATTCTCAAGGTTAATGACCTAGAATTGTAAGAAATGTCCATTAGTGTTATTAAAAATCAATGATAAGATCTTTAAATGTCTCAAAACTCAAGAATATTCCATTTAATGTCATGAAAAATTGAAAAAAAAGGAAAATATATATATTTCGTGGCCTGAAATCTGCATTTTCTGCCATATATACATGAAAAATATTGAATACTCTCTGTTGCAAAGTGCCAGCTGACTTTATTAACACACAGAGACATAGTGTTATAAAAAAATCAATGATAAAGCTCAAGAATATTGAGTTTAATGTCATGAAAAATTTAGAAAAACTGTCAAAAATCCATATTTCGTGGTCTGAAAACTGCATTTGTTGTCGTATCTGCATGAAAAATATTGAATAGTCTCCGTTTCAAAGTGCCAGCTGACTTTATTAACACACAGAGACATAGTGTTATAAGAAAATCAATGATATGGTCTTTAAATGTCTCAAAACTCAAGAATATTCCATTTAATGTCATGAAAAATTGAAAGAAACATATTTGGTGGCCTGATAACTGCATTGCCGTATCTGCATGACAAACATTAAATGCTCTCTGTTGCAAAGTGCCAGCTGACTTTATCAACACACAGAGACGTTGTTGTGAAGCGTTGACACAGAAGAAGCGTCTCCTCACACCAGCTTTAGCTCCCGGCGGCAGATGACCGAGCTCCCGCTGCGACTGACAGAAAGGCTTCTGGCTACACATTTATAAATAAGTATGTACTAAATATAAATAAATATGGAAATATGACGAAGGAGGCCGAGGAAACTTATAGGAGCGGAGGGAGGGCGGTCACAAGCGTATTTAATGAAAAACAGACGGCAGGATTCCTTTACAATTCACGGTATTTTAAAGTCTTATGTGTGATAAATTAAATATGAAGTAGTCACAGCTAAATATGGAGTTTCAAAGAAGTTGCTTTGGGGTTTAGTTGATATAAACAAAGCAGATAATAAACAGGGTTTTTCTAGAAAGATATAGAATGAGATAATATATATCAAACCTGGCGACCGTACACAAGATGTCTCCTGACGTAAACCACAACGTGACGTAAACCACAACGTGACGTAAACCACAACGTGACGTAAACCACACCGTGACGTAAACCACAACGTGGCGTAAACCACAACGTGGCGTAAACCACAACGTGGCGTAAACCACAACGTGGCGTAAACCACAACGTCAACAACAACGTGACGTAAACCACAACGTGACGTAAACCACAACGTGACGTAAACCACAACGTCAACAACAACGTGACGTAAACCACAACGTGACGTAAACCACAACGTCAACAACAACGTGACGTAAACCACAACGTAAACCACAACGTGACGTAAACCACAACGTCAACAACAACGTGACGTAAACCACAACGTGACGTAAACCACAACGTGACGTAAACCACAACGTGACGTAAACCACAACGTCAACAACAACGTGACGTAAACCACAACGTGACGTAAACCACAACGTCAACAACAACGTGACGTAAACCACAACGTGACGTAAACCACAACGTGACGTAAACCACAACGTGACGTAAACCACAACGTGACGTAAACCACAACGTGACGTAAACAACAACAAGGTGAGATTGTTGTCCAAAAAATACATTTAATATTGCATTTGTAACAAAAACCACAAAAAATATATATAATATAATTAATTTTATTTAATTAAACTTATATAATAATTACAAAAATACAATAATTATAAATAAAATACATTATAATAATACATTTGCGCGATCTTTAAAGGCTGAAAATGCATTTAATAAAATATTATAATTTTATGAGAAGGGCCATAATGTCTAATAACTACTTTTAAAAATAATAATTAAAGTGTTTGTACTGCAAGTATACTGTGAAGCTGATATTTCTGTACTTTAAGTAGTACTATTTCTACACTGTGTATATTAAAAAGGTGTGAATAATGGTGATAATACTATTGTAAATAACAAATATCTTAACATTAGTGAGCATTCTCACTAACTGCATCATAGTGTGGTACAGCAACCGCCTCAGACCAGAAATCACTCCAACGGGTAGTGAAAACTGCCCAACGGATCACCGGCACCCACCATCAGGAACATTTTCCTCAAACGCTGTCTGGGCAAATCCAGGAAGATCCTCAAGGATGCCTCCCACCCCAACAACAGACTGTTCACCCTCCTTCCATCCGGCAGGCGTTACAGAAGCGTCCGTTCCCGTACCTCCAGGCACAGGAAGAGCTTCTTCCCCGAGGCTGTGGGTGTTTCTCAATGTCAAGGACGCTTCCTTGGTAGCACATGTACCTCCGAGTCAGTCGCTTCAGAAGCGATGCAAGACTCCTTCCTAGCCTCGGAAAACTAAGAATTGTGGAAAAGGCTAACAGGTGTGCGTCATATGCGAGGCCCCGCCTTAAATGGAGCGCAATTTCCGCCAAAGAATTGGAAATTGGTCCGTGTTCAAAGCATCGTGGGAATTTTAAGACCGCGGAGGATACACATGTGCAGCCTTGAAATTTCCCGCAATGAAGGACGCCGGCCTCGGTAGAATTCCAAGCATCCTGGACATTGGAACAGTCCTTCGGCGGCACTCGATGACGTAGCATCCTTGAAATAGTGGCTCTGGGGCAGCCTTCCTCGACATTGAGAAACACCCTCTGACTCTGCTGAACTCCTCTCCATTACTCACTAGCATCATTGCACTCACCTGCACTGATTAAACGTACTTAATGGACATGTTATTTGCACAATCATGTTACTGTACATATAACAATTATTTTATAATATTACTGTTTGTACATACAATCTGCACTTGCACTCTGTTAATACTCTGTCAATACTTACATCTGTAAATTGTAGATTTGTTGCTCATTCAATGCTCCCTGTATTGTAAGGTTTTATAATATGCACCTTGTATTTATTTGTATTTAGCACATCTTGCATTTCTGGTTGGATACTAACTGCATTTCATTGGCTTGTACCTGTACTTTGCAAAATTACAATAAAGTTTAATCTAATCTAATTACAGCGCTGCAGTTGAGTGGAAAATGTCGCAAAACACACGTATATATATTATTCATTATATGCTGCACTACTTCTCACTTGGTTAACTTTCAGTACCGCAGTGAAAGGTCAGAGAACATGCAACGTAAGGGGTTTCCAGATGATTTCTCTCTAATTTTCACTTCATTTTCAGCTGTTTTTCCACCATTAAAGTCAGCAGAAAAGCAGTGAGTGAGTCTGTCATTATCTGCTGATCTGAACCAACACGCTGTTCAACACTACAGGAAGTATGCAGATGTGTAAATATTTAACATATTACCAGGATGTCGCTGTCTGCGGCAGAGTCTGTGGGCATGTAATTGAACTGTGTTGATAACACCAGCTCTGCCCTGTTCAAATATGCTTTACACTCCACCTGACCTCTGTAATTCTCACAATGTGATAGGACACAATGAGCGGCGTTATGTTTGTCTGGGTGAAGCAAACATGAGCTTATTTAATCCTCCACACATGCACTGACTCTGGAACTCTTTAGACTTTAAACCTGTTTTTCTGGCTGCTGTGGTTTAGAGCTGGGGTTAGCAGGTTTAAAAAGAGACGCCTACGGCAGATTGAGCAATTTGAACACTGGCGCAATTTCTTATTAACTCACGAGGCACTCAAAAGATTAAGAAGTAGTTTTGGTTTCAGTTTTGATGCCTTTATACTTGTTAAGACATCCATTAACCCTAAAATGAGTCGGCATGTTAGCACTTCCTGTTCCTTCTTCAATGTTATTTTAAATAAGTTGTTAGCCTGGAATAAGGTCTGTGGTAAACATCAAATATGTCAGTAAATCCCCCATTGGTGAATTTAGGAACAGAAGTTGCTAACAAGTGTCTAAATGAGACGATTCAACATCATCAGGCACAACATTAGCCTCCTTTAGCTTAGCGGTGGTGACGTGAAGTCATGTGACCGTGCTGTAGTTTCTTCATAGCCCAACATTAGCTTTTAAAATCATAAAGTGGTGTTAATATGTGGAGTTTATCCTGCTGAACAATTCACTTTTGGGATTTAGCGGTCCTTATTTATTGCTTTGACAGAAACGTCTAATTATCGAATGCTATTACTTTTAAAGAGTCCCTATTCTGCCATTTTCAGGTTCCTATCAGTATGTAGTGTCTCTACTTTAAAGAGTCCTCTCCTGCTGATGTTCAGGTGTATATATCACTATGTAGTGTCTCTACTTTAAAGAGTCCTCTCCTGCTGATGTTCAGGTGTATATCAGTATGTAGTGTCTCTACTTTAAAGAGTCCTCTCCTGCTGATGTTCAGGTGTATATCAGTATGTAGTGTCTCTACATTAAAGAGTACTCTCCTGCTGATGTTCAGGTGTATATCAGTATGTAGTGTCTCTACTTTAAAGAGTCCACTCCTGCTGATGTTCAGGTGTATATCAGTATGTAGTGTCTCTACTTTAAAGAGTCCTCTCCTGCTGATGTTCAGGTGTATATCAGTATGTAGTGTCTCTACTTTAAAGAGTCCTCTCCTGCTGATGTTCAGGTGTATATCAGTATGAGTGTCTCTACATTAAAGAGTACTCTCCTGCTTATGTTCAGGTGTATATCAGTATGTAGTGTCTCTACTTTAAAGAGTCCTCTCCTGCTGATGTTCAGGTGTATATCAGTATGTAGTGTCTCTACTTTAAAGAGTCCTCTCCTGCTGATGTTCAGGTGTATATCAGTATGTAGTGTCTCTACTTTAAAGAGTCCTCTCCTGCTGATGTTCAGGTGTATATCAGTATGTAGTGTCTCTACTTTAAAGAGTCCTCTCCTGCTGATGTTCAGGTGTATATCAGTATGTAGTGTCTCTACTTTAAAGAGTCCTCTCCTGCTGATGTTCAGGTGTATATCAGTATGTAGTGTCTCTACTTTAAAGAGTCCTCTCCTGCTGATGTTCAGGTGTATATCAGTATGTAGTGTCTCTACTTTAAAGAGTCCTCTCCTGCTGATGTTCAGGTGTATATCAGTATGTAGTGTCTCTACTTTAAAGAGTCCTCTCCTGCTGATGTTCAGGTGTATATCAGTATGTAGTGTCTCTACTTTAAAGAGTCCTCTCCTGCTGATGTTCAGGTGTATATCAGTATGTAGTGTCTCTACTTTAAAGAGTCCTCTCCTGCTGATGTTCAGGTGTATATCAGTATGTAGTGTCTCTACTTTAAAGAGTCCTCTCCTGCTGATGTGCAGGTGTATATCAGTATGTAGTGTCTCTACTTTAAAGAGTCCTCTCCTGCTGATGTTCAGGTGTATATCAGTATGTAGTGTCTCTACTTTAAAGAGTCCTCTCCTGCTGATGTGCAGGTGTATATCAGTATGTAGTGTCTCTACTGTGACATGTCTCCATTAGGGATGTGCATCTCCATCACTGAGGTGATGCGCATCTCGATACGTTGCCAACGATACGATACATTAACGATACATTTGAAACATCGGGCGATGCGATACGATTCACCCCTGTGGCAATACAGTTCGATACGATGTGATTCAACACGATGCAAAGTAATGATACTTCAATATGGTACGACAGAGGATTTTTGTTTTATTCCTTATATGCAGCAAATCATAAATTAACAAAAAAGTGCTTTACATATTTGGTTCTCTCTACTAGTACTGCGCATCCCATCACGCTGTTTCTTTTTGACCTTAACAAACTCCCCAGAGTGGCTACAGTACCATGTTATAACACCTCACAGTTAAACAATTTAAGGATGCATTGCCCATCATTAACAATGTGCAAATAACAACTACCATAGTGCAATGCCCATACAGCTGCCAGCCTGATGTGCTTAACACTCATCCATAGGCTAACTCACCAGAGAGCAGAAAGCAGTGGTTTCTATGAACAATGAAGAATACAAATAACCTTTCACAAACAGGTCTTTCATAACTGCTTACAGTGAGGAAGACATTTAAACTATTATTGGCAGTCACAGGCTGTTAACTAAACACCACTCTCTCTGACAGAACACCTCACTGAGTGATTGAACTCATGTCTAACTTTCAGGTTTCTCTTTTCAGCCGCAGACCCCATGCCGCCTCTTTATGTGCGTCGCTAAGTTCCTCGTACTACTTGTGTACTTAAAAGCAGCACGGCATGGTTTACAATTTGCGAGCCATTTTTCAAGTTGAACGTCTTTCTTGAAAAATCCGAAGTGTTGCCAAATGTTTGATTTGAAGGTATTTTTCGGTGCGCTGTGTTTCTCTTTCTCCTCGACTTCCATGTGTGTTGATAACTGAGACTCTCGGCCTCCGTAGTGCGAAGCAAAGATCAAAGATCGTCTCTGCTGAGTGCTGACAGGATATTTATATGAATGAATCGTTTTTTTACCGATGCAAAGACGCTACAATCGATGCATCGCGAGTTCAACCCAAACTGTAGCCGATGTGCACTCTTTCAACCGGTGCACTCGCATCTTGAACGTTTATGCCGGTGCACCGATGCGAATCGGTGAATCTTAACATCCCTAGTCTCCATGCATTAATGTTCAAAAAGCTCTTTATTTTTCTCATACTGCCTGTGCTGCAGCACATCTTTTCACCCTCTGTCTGAAACCAGAGCCCAGTCTGCTCTGATTGGTTAGCTGGCCGGCTCTGTTGTGATTGGTCAACCGCTTAGAGATGTCCCGCCCACACCCCTTAGTCAATTGTGTAGTTTCATGTAGCTGAGCACAGGAAGAGTTCTGCAAAGAAATCGACTGAAACTAGTTGCTAAAAATACGACATACAGCTGGAAACTGTAGGTTACACACAACTGCGATGACTCAAGTGTGACAGTGGTTTGGCCGTTTGGAAATCTTTAGAGTACGAGTACTGCAGAGTTTGTGTTCGAAGCAGAGCTGTCTTTCAGGAGGGAAATGGGCCCATTGGTGCTTTTTGTAATGAGTCACTGTTTCATCCAAAGAGAGAGATAACACCAGTGCTGTGAAAAGTGAACACCCCGCGAGAACCACAAAGTAATATTAAAAATGTTACGAGAAACAATATTACACAACTGCAGAGAGAGGAAATTAGAGATAATACTGATGGAAAACAGCGTGATGCAAAGTGGTTTAAAAGCAGAACCAATATTAGATTAGCATTCTCTGGATGTGTTTTTTTCACTAATGGAAATAATACTTCTGTTACGGGACAATTAAGATTTCAGGTAGTAACCAAGCCCGATGACAGCTCTCTTTGTACACTGCCAACATTAACATCTTTTATTATAGTTGTGCAGAAATCAAGCTGAATGTGTTGTTCTGGCGATTGGAAAATAATAATTTAGGGTTGCAATTGTTTATCTGCTAGTATTAGCTTAGGTATCTGTCTACTAACATCTAGCTGGAACGCATATGGCTTGAAAAGGAGAGAGAATCCACATTGTTATTCCTTTAAAATGCAAAAAGAACACTATCTATTTGCTAACTTTAAATATTTACACGGTACAGAGCTGTGTTTTTCTTTGGGCTTAAGACAAGCGTACAGACCGCAGCTTGCAGTGCGTGTTTAACAGATAAAAACAATTATTATTACAGTTTGTAGTTTCGCTCTACAATGATCTCCGTGTACACAGAGATTATACGTTATGGAGAACGCAATGTGGAAGCAATGTTACACCCAAAACAACCCTTATGGTTTTTACTATTTACTAATGTTATACTACCTGCTACTGAATTACTTTTATATGTTCACTTTTCTTTATAATGCTGCACCTTGGTTTGTCTTTTATTTAATTAAAGGATCCCTCTCCTGCTGATGTTCAGGTGTATATCAGTATGTATTGTCTCCTCTACTTTAAAGAGTCTCTGCTGATGTTCAGGTGTATATCAGTATGTATGTCTCTACTTTAAAGAGTCCTCTCCTGCTGATGTTCAGGTGTATATCAGTATGTAGTGTCTCTACTTTAAAGAGTCCTCTCCTGCTGATGTTCAGGTGTATATCAGTATGTAGTGTCTCTACTTTAAAGAGTCCTCTCCTGCTGATGTTCAGGTGTATATCAGTATGTAGTGTCTCTACTTTAAAGAGTCCTCTCCTGCTGATGTTCAGGTGTATATCAGTATGTAGTGTCTCTACTTTAAAGAGTCCTCTCCGCTGATGTTCAGTGTATATCAGTATGTAGTGTCTCTACTTTAAAGAGTCCTCTCCGGCTGATGTTCAGATGTATATCAGTATGTAGTGTCTCTACTTTAAAGAGTCCTCTCCTGCTGATGTTCAGGTGTATATCAGTATTTAGTGTGTCCACTTTAAAGAGTCCTCTCCTGCTGATGTTCAGGTGTATATCAGTATGTAGTGTCTCTACTTTAAAGAGTCTTCTCCTGCTGATGTTCAGGTGTATATCAGTATGTAGTGTCTCTACTTTAAAGAGTCCTCTCCTGCTGATGTTCAGATGTATATCAGTATGTAGTGTCTCTACTTTAAAGAGTCCTCTCCTGCTGATGTTCAGGTGTATATCAGTATGTAGTGTCTCTACTTTAAAGAGTCCCTCCTGCTGATGTTCAGGTGTATATCAGTATGTAGTGTCTCTACTTTAAAGAGTCCTCTCCTGCTGATGTTCAGGTGTATATCAGTATTTAGTGTGTCCACTTTAAAGAGTCCTCTCCTGCTGATGTTCAGGTGTATATCAGTATTTAGGTAAAATAAGATTTTCTTCTCCCTGCGCTATAAAAAATGATTTAAAAAAAACAGTATAAGTGTAGAATTTTTGTTTTAAAATAACTGCCATGTGTGGAATAAATAAATAAATATTTCAAGATAGTGACATCCCTCCGATTCTCCACCTCATTTCGTCTCGTGTGGATTTCTCGATAACGGCTAACTCCCCCTTTCCTCTCATCTGAACGGCCTCCAGTGTTGCCGTTAAAATCTCACCTCTCTGCCAGAGACTCAGCCTGGGTCCTCGGAGAATGTGGCATCACTACGTTATCTGCAAAGTGACCCCTTTAACTGCAACAGGCATGAGCTGGACGCCTCACACACACATGCACAGCAGCTGAAACCATGGGTCCACAGATAATATAAGATCATTAGTTATCACCGCAATAAACCGTATTTAATTTCGTCTTAATGTACATTATTTAATTTCATATTCTGTTCCTGTACATATCATATTTTAAAGACCTACTTGTTCTCCCGGGCTTTTGCAGACCACGTATAACACGTATCAGTCTGTGTTTTCTAAATGGGGTTTTTCTATTTTGTTGTGTATTAAAATGTTTAGCATCATGTATGAGGGGTTTTTCGGTCTGTGGCTATAAGTATGGTTTCATTGTCTCGTGCTTTTACATTAGTTTCTTTCTGTCTAAATGTATTTATGCTGCTTTTTTATATATGTATTGATGTACAGCACTTCGGTGAACTCTGTTGTTTTTAAATGTGCTATATACACACAGGGACGCGGGAAGTCAGTCAGAGTTGGGGGTGCGGGGGGGGGTGCTAGTGGAGCCTCGCGGCGGCGAAACTGTGGCGCGCTCGGAGGTGGTGCTAGTGGAGCCTTGCTGCGGCGAAACTGTGGGCGCGGGGGGTGGTGCTAGTGGAGCCTCGCTGCGGCGAAACTGTGGCGCGCTCGGGGGTGGGGGGGGTGGTGCTAGTGGAGCCTTGCTGCGGCGAAACTGTGGCGCGCTGGGGGGGGGGGGTGGTGCTAGTGGAGCCTCGCGGCGGCGAAACTGTGGCGCGCTCAGGGGTGGGGGGGTGGTGCTAGTGGGGCCTCGCGGCGGCGAAACTGTGGTGCGCTCGGGGGTGGTGCTAGTGGAGCCTTGCTGCGGCGAAACTGTGGCGCGCTCGGGGGGTGGTGCTAGTGGAGCCTTGCTGCGGCGAAACTGTGGCGCGCTCAGGGGTGGTGCTAGGGGAGCCTTGCTGCGGCGAAACTGTGGCGCGCTGGGGGGTGGTGCTAGTGGAGCCTTGCTGCGGCGAAACTGTGGCGCGCTCGGGGGTGGTGCTAGTGGAGCCTAGCTGCGGCGAAACTGTGGCGCGCTCGGAGGTGGTGCTAGTGGAGCCTTGCTGCGGCGAAACTGTGGCGCGCTCGGGGGGGGGTGCTAGTGGAGCCTTGCTGCGGCGAAACTGTGGCGCGCTCGGGGGGGGGTGCTAGTGGAGCCTTGCTGCGGCGAAACTGTGGCGCGCTCAGGGGTGGGGGGGTGGTGCTAGTGGAGCCTTGCTGAGGCGAAACTGTGGCGCGCTCAGGGGTGGGGGGGTGGTGCTAGTGGAGCCTTGCTGAGGCGAAACTGTTGCGCACTTACACTGTAGGTGCGCCGCGTTTGGGGGTGCTAGTGGAGCCTGCGTTTGGCGTTACAACTCTCCGCCAACAGATGGGGGTGCTGCAGCCCCCTCAGCACCCCCCCTTCCCGCGTCCATGTATATACATACAATTGGATATTCTATTTGCATGTATATAGTCTATTTGCACTATTTTGATTTTTTGTATTTCATTATATATGTTGCATTGTTGGAGGAGCTCAGGTCAGGAGAATTTCATTGCCATTTCTACCCTGTAGCTTATGTGCATATGACAATAAAACCTTTGAATCTTGAATCTTTGAAGATATGCTTTATTGATCCCATATTGGGATTTTTGTTTTCGTCCCAGTAGCATGTTAAAACGAGGCATTGCACATAATGACTTTCCCGCTAGTTAGAGCTTTGTCCCCATGACTCCTATGTTATTCTTTTATTGTATTAGTACTGTCCTTTTCATAATGTTCTTGTTATTTTAACTATATTTTACACTGTCATCTATGTTTGTTAATTAGCCAAGCCCACTGAGACACCAAATGTGTAATATTGGGCTCTAGAAATACACTTTGAATTGATTTGATTTAGAAAATAAACAAATATAAACATCTAAAAATAGAAAATAGAACCGAACTTAAAAGTAAAATAAACACAAGTTGACAGTGAAAGATAAAAATCTGTCAAATAAACATAATAAATACAATTCTTCTTCTGGGTAACATACATGTTTTCAAAACTCACTCAAGGAGGGATCCGAGTTTAAGGTGTTTAAAAAATAGATTGCAAAAGAAATTGAGAAAATGATTGCCACAAAAATCTAAACGTGGTAACATGAGATGAAATGGAAAACTATGAGCTCTATGAAGAGTGGGAATATATGGAATAGAGAATATGCTTGGCGTGTTATGTGTGTGTTTAATGTGTGTGTGTATGTGTGTGTGTTAATGTGTGTGTTTTGGTTGTTGGATGAATTGGGATGTCAACGTAGTTTTCCGACATGTAGAAGCGATCCTATTGACTGTTTCTGTCTTCTTTATTTTTGTCCGATGAGTGTTTTTACCGTTATTTTATTCTATTTTTACTTGATTGTGAGATGGGAATGTCATCTCCCCTAAAATGTCCTTATTTGTGTCATTGGCATGTACTTAACAAATAAATAAACAAACATGCATGCTTTATAGAAGTTTGGCACACAATCTCTTCAATCTTCATCAAATTCTTTTCCACTACCGTCACAGATAGCATCCTCCCTCTCCGTCTCCGCGTGTGTTGGCCACACTCCTAATTTAGGAATTAAAGTAATTCCTCTGAATCCATCTGAAGCACTTGGGCGCGATAACGATGCGTGTGTGTGATAAGAGAAAAGCATCAGTATTTCTCTCGGTAACATCGGACACATTACTGAGACGATAATGACCTTAATTGACCTGTTTTAAGAACATTTTCATATTTGAAAAGTAATGCTCTGCAGGCTGATTTACTCCGTGTTATGGTGCTTTTACAAGTCCATTAGCTGAGGCTTTTATCTGCTTCTGTGTGATAGTGAGCCATAAATAACAGCGCTCATAACCGACATCAAATCACTAAATACACCACGTTCACAAAAGAAGCTTGTACTGATGTGTGTATAGAAACGCCTCTGCAGGATGCACTTTAAAACTCCATGAAGTGTGTGCGTGTGTGTGTGTGCGTGTGTGTGTGTGTGTGTAGGCATCACGTGATGACCTGCGACCCTGCTGGATAATGTGCTAGTCAGAGGAGGGAAGTAGTGGAGTACAAATACTTTGTTACTGTACTTAAGTAAATCTTTCTGGTATCAGTACTTTACTCCACTACTTACATTTTGAACTCAAATACCTGTACTTTCTACTTCTTACATTTTGAACTCAAATACCTGTACTTTCTACTTCTTACATTTTGAACCCAAATACCTGTACTTTCTACTTCTTACATTTTGAACTCAAATACCTGTACTTTCTACTTCTTACATGTTGAACACAAATACCTGAACTTTCTACTTCTTACATGTTGAACCCAAATACCTGCACTTTCTACTTCTTACATGTTCCAAACAGGCTGGTTCCTTTAGTCTGAATGTGTGTCTGGTGGCGTGATCATTATTATTTAGAGTCATTGCGTGCCTATTGATTTGAACACGATCCGTGTATCCATCATTTCCTGGTCTTCTCTAAAGAAGAGGGACCAATGAAAACGTTGTCATGTTGCCGTTGTTCAGCATGGAAACATTCATTAGCTAACAATGACATTATTGTTCTATTAATATAAAGGGAGGTCAGGTACTCTTTAAAGCAGCTGCTAGTTATGGGTACTTTTTACTGAAGAACATTTCAAAGCCCTCTTTACTTTTACTTGAGTAAAGAAGTTTAGTCAGTACTTCTACTTTTACCAGAGTATTTTTTTAAACACGAGTATCTGTACTTCTACTTGAGTAAAGGATGTGTGTACTCTTGCCCTCTCTGGTGCTAATCAGTCCAACGTCGTGCTGTTGTCTTTAGTTTTATCCTCAGCTCGTCCTCAGTGTCTCGTGTTTGCCGGCCCTTGGATTATCTTTTCGAGCGTCAATGTGTCGCAACCCGGATTCTTGAGTGAACGTCTAATGAGGAGCAGCGAACTCAATTAGTGAGGCGTTTAGTTTCACTGTCACACAGGATGATGACACACGGCCTTAACTAAGCACTAACAACTTTGCACTGTGTGTGAAGGACACACTATCATTCAACTGCTCAATAACATCACCTGTGTTTCACTTTAACCCTCGGGTGGGGTTTTGGGTATATGTATACAAGGATATTTCTCAATCTGAAATTCCATGGCCTTAATTTATGTTCTGTAAAAACATTTTTAAATATTTTGGACACATGCTTAACTGTTTCCATATGTGTGGAGTATGTCCTTTATACAATACAAATATAAGCGTGGAGACTATTTAAAGTAGAGACACTACATACTGATATACACCTGAACATCAGCAGGAGAGGACTCTTTAAAGTAGAGACACTACATACTGATATACACCTGAACATCAGCAGCAGAGGACTCTTTAAAGTAGAGACACTACATACTGATATACACCTGAACATCAGCAGGAGAGGACTCTTTAAAGTAGAGACACTACATACTGATATACACCTGAACATCAGCAGGAGAGGACTCTTTAAAGTAGAGACACTACATATTGATATACAGCTGAACATCAGCAGGAGAGGACTCTTTAAAGTAGGTACACTACATACTGATATACACCTGAACATCAGCAGGAGAGGACTCTTTAAAGTAGAGACACTACATACTGATATACACCTGAACGTCAGCAGGAGAGGACTCTTTAAAGTAGAGACACTACATACTGATGTACACCTGAACATCAGCAGGAGAGGACTCTTTAAAGTAGAGACTACACACTGATATACACCTGAACATCAGCAGGAGAGGACTCTTTAAAGTAGAGACACTATACTGATATACACCTGAACATCAGCAGGAGAGGACTCTTTAAAGTAGAGACACTATATACTGATATACACCTGAACATCAGCAGGAGAGGACTCTTTAAAGTAGAGACACTACAAACTGATATACAGCTGAACATCAGCAGGAGAGGACTCTTTAAAGTAGAGACACTACATATATATACACCTGAACATCAGCAGGAGAGGACTCTTTAAAGTTCTCATCAAGGAGAAGTTAATTCTCTTTTGGTCCACAGGATTTGTAAAAAACTACTGGTCCCATTTTAGGTTTAGTATTGTCCAAGAAAGAACTGAACACATTAGGGTCTGGTACACACATTATTGCTCTTCTAGTCGGTTATAGAAGCTGTTCACTAATTGATTAATTATTCATTGTTTACGCAGCAGACAATCGATTAAGTAAGCAGATTTAAATCTGTCACAACTCGAATAAAAACCACACGGCAAACTACGTCCGGCTTCAAACCGGCTTAGCTTGGAGTTATTTGAGATACAAACAATCAAATGTCACAGGTACATCCTGAAGTAACAGCACAGAGGGTGTTTGTTCTGCTTAAAGCTAACACAGTCTTTACATGTCTTGCTCTTTAAGTCCAAAACCTATATATATTTTTTCTATACTTTAATATGATATAACTCAAAGAAAAGCAGGAAGTCTAAATATTTGAGGCTGAAAGCAGCATTTTTTTATTAAATGTAATTAAGAATTAATCAAGTATTAAAAAACGTCTAATTTAGATAGGAACTTTATACAGCATATTATACGGGAAAAAGGCTGAATATGTGGCGTTGTTTGACATTAGCATGTTAGCTCTTTACATGTGTCAATTGAATGCAGTTGTGAGGGAGCAAGTTCAAAATAATTTCAAGCAAATGTCAGGCATGCAAAGTCATTTAGATGTCAGAAACAAGGTTTTAGTGGGTCATGTCTTTAAAAATCTACCACCTGTGGCCATGCTAGTCCTACTTAAGAGTAAATTAGCTCAAACAAACACCAGCGATATGCTTTAAACTCAGTCTGTCACTAGTCAGATGAAAAATATCCGACTACATTTGGGTCTTAGTGCTAAATTGGCTTCTTTGTACAAACTGTCAGAGTTACCGTGTCTCTATAATGAAGGCAGAGCAGTTGCCACATTTAGTAAAGCACTCAGGAACGTGACTGCATTAATGCATGAGTCCTAATTAGACAAAAACTCAAAGTGACTCAAACATCAGTCTAATGGGTCTGCCGGTCTAAAGCAAACTTCACGTTGCTGAAAGTTCATTTTAAAAACCACACTGACACAAAGTGGAACCGCCTGAAGGAAAGAAACACAACATGTGCCAACTTTGAAAAATGGTTAGCAGTAGCGTAAAGCTAATGGTAGCGGAATCAAACGGGATAAAACATGCAGTGATGAATGATCGGACAGCAAATGGGTTGTGATTGAGGCATGTTTGACTTGTTATCTGTTAATAAATGATCACTTTGTATAGAGAGGAGGCTAATGTGAACTCATGTTAACTAATATTGACAGTTTGATGAACCCTGGCAGCCTTTTAGCTCGTGCACTGGGGGTGAAACTGTTTTCTGGAACCTGTGAAGAGGGCAGGGCCTTTTGTGCTTCTTGTGATTGATTAATGGATAAATAAAGTGCCTTCATACACATTCTTCAAACGAATGTAAATCGATTGAGGATACCAGAATGAATTTGCTATTGCAGAAAATCCTTTAATGTAATCATTTGCTGATGGACAAGATGCTGTATATTCATTAGTGTGTGTGTAACGCAGTGTCTGGATCAGTGCCTTCTGCTGATCTGCCAAGACAAGTCAGTCAGTCAGTGACCTCCTCCCTCCATAAATCACTCCTGGTGTAAACATAATGCTCGTTGAACCCACATCAACACTTTGAAATGTAGAGACACTCGCTTTACACATTTGTGGGTGTGTCAATAACAGTGTTCAGCTGCCCATTAACAAATGTGAAGTATGAGGTGATGAATGTAAAACTCAAAATCTGACAGCGGTGATGCTGCTGCGAACACAACGGTGATCGTTTGACTAAACGCAAATGGCTCCGTCAGAGTCAAAAACCCTGTATGGAAAGCAGCTATCTCAATAACCAAATGTTCACCACATCCTCTTCAATCAAGCTGCATGCCTAAAAGCTGAAGAGACTCATCCAGGCCCCAAGAGCTGCAGCAGCAGGGACAAAAGGATGTGCAATTATGTGTAGATGTTAGAGGGGGGGAGTGTATTATTTAAATCAGATTTGAGCTGTAGTCTGGTCTAATGGCCTAGTCATGCTCTTGCAAAACAGGGGTTTCGGCTCCAGAGCTGCACATATTGATGGTGCAGCTGCATGTCAGCCTCAATAAATGTGTTGCACATGATACATAAAACATATCCAGGATCAGACTGACAGCCTGGGAGCAAATGGAGACTGTTTGGCAGAACATTTTGCAACAGACAGCAAATACAGGACATCAGTAAGGCGTGTAGGATGAAAGGAAATGGCAATATGATGACATATTCTCCACCACAATCTGCTGTTGTTAAGGCTAACACTAGATGAACTTATTGGTGTGTTAATGGGGTAAATAAGCATGCAGATGAAGCGTTGCTTTGTGGTTTTGGTGACATCATGAAGCCAAGGAGCTGCAAAAACCTGCCAAAAGCTCCACAGTCACATTTAGCATCTATAGTAAGTCACAGGTTTGAGAGGAAGCACGCCTCCACCTCCCTATAAGGCTGCATAGCATGCATCCATTACACACACACACACACACACACACACACACACACACACACACCACACACACACACACACACACACACACACAACACACACCACACACACACACACACACAACACACACCACACACACACACACACACACACACACACCACACACACACACACACACACACACACACAGCTCTGAGGAGATGTGCTTACCTGGGCTCAGGCAGGATGATTTTCTTGCTCGCTCGGGCCGCAGGAGTAGATTTGCTCTTCTCCATCGCCATCAAATAACTGACATCAGCGAGAACTGCTTCGAGGTCCGCCATCTTTCGACCCTGGGACGACCAAATCAATAAAAATAACCGGGCTGGGGATGGTTTTATTATATTATGGGATTAAAAAAACAATGTCCTCCTCCAGATATGAGCAACATCAAGCGCCAAGGTGCGTGACAGGGCCAGAGTGACCATCCGCTGCAATGGTGTCGTTGTCTGTCCGCCTCAAACTACCATCATTGTGGCAGAAAAAAGGAAATTCACGAGGGGAGACATTGGGTGACTCCTCGAGAAATATATACAGTCAGCAGGGCCGCGAGATCAGCGTCTTTGTAATCCCATTTAGTGCAGAAAAATGCAGGTTTCTCACGGGAAAATAATGCACAGATCTGTCCCCTTGCTCGCTTTATAGTAATGTCAGATGCACCAGATGCTGGATGTGGAGACAGCTGTCAAATCCTACAGGTCTCTGGGGACTTTCCTGCTGGATATCAGTCCAAAAACGACTGGTTTGTCTCCAGTGAGGCATGGGTTTCAGGGCTTCTTTTCCCCTGAAAACGTAAACACTCTGCTGTCGAGAAAAAGAAAAAAAAATCTAATTTTGGCTGCAGAGTGGAAATGTGACTGGCTTCTTCTGTGTGTGTCTCCAGAAAAGCAGTAATAAAACAGCGACACGTGTAGTTCTCAGTAATGGAAGGAATAAAAGAGGGAGGGTGGAATTGTCAAGGCTGTTACTTTGTCCTAAATATCTCAGCTGGTTAAAAAAAAAATGCAAATATTTGCACAAAAATATGTTGTTTATGTTGCTGCCTGCCTGGCTTCCTGTCTTCCTTTAAATCAATCACACACAAAAATGTCGCCCGAAAAGACGTCATTAAACACTTTAAGGAGGATTAACCCAAACTAAACGGATGTAATCAACTAATCACAAATCCACGAAGCTAACTTGTTTTACCCTGCTGGGCTAATATCGATATTTGTGGTGCTCAGTTTAGTTAGCCAAGGTGCTAGTTAGCAAAACGCTAACAGTGGGCTAACTGATCGGGTGATTTTTACCTAGCGAACGTTAGCTATTTATACATAAAATATAAAATACCCCAGTACAGTCAGTCCAAAAACAACTGTTCGCCATGGGTTACAGGGCTTTCCCCCCTGAAAAGGTAAACACTCTTGCCTTCCAGAAAGGGAAAAAAATCCACTAATCAGAAGCCAAATCCACGAAGCTAACTTGTTTTAGCCTGCTGGGCTAATATCGATATTTTGGGTGCTAGTGCTAGTTAGCAAAGTGCTAACCCCCAGCAGGATATCGTGGTATTGAGCTACCAAACGTTAGCATCAGTTGCTAACAAGCTAATAAGCCAACGGTTGAGCTCCTGTTAGGGGAAGTCTTGCAGCAAAACAGATGACACAAATAGTCCCAAAAAAGGCTTAATAACAATGAGAAAATCGCACAATATAATCCATAGTTTGTCCGTTGAGTTACCCCGACTGTAAGCGGGGGACCCTCCTCTCCTGGAGACCCAAAGCGAGCTGCTGGTGACGCTGATGGAGGGGGAGGGAGCGCCGGGAGATGGAGATCCGGCGGGTGGTACACTTTTTCGGCGTAAACTGCTTTTAAATGCCAAGACAACACATTTAACCACCATGTGTTGTGGTAACAAGTCCGACACTAACTAACACAACACGGTGCCGGTGGTGTGTTTCTCGTAATTCAACCACAAAATCGCAAAAGGAGCCGAACGTTCCCACCGACTCCTGCCTGTGAGACTATCCGCTTTAGAGAGCTCAATCTCCGGCTGAGTAGAGAGCGTCCGTCCGGTGTCTCTCCCGGAGCTTCTGTCAACTGATACTAGATCCACTGTGTTTCTGTTAGGCTGTTCGTGTCCCAGCTCCAATATGGCACATGTTTTCAGCTGAAGTGCCCCCTTCTTCGGTGTATTTTTCAGTGTTTTTCTGCACAGAGGCACTGCTTGCTTTGTGGTCCAACTTCCTCCCACTGCGGCGGGAGAGGCTCGTAAAACCCGGAGCGGACCACAGAGACTTAATTTATATGTACATATAAATATGTCACAAACACTATATATTAGTATATATTCAGCAGAAATGAAAGCATGCATTAATATATATTTATTATCATAGCTGGAGACTTCCTCTTTTTACTCATTCATGTATATATTTGCTGTTTATTTTATATTATATTATTACATTATTCAATCTTTTTGATATGTTAATGCCCGAATATATTGCTGCACTGTAAAGAAAGATTTTCCCAAATATGGATGAATAAAGAATCCATCTATCTTTCCATTTTAGACCATAGTTATTTAAGACCTTGCAGAAATAGCCCACATATTTCCCAGAAAACATTAATTTGGTTATGAAAGTGAAAGCTACAGCCTCTCAATATCATCCCTTTTATAATCCCTAGACAGTATTTAAAGCGTTGTTTTTCACGTAACAGTTTCAAAAATCCTCTGATAATTAATTGAACAGATCGGTGAATTGTTTTTCTAGGAGTTTTGGTGGAAACATAGCACCGTTTCCTGGACAGCACTGGTAATGCTGGAGTTGAAACCTATTTTTATCTTAAAAAAATAGGATCTTAATGAAAAAGTACTTCATATGTTTTATATCCAAAATAAATCTAGTTTAATATGATATGAATCAGACAAAAGCATAACATGTGCATATTCTGCTGGTTGAAATTGAGTTTTGGCAATGTTTGCATGAAAAGCACTTAATGTGTTTATATCCATCAGTTTATCATGTTATGAAGCAGAGAAAGCATTACATCTGCATATTTGAGGAGTTGGAACCTCATTCTCTTCGAATAGCTTTAGAGATTTAATATCATAGTTGGAGACTTCCCCTTTTTCACATTCAGACCATTGTTATTTACGACTGGCTTACCAGAAATAGCCCACATATTTCCCCGAAAACAGCTCTGTAAATTGTTTTCTGTGAGTTTTGGTGGAAACATAGCACCGTTTCCTGGAAAGCACTGGTAATGCTGGAAGAAGTACTCAGATCTTGTACTTGAGTAAAAGTAGAAGTACCAGAGTGTAGGAATACTCTGTTACAGTAAAAGTTCTGCATTCAAAATGTTACTCAAGTAAAAGTATACAAATATTATCATCAAAATATAGTTAAAGTACCAAAAGTAAAACGTGCAGATTGATTAAATAAAGTGAATCTAATCTAACCTAGGAACTTTTATTGCCCAAAAACTGACATCAGGTAAAGACCATCGTGTGATTCTGGATTAAATGTTGTGATGTGAAACCTCATGCAACCCGACCCTTTCCCCACTTCCTGTTCTAACGCTCTTCCGGTTTAGCAGTAGCAGCTCTGTAATCGGATGGTTTTACTGAACCACATCCATCCTCTGTTAGTGACAGGAGTTAGAGACAATGACCAAGACTTTAATACATTCACAGCTACCCTGCAGTATACAAAGTCATTCAAACTAGCTGCACCTTTACCAGCTTTGAGAACATTTTAATGATCAATCATTATAAAACACATCATATATATTATTCTGAAATGGACCAATCTGCACAATGACTACTTTTACTGTCGCTACTTTCACTATATTTTGATGAGAATACTTTTCTACTTTTACTTGAGGAACATTTTGAATGCAGGACTTTTACTGTAACAGAGTATTCCTACACTCTGGTACTTCTACTTTTACTCAAGTACAAGATCTGAGTACTTCTACTTTTACTCAAGTACAAGACCTGAGTACTTCTACTTTTACTCAAGTACAAGATCTGAGTTCTTCTACTTTTACTCAAGTACAGATCTGAGTACTTCTACTTTTCAACTTTTACTCAAGTACAGGATCTGAGTACTTCTACTTTTCAACTTTACTCAAGTACAAGACCTAAGTACTCCTCCCTCTTCTGAATACAGTATGTTGAATGTATACAGTAGTATGAGGTGAACATATGAGAAAGAAAGCAGACTCAGAGGTGGCAGTGTTTGTGGTTTTAAGAAATACATTTTATTGATCAGCAGGGGTTAGAGGTCAGGGGTCCAATGGTGGTGAGGTTACTGCTGGATGCGGCGGATGGACTGGATCTGGGGGGTCTGGCAGTGGGATCCGAACTCTCTGAAGTGCTTGAACTCTCCACAGTGACGGTCACACTCCATGATGTACTGGTATCCACGGTAACCGGGGTACTGGTAGCACACGAAGCTGTGAGAGGGAGAGAGAGAGGGAGGGGGGTTACATGGCGCAAGAGAGGGGTGTTGTGAAACCAGCGGTATTTTTGAACTGGAGAAAAAATTACATGTGGTTTGGAGATACTAAAATGTGGACATGAACAATATAGAGCGCCAAGAACATGGAGGGGATGGAGAGAAAATATGTAAATGTATATTTTTATGTAAAAATAGTAAAATATGGATAGGAAATATATAAATTATGATAGGAAAATGACTAATTCTGTTAGGAAATAAGAAATTGTGGAAGGTAAATAGACAAATGGAGATAGAAAGTATAAATATGGACAAGGAATAGTAAAATGTTGAAAGTAATGACAGGAACTTGGATAAAACATGTATATATGTGCGTAGTAACTGTATATATGTGCGTAGTAACTGTATATATGTGTAAAAGAGAGTGACTCACGCTCCAGACTGGGTCTTCAGGGACCCCACCTCGTTGTTGCACCAGCCCATGGCCTGCAGGGAGGGGTAGTCGTCGCTCAGCTCGCCCTTACGCCCCAGGAAGTTCTCACGCTCAAAGATAGTCATACGACACTCTCTGTGGTTCTGCAGGGGGGGGGGGGGGAACACAATGCATCTCTGTCAGTTTCCGGTCGAACACACAAACACACACACACACTGCGCACATTCCTGCAGAGCTGCACTGCAGTAAAGTGCATTTAAGTTCCTTTTACTTTAGTTTAGTGAGATGTCTTCATGTTCAAATGTTCTTCTGTACTTCTACTGCACTGGATTTACTGTGCACAACTCAAAGACACTCAGGTTGTGATGATATGAAAGAGGGAAAAGCATAACGTCTGCATGTTTGAGAGCTGAAACTGAGCCTTTTTAGATAATTACAAGATACACAACTTGTTATTTGACAGACTTTTTATTTGTGTTGTAGTATTTAAAGATGGTTTTTCATCATTTGTTCTTTTACTTCTTCGACTTCTGCTACTATTATATGTTAAAATATCACTTGGAACTGAATCTCTCTATAGAAAAAGTAGTAATAAATCAGACTGTAGTGCTTTCTCCTCTGTCTCCTCTGCAGTAAAGTGCATATTACTCACAGCGCAGGCGATGGGTCTGAAGGAGGTCATCCTCTCGATGTGGTAGGCGTTGCTGCCTCCGAAGGCGTCGCACTGAGGGTACTCTCCTCTCTCCAGGACGAACTGCTGCCCCTGGTAGGAGGCGTGCTCGTAGCCCACCCAGCTGCGGAGGAACATTCATTATTAATACAGTATCCTATGTTTGTGAAAGGGGTTTTTAGTAGGAGAGAATTGGTCCTTTGTAGAGTATTTTAAGCTTATTCTGTACATTGATACTGTAAAACTGATCTTTTTCTATGTGTAAAGTAACGTTTGTTCTATGAAATATCAGAGAATAGTGAAAATGTGTATCTGAGTTTCTGAAAGTCTATTGAAATGTGTTGTTTTTTCAGTCTAAAACCTAAATATGTTCATGATAATATGATTTAAAACAGGGAAAAGCTGCGAATCTCAAATTTTCAGAGCATATTCTGACAATTTTGCTTTAAAAATGCACTTAAATTAGATTTTTTAATAATTATTTGTTGACTATTTAACTGTCCATCCACTTATCGATTAGTCGACTAACCGTTGCAGCTCTTTGCATTAACATCCAAATTGACAGACCAAGCAAATATGAACCTTGGTGTCAAATACAACAGATCAAAGGCGGTTTTATTTTGAGTTGATGTTTGTACTCACGCTCCGCTCTCCACCCTCATGGAGCGCACGGTCTCGAAGCCGAACTCCATCACGTTGCAACACTCGGAGGTGAACTCGTGGCGGCGGCCCTGGAAGCACTCCTCGTCGAACACAATGATCTGCAGGCGAGAAAACAGCTATTAGAACCACTAAAAAGACTATTTAATGCACTAAAAAGTGAGTTTAAAGTCATTACATTGAGTTAGCTGTGATCAAATTGGGAGAAATGGTTTTATTTCACCCTGAGAATATGATAAAGAAGTGTCAGAGTGTCCTAATATACAGGATGTTGTTTTTATGCATGCTTCTTAGTTAACATGAAGCTGTCTTTGGCTCCTGTCTGCTGTGACAAAGGACGCATACAGTTCTTCTGACTCTGACTCTGATAGCATCTCTGTTTAAGCTTTTCATTTGAATGTCCAAAGAGGAGATGAACGTGTGTTTCCATCGGCAGACTCACCTTCCAGTGGCCGGAGAACTTGGTGCAGTGATGAGTCATCTTGTCTGAAAGAAAAATAAAAACACAAAGACCTTGAGAATAGAAATGACAATGGACACGAGGACAGCTGGGACTGTGTGCACATGGAGCTAAACAAGCGTTCATTATCTAAAGTCAAACATCATTCAGCTGACAAAGACATCCGCAGATTAGGGAGTTAAACCATGCAAGAAAGTGGGATTAGACCCATAAACATACAGCAACTTTAGTGTTATTATATCCACATTTAAGGAGTGGACTACAAGCTGAACAATGTCATGAAATCTAACATCTGTCTACACAACCACAGTGTTAATCTGTGCTAAAAAGCCTGCTATACAGCGTGTTAAATGCAACAACAAGTGTGTTTTCTATTTATAAAAGCACCACAAATTCAGCTTTGAATCCTCAGAGAAGTCAGAGGTCTAAATGACACCATTGCTATCTTTTATCTTTCTTTACAGCACATTAACTCCCTTTTTCTACACCGTGTTTCACCGCCTACAGAGCTACAAAATGACATGAAATCCAAAATCTGTCCACACAACTTTAGTGTTAATCTGAGCAAAACAAGCCTGTTATAAAACATTTTAAATGTCCTATGCAGCAACAAAGGTGGGTTTCTTTTAGAAAAACACCACAAAGTCAACTTTGAATCGTCCAAATGTAGTTTTTAGACACAAGTAAAGAGAGTCAGAGAAGCCAGAAGCCTATTTTTCTATCTTTCTGTCTCTGTCTCTCCACTTTTCCTCCTGTCCTCCACCCTGTTTCACCGCCTCTGGGCCCCGTGGATCGGCCCCTGTTTTGGGGCATGTGGGGGTCTGTCAGCTGGGACTCACCGTTGGTTTGGTGCTGCTGGGACGTCCTGATGTGAATGTGAGATGTTCATCGGAGCCCCCACCCTTTTAAAGCCTCCCCTGGCAGGAGGCCATGCTGAAAACCCCGGCTCAGCATCAGGGGAGGGGCTTCCGTTTTGTGCCCCCCACCCCCCGAAACAAAAGAGAGGTTAATCTGTGCAGAAGTGCAGACACCACAGTAAAACACACAGGGGACGGGACGCCAGACACATGAGGGTCCGACTATCATCATTATTATATATATATGTTATTTACGAGGGGTTTCTTCTTTGGAAATGTCAACAAATATTTTAAAAAAGTACTAAGAAATACACATAGTCCTTTATTATTGTATATGGGGCAAAAAACATCAATTTCTCTTAATTGGAAACAGAAACCAAACACTTTGTCATTTTTATTATAAAATTAGTTAAATACATTTTAAAAATGAGAGATTGTTGTTGTTATTTTTAAAGTTAGATTTTAGAAAAAATAATTAAGTTCAAATGTCTCCAGACACCACAGTATAACACACAGGGGACGGGACACCAGACACATGAGAGTCTAACTATTATCATTATTAAATATATATATATTCCTCTTAATTAACCATGGGGGTTCTTCTATTGAAATGTCAACAAATATTTTTAAAAAGTACTAAGAAATACAAATATACTCACTTTATTTCAAATTATTTCACCACAGTAAAACACACAGGGGACGGGAGGAGGGAGGGACACCAGACACATGAGGGTCTAACTATCATCATTATTAAATATATATATTATTTATCTTAATTAATCAACAGGATTCTTCTATGGAAATGTAAAAAAACATATTTTTAAAAAGTAGTAAGAAGAAGTTTTTAATTAACATATTTACACTGAGCAAATGACTTGAAACACGAAACTTGAAAAAACTATTATCATTATTATTAAATATATATAATATTCCTCTTAATTAACCATGGGGGATTCTTCTATTGAACTGTCAACAAATATTTTTTTAAAAGTACTAAGAAATAGAAATATACTCACTTTCTTTCAAATTATTTCACCACAGTAAAACACACAGGGGACGGGAGGAGGGAGGGACACCAGACACATGAGGGTCTAACTATCATCATTATATATATATGTTATCTATCTTAATTAACCGAGGGGATTCTTCTATGGAAATGTCAAAAAATCTATAATAAATGTGATGTTCACAGACGTCAGAAACACAAATAAAGTCACTTTATTTTTAAGATATAAAAAAAACCATCCAATTTCTCTTAATTTGACAGAAACCAAACACTTTTTCTCATTTTTAATTTTAAAATGATTTGAATAAATGCAAAAAATGAGAGATTGTTGTGTATTAGGGACACCAGACACATGAGAGTCTAATACATATATATTCATGTTGCTCTGTGGGAGGAGCCCGGGACTTCAGTTTGCCATATCTACGCTGTAGCTACTGTGAACATGATGATAACGCCTTGAAACTTGAAAAGTCTAACTATTATCATTATTATTAAATATATATATTATTTATCTTAATTAATCAAGGGGTTTCTTCTATGGAAATGTCAACAAATATTTTTCAAAAGTACTAAGAAATACAAATATACTCATTTTTTATTATATATGGGACAAAAAACATCAAATTTCTCTTAATTTGGAAACAGAAATGTCATTTTTCATTATAACATTTGTTAAATTAATTTAAAAAAAATAGAGATTGTTATTGTTATTTTTAAATTAGATTTTAGAAAAAAAATAATTAAGTTAAAATGTCTGATTCACTCAGACTTCGGAGGGACACCAGACACATGAGAGTCTAATTATTATCATTATTAAATATATAA
>CM062282.1:3825490-3852990 GCA_031216635.1 Dissostichus eleginoides | reverse complement strand
CAAAATGAAATGCTACCTTTGTTGGTGAACTTTAATACGAATAGTTCTATGAAACGAACAAAGATAATGACCTGAACACGATTTCAATTCTTATAAAACACCAGAAATCTGGGGACATGACACATATCTAAATAGTAGAATGAGAAAAAGTAGAATAGAAAATACAAAGACATTCAGTTTACTATCATATATACGATTTAGGAAGATAGAACTGAGATGCTTTGGGGACATTTTGCTTTAAAAGTGACTCAAACTTCCTATTTGCTATGATATTCCCTCTCTTTGATCATCCTTATCACCCATTCATAATGTACTGTAACATGACCCCCTGATCCCCCCCCTGCAGGACAGCCTGGAGCACAAGATCTGCCTCTACGAGCTCTCCGACTTCAAGGGCAACAAGATGGAGATCCAGGAGGATGATGTTCCCACCCTGTGGGCGCATGGGTTCTGCGACAGAGTGGGCAGCGTGAGGGTTCCTGGAGGATCGTGAGTACACATCATATACTTTTATAGATTATAGTTCCTATTCAGACACATAGAGGAAACCTAGAAGCTCCTAAAGGTGCAATAAGATGTCCTCAAAACAATTATAAAGAAAACGATTTTTAGTCCCATCTGTTGGAAACAACCTGCTTTAATATACAATCTGATCTATTTAAAGGGCCAGTTACACAACGACATATCCTCACATGCAGCAATGCAGAGAGATTTGGATTTATAACCTACATTTTTTAAATGCATTGGTTAAAGTAGAGAAAAAAGTCCTATCTTTAAAGACCCCTGGAAACTCCTCACTGACCCATAGAATCACTTCCAAGACCCCTAGAACCTCCTCAACAGCCATTAAAATCATCTTAAGGACCCTAGAACCTCCTCAAGGAAACCCAAACCTCTGAATGGACTTCTAAACCCTTATATGACTAATAACATCCTTTGGTTTCTTAAAACTCCTAAAGGACCTTAAAAACGACTGGAACCTCCTCAGCACACACTAAAACTGCTTAACAGACCCCTAGAACCTCCTCAACAGCCACTTAAATCATCTTAGGGACCCGTAGAATCACCTCGATGACCAAAAACCCCACTGGTCTTCTCAGAACTCCTTAAAAGATCATCTTAGGGACTCCTAGAATCTCTTCAATGAAACCCAAACCTCTGAATGGACTTCTAAACACTTATGTATGACTAAGGACCTCTTAAAAGACCCCTGGAACCTTCTCAGCACACAATAAATCTGCTTTGTGGACCCTCAGAACCTCCTAAAGAACCCTTAAGTGTACTCCTGTACCACCACTTTAACATCCTATAATCAAACCAATGAGTTTAAGCATGATACTGTTGACAATTGACCCTTGACTAACCCTCCTCCCTCTCCATCTTCCCTCCCAGTTGGGTGGGTTACCAGTACCCCGGATACAGGGGCTACCAGTACCTGTTTGAGTGCGGAGACTACAAACACTACAACGATTTCAGCGCCTACCAGCCTCAGATGCAGTCCATGCGTCGCATCAGAGACATGCAGTTCCACCAGAGAGGCTCTTTCACCTTCACCTCCACCACCAAGTAAATACTGACCCCACCCACCATCTTTAGATCTCCAACCCTTCCCTAAATCTACAGCACCATCATGGCTCCATCCCAAAGGAAAGACCGGATGAGAAATCAACATCCACTGACTTTTTATGGTGCTAAAAAATAAACAAGTTGTGAAAAACCTGAAAAGCTCACTGGCTGGATTACCTTTATTTATCTCTGCAGGAACAGTAGGGTTCCTGTTGGAGTTAATGGTGTGTTTGTTGTTTGTTGTGCCCTTAAAGTGAAGTTTGTTTATTTATTTGCATCTCCTACAGGTCGCTATTATATTACAGCTATTATTAGATATCTTAATGGGTGAAAAAAACACATTATACTGTTTTATATTACCTTCAATGTGCAAGGTTATCAATGATACATATACATTTTGAAGCATCATTTTGCGATGACCACATTTAAATCACACACACACACACACACACACACACACACACACACACACACACACACACACACCACACACTCACACACACACACACACACACGAAATGTAATAAATACAAGGAAAAAGTAAATAAATCAAATATTTTGACACACATTTAAGTAATTCCAACAAATAATATCATAGTTTTTTGCTTTTAAAAGAGCCATACGTTTGGTTATTTGCTACATTTTTTTTTTTTGCACTTAAATGTTGTACTATTACTTAAGTGAAAGTACCATTACTACAATAAATAATACTCCAGGTATTTATTTCTTAGTTATACCAACAACAAACAGAAGGTGGTGTAGTAACTTAGACTCCAAGAAAAAGTGGTTTTAATACATTTACTGGTTGCTTTGGGACTTTAACATTTAATGAATAAGTTCAGGTGAATAAAAGACACACATTGAATTGAATCTAGGATCTGAATCTACGTAACGTCATGTTAAAGTGGGCCACGTGTTGCCTTCACTGGCCCTCGGAAATTCCACACTCAGTTGCCTTGTTGTATTTGTGTTTTTGAACAAGGAAAATCGACTCTAAAAACAAAAAAAGAACATTGTGAAACACCTTTAAAAGCCTCGTTGGCGACATCTACACAATTTTGAGGTGCTTAACGCTTAAACATGATATCAATCAATGATTAAATACACTTTGACATATATTTATAGGTTCAGATATCCAACAGCAGTATATAATGTAATTCAAATTAGCTCTACATTGACCAGCTGTGATAAAAAGACATTAATAATCATAATAGTGAGAAACCGCGTACCTCAATATACTGTATATACGATTATCTACATACTTTCGTTCATAATTCTCACCTAACGTTTGCTTCCACCTGCTAGTCCTAATAATTCCGACGGCACATAAAGGCAGCATTGTGTTTCATAACACCCCAGTTAAAATCTGTTCCTGAAGGAGGCATGGCTGCTCTCTTTAAAGCGAGAAAAGGTGAGTAAATGAGGAGAAAAATATATAAAAATAACATGCGTAGGCTAGTAACACAATGCTAGCAATGCTACATTAGCTTCGCGTGGAAACTAAGGGAAATACCATAGAGGAATATCAGTTAGCTTAGCTTGATATGTAAGCAGTGCAAACATGAAGGTCTTATTATGTAATTTAACACTTTATATGATAACCTGTAGTCATATAAATATACATGTGTGTTAGCTTTCGTTACTGACAGAGGAAACGCGTTGTTATAATATGTTAAACATGTTTCTTAGAGTTAGCTTTAGGCTAATTTAAGGGAAGAAGTTAGCAGCTACATGTTAGCTTTCGGCTAATTAAGTAACAGGTTAGCTATGTGCAATAACATTAATAACAAGTAATGACGTAGTTTAATGAATGGCAAATGTTGTTGTTTGACAGATATTCTTGATAGTTTGGTGTTTCTATAACTGTCAGAGAGATGTGAAGGTGACTGAGGATGAGGATAACCTTTCACCTACTTCATAAAGCTAGCAGTGCTGCGATCAAAGACAGAAGGAAGTCTATGCAGAATAAGGGGAATAAAGGCATGTGAAATTATATGTGAATTATATGGAAGTATTCAGATGATTTACTGAAATAAAATACTATTATAAACAATACTGTTATAACAGTAAAGGGACAAAGTGCAACAGAAACAAAAGCATGCTTTAATAAATAGGTAAACAGTACAAAATAATTTAGTATTGTTTTGTTTTTTGTGATGCATTTTCTTCATGAATCTCTCTTTCTGTCCCGTCCTCAGCGCTCGGTCTTGAATCAGATTGTAATTGCAATATCACAATAATCACAGTAATCCCAATCATCTGTTCTCCACATCGTTCATCCCTGGTTGAGATATTCTAACTAATGAATCTCTCTTTCTATCTCCTCCCTCAGCGCTCGGTCTGTGTCTCTCCTGTCGGAGTTTCTCGGCTCTGGCTGAGCTCCCGGAGACTCACCAGCTGCTCCGACAGACCTGCAGAGACTTCGCCGACCGAGAGCTGACCCCCATCGCCGGGAAGCTGGACAAAGAGCATGCTTTCCCTAAAAAACAGGTACAATTGAACTCTTGCGCTACTATCTGCTCCAATCGTCTTTTCCTATCCACTATTCCTTGACCTCTGTGTGAAACTATTTCTATTCTATTTTATTTGTATTTACTTGCACTATTCAAAAGGACTTAGGAAAAGAGACTGCTTTGAGAATCCGACTGCATTTGCACTATCAAAGTATTTATGATGCGCCAGCGGACGTCTTGAATGTGCGTCTGCTGCTGTGGGGAAACTACACAAGATAAGATAGGACTCTAAGGAAATGGTTGCGCCAGACTTAAGGTCCTTACACACCAAGCCGATTTCAGCCGTCGATAGATGTCTGGCCGTCGATGAGCGTCGTGTCGCCCTACTCAGATTGGTGTGTCCCGCCCCGTCGTGTCTTTTCGGCCGTGCCGACACCTTCCGCCGCCGATTCGACATGTTGAATCGGGAGGCCGTCGGCCAAATAAATCACTCTGATTGGCTGTTCAGCTTAAGGTCTCTACACACCAACCTGAGACCAAAGAACGCGTACCGAAGGCGTCCCGACTTTTACGTCAGCTACGTCGGGCTTCGTTGGCTTCGTCGGATAAAGCCGCCCGCCTACGAACACACCGCAAATACTTCAGCCGACGAGTGGCAATAACTCTCCTTACCAGCAGGCGGCGGTAGTGTGTATTCGTCATTCAAAAGAGGCAACAACCGGAAGACAGACTGCGTTTTATACACCGAGAGAAGAAGAACAGACTTAGTAATATAAGCAGTTGATCAGTTGGTCTTCACTTTCTTCATTCCATGCCGTCATGATAAAAAAGAAACTCTTGCGTCCGGGTGAGATGAAAATGAGGAAGATTAGCCGTCTGTGTGTGCCTTCTTATCGTTTGTTTTGGTCCCTCACTTCCGCTTCACTTCTGATGCACTGATTCGCTAAGCTGACAACAGCCAATCAGAGTGATTGATTTGTCCCGACGTTCTTTGGCCTCCCGCGGCCTCCCGCCGCCGATTCAACATGTTGAATCGGCGGCGGGAGGAGGCGGGAGGGTTGAAAATGTGCCGTAAAGAGACGACACACCAACCTGAGTAGTGCGACGCGAATGCCCGACTGCCTCTGACGGCTTCGGACGGCCTCTGACTCCCAAAGTCGGGCCGGTGTGTAGAGGCCTTTAGCGAATCAGTGCATGAGAAGCGAAACGGAAGTGAGGGACCCAAACAAACGATTAAGAAGGCAAATCTGAGATTTCATTTAACTCCAGCTCTAGACTCAGGTTCGGGAAAGCCCCGTGAGCTTCTCGCTGTAGAGTGAAAATGGAACGCACACGCTATTTGTTGTTTGTTTATATGACGCAGTCTGTTCTTCTTCTCTCGGTTATCACGCAGTCTGTTTTCCGGTTGTTGCCTCTTTTGAATGACGAATACACACTACCGCCGCCTGCTGGTAAGGAGAGTTATTGCCACTCACGCATGCGCAGTGCGTACGTGCTACTTGGCCGTCGGCTGAAGTCTTTGCGGTGTGTTCCAGTGCGACTGTTGGCCAAGACGCAGAGACGCGAGGCGACACAACAGTCGGGTCCGTCGGGACGTGTTCTTTGGTGTCAGCTTGGTGTGTAGGCCCCTTTACAAAATACAATAAACACAGCAGCATAATAGAACATTATTAATAATATATATATACATGAATGTATAATAAGAACGGCGGACCTAGAAACTTTGCACCCTGCTCTATTATAGTGTTGTTCTATGCTTTACGGACAACAGAGAAACATGTATTCTTCCTGAGGTTGGAATTGAAATAAAAAATTGGGGGGATGTGTGTAACATTCATGATCATTACATTTAACACACACACCATGTCCAACAGAGACTAGTGTGTGCAGGTGTATCAGAGAACCAGTTAGAGTGTGAGTTTAATATGTGTTTAGGGTTATTGAAAGTATTGTAACTTCCCAAAAATATTTCCTGAGACTTCGTTTGAGATGTAAGATCTTCTGGTTTCTCAACATGTAAATAATGACTGTGAGTAATGTATATGGTAAGGGGGTTATCACATGTTTAAGGTATGTAACAAGTTCTTCCTGTGCACGCTGCTGCAGATCCAGGATTTGGGGGCGATGGGTGTGATGGCCATAGAGGTCCCGGAGGAGCTGGGGGGGGCGGGGATGGACTACCTGGCCTACAGTCTGGCCATGGAGGAGATCAGCCGAGGCTGCGCCAGCACGGGGGTCGTGGTGTCCGTCAATAACGTGAGTGTGTTTTTTATATCGGCTGTTTTAAAGGTCTCCTATCATGCAAAAGCACTTTTTGATGTCTTTTATACATAGACATGTGTCCCCGGTGTGTCAGGAGACTCAAAGTGTCAGAAAATAAAACCCTCTCTCTTTTCCTCCGTACCCACATCTCTAAAAACGGGATTTGCATCCGATATGACGTAATATCTGAAATGTGGGCGGGCTTTACACCCACGGCCCTATCAGAAACGTCGCTGTCAGAAACAATGAGACGTGTTCTGGACGTAATATGGTCTTTTTTTTACATTAGCATGCTAACACTCAGAGCTAACCTGTACTGGAGAGAGTGTGTGTGAAGAAGCAGGAAATAAAAAGGAACTCACCTTGTGGTAAACCTGAGAGAGAGACAAAGAGTTTGAGCTCCATACTGTTTCAGAGACAATCCTTGATGTGGTTTGGAACATGATATGGTGTTTAATCACGTTTTTTTTTTTTTTAAAGCTACGGACCCAGAATCAGCACTTTAGTAGCAGGGCTGAAATAGAGGGGTTTGAGGCTAGAATGCATGATCTGTTTGGTATTTTGAGCAAAACATTTCATAGACATGTTTTTTATATATCTGAGACCTATAATATTTGCCTAAAAATAGTATAATAGGAGACCTTTAAGATTCAAATGGGTTAAAAATGTTGTTTTCTTCCTGTTTTTTTAACTGTAAACATCCTGATTAAGCAGCTACATGGCCTGTGTTCTTCCTATAGCTACTAAACAGTAATATTTCTGTGTGTTTCCTAGTCTCTGTACATCGGGCCGATATTAAAGAATGGCACAGAGGAGCAGAAGCAGCAGTGGATCACTCCGTTCACCACCGGAGAGAAGGTGGGCTGCTTCGGACTCAGTGAGCCAGGTAAACGGGTCATTCGTGATGATGATAACAATAATAACAATAATAATAACACGCTGTTAGTTATATAGCACCTTTTATTCATACAGGGTGCTTCAAAGTCAATCAAGTTAAGAAACAAGAAAATGCATTAAAACAAATGCAATTAGTGCGTTCTCACGTGAACTAAATGCATATTGATCCCCCCTCCAGGTAACGGCAGTGATGCGGGCGCTGCCTCCACCGTGGCACAGCAGGACGGAGAGGACTGGGTTCTGAACGGGACCAAAGCCTGGATCACCAACAGCTGGGACGCCTCGGCCACCATCGTGTTCGCCACCACCGACAAGAAGCTCAAACACAAGGCAAGACACATCTTACACAAAGAGATAAAGGAAGCATTGTGTTGGGAAAATACTGAATGTCCTCTTCCAACATCAGAGTAACATGATAACAAAGGTATCCCAACTGTAGCTGTGAACATGACAGGATGTATGATTACCTAGAAGAGCATCAGGACTGTTTTAGGCATATGATAGCTATGTGATTAACATGATGATTCAGCCTCTATGGAGATAGACATATGACAAGTATGATCATTTCTGACGTGGAGCTAATCTGAACTAAACATTGAATACTGCTTTCTATTCCTCCATCTTGTGACTGTGTAACTCCCTCTCTTGGATATCAGCATGTGAAGGACTCTGTTCAGGAACTAGTTGATGCTCTGTATGTGATGACTACTTCCATTCTGGAGAGGATCAGAAATACATGGATCCTGAGATTGAAGCTCAAGCCGGGGCTGAGGGAGATTTTTCTAACAGATTGTGATATTTAGAAACCTGTTTCACATATTTGTGTTGGTTTGTTACTTCCTCTAAGGTGTTCTGTGTTCCGTGTGTTCAGGGTATCAGTGCCTTCCTGATCCCCATGCCTCACCCCGGACTCTCTCTGGGGAAGAAGGAGGACAAACTGGGCATCAAAGCGTCGTCCACGGCCAACATCATCATGGAGGACTGCAGGATCCCTCTGGGAAACATGCTGGGGCCAAGAGGGGCTGGATTCAAGATCGCTATGGTACTTTATTTTCAAAATAAGAGCTCAATCAACCTCAAAATGCTTTTTTTTACATTGTCCGATGTACTTATTTTTCAAAGTAAGAGCTCAATCATGCTAAAAAGGCCCAATGGAAACACCTTAGCTAAAATAAAGTAGCTTGGTGGTGGAAACCAAGATCGCCATGGTACTTATTTTCAAAATAAGAGCTCAATCATCCTTTAAAATTCTCTTTTCACTTTGTCAAATGTGCTTTTTTTCAAAATAAGAGCTCCATCGACCTCAAAAGGCATTTTTTACTTTGTCAAATGTACCTTTTGTGTCTCGCAGCAAACTCTGGACAGCGGGAGGATTGGGATCGCTGCTCAGGCTCTGGGGATCGCTCAGGCGTCTCTGGACTGCGCTGCAGATTACGCTCTCAAACGAGTTGCATTCGGAGCTCCAATCGGAAAGCTGCAGGCCATACAGGTGACTGTCGTGCAAACACTCATAGAACTCTCTATACTGCAGGAAAAAGCTCAAATTAAAACTAAGGTGCACTACAACTTGTTTTCTTTCTGATAAATACTTTGATGTTGCTTATAAACGGGTCAAAAAACCTTTATAAGGATCTAAAACCACTGTCTTTGGAGGTAAAACTGACATAAATAATTAAGAAACTTTGAATTTACTCCATAAATAACAAAACAGCTACAAACTTTGACTTTAAGGATCCGGAAAGTGATGGTTTTTGTGATAATTGAGTGTTTTTCCTGTAGTTTAAGCTGGCTGACATGGGGGTGGCGTTGGAAAGCGCTCGCCTGCTCACATGGAAAGCTGCTCTGCTTCGAGACTCAAAGCAACCCTTCACCAAGGTACTCTTTCCTTCTGATTTTAACACGTTTCACTCGGCCTGTCACGATAATTAATTTTGTTGGACGATACATTTTCCCGGAAATGATTGCGATAAACGATAATATTGTCGGCACCGTTGTAAGACCATTTTAGACCACTGACATAATGATTCGTCAACGACCTTTTTTACACGACTAAGACGAGACGACGACGAGCTAAAAATAGATTCTTGATAATAAAAACTATGACGAGATGTACATTTAGTTTTCGTTGACGAGACGGGACTAAGGTGTTAATGGTGGACTATCGGCGCCATTAACGCGCCTGGCTGTGTGTGAGCCCCGCCCCTCACAGCGTGCCTGGCTGTGTGTGAGCCCCGCCCCTCACAGCGCGCCTGGCTGTGTGTGAGCCCCGCCCCTCACAGCGTGCCTGGCTGTGTGTGAGCCCCGCCCCTTACAGCGCGCCTGGCTGTGTGTGAGCCCCGCCCCTCACAGCGCTCCTGGCTGTGTGTGAGCCCCGCCCCTCACAGGCGCCTGGCTGTGTGTGAGCCCCGCCCCTCACAGCGCACTGGCTGTGTGTGAGCCCCGCCCCTCACAGCGTGCCTGGCTGTGTGTGAGCCCCGCCCCTTACAGCGCGCCTGGCTGTGTGTGAGCCCCGCCCCTCACAGCGCTCCTGGCTGTGTGTGAGCCCCGCCCCTCACAGCGCGCCTGGCTGTGTGTGAGCCCCGCCCCTCACAGCGCACCTGGCTGTGTGTGAGCCCCGCCCCTCACAGCGTGCCTGGCTGTGTGTGAGCCCCGCCCCTCACAGCGTGCCTGGCTGTGTGTGAGCCCCGCCCCTCACAGCGTGCCTGGCTGTGTGTGAGCCCCGCCCCTTACAGCGCGCCTGGCTGTGTGTGAGCCCCGCCCCTCACAGCGCTCCTGGCTGTGTGTGAGCCCCGCCCCTCACAGCGCGCCTGGCTGTGTGTGAGCCCCGCCCCTCACAGCGCACCTGGCTGTGTGTGAGCCCCCCCCTCACAGCGTGCCTGGCTGTGTGTGAGCCCCGCCCCTCACAGCGTGCCTGGCTGTGTGTGAGCCCCGCCCCTCACAGCGTGCCTGGCTGTGTGTGAGCCCCGCCCCTCACAGCGTGCCTGGCCGGCAGCCACGGCGCGCCTGGCTGTGTGTGAGCCCCGCCCCTCACAGCGCGCCTGGCTAAACTGCTGGTCACATCCTTATGTAAACAAACATGCATGTAAACGGCAATTTATCGAGGTCTGAAAAGTTATCGAGTTCATCTTTATTTATCGAACGATAAGTCAATGAATTGCTTATCGCGACAGGCCTACGTTTAACATTTCTGCACACGTGTTTACCCTCATTTTTTATTTCCTGCAGGAAGCAGCCATGGCTAAACTCGCAGCGTCTGAAGCCGCCACCTTCTGCGCTCATCAGGTAAAAAACAATCCAAACGGAGGGTTAAACCCACAGAACACCCCCCTAAAGATTCTTTAAATATCCCGTGTGTTTTACTTTAATTCCAGGCGATCCAGGTCCTGGGGGGGATGGGCTACGTGACGGACATGCCGGCGGAGAGACATTATCGAGACGCTCGCATCACGGAGATCTACGAGGGAACCAGCGAGATCCAGAGACTGGTGATAGCCGGACAAATCTTGAAGGAGTACCAGTGATACGCGACCGAAAAGTGACAATAAATCACAGATCTGGAGTCAGACGAGTCGACCTGGAGACATTACCTCATACGTAAAGATAGGAGAATGTGAGCCGAGCTGCAGGTTTTATATGTTTGTACCGAAAAGCTATTAAATGCCGACGTTCAGAGGAGATTCAGATGGTTTTACGTGTCAATCAACCCACAGAATTAAGGCACTTATTTTTTACTGTAAGCTCAAAAACGTCCCTTTTCTTTGGTGATTTAAGGGTCAGTTCACTTCAAAAATCACAGATCTGCTTAGAAATAACAAAAGAACGTATAACTGCGTGAATATTTGGGTTTTAAAGTTTTCCTTTATACCGTAAGCTCAAAAATGTCCGACTTTTCTCTGCGTCTTTTAAGGATCGGTTCATTTACTAATACTTTCTTTCATGCAGACAGTTTTAGTTTCGTATGTTATTTGTCTCCTTTTCAACAATTAATATCTAAATATTCTGCTTTTTAATACAGTAATAATGAGAGCAATTCAACAAGAATCAAGGGTTTAAAAAATATACAATCACAAATCTGCTTAGTAATAAAAACAACTCTTACAACCGCCTGAATATTCTGGTTTTAAAGTTTCCTTTTAATGCGAACCGAAGCTGCGAATGGACCGTCTGGCCTACTTTCTGACTTTCCATGAAATGTCTACAAATATAGTTCAGAACATTAAATAACAGTTTGTTATCATTAGAATTTCACAAATAGACACAAGATTAATTGTATTCAAGGTTTTGTGTGAACTGACCCTTAAAATATCACTTCCCGTGACAGCCAGCAGGGGGCGCTGCAGTGCCTTCAGGATTCTTTGATGTACTTTCATGAATTGCCTCAAAAACTGCAAAAGAATCACTTTTTTGTCCAGATTGAAATCATTTGTTGACTTTAGTTTCACTAATTGAACATCCTGAATGTCAGTTAGAGATCAAACTTGAATGATTGTGGTGAATAGAGCCTGATAGTCGAAGCGTTTTAGGGGACACATCTGTTATGAAATACAGTTTGTCTGCTTGTGTTTGGTTAATTTCACTGTGCCTCAATAACTTGTACATATTATAATGTATTTATGGTGAGAACGATAATAAAAAACTCAATTACAGGATTTAAAGACTGGTTTTACTGCAGCACGAACAAATAAAGCAACTTTTCCAGTCGATTTCAGCAACATTTTGATCATCAGTTTATCAATAGAACTGAAAAAGACTAGATTTATCTTTAATGTGTTCATTTTGTTTGCATTTCACCTCCTAGAATATGAGGTTTTTCTGTCTTTTTAACCCAAATTTCCTGCAGATTTTTCTTATTTATTTTACCACAAAATTATATTTAAGCCAAGTTATTGGTAGTTAATATAATTAGTTACTTGCAACGTGTGTGTGTGTGTTCGCTCGCCTCCCTTATGGGGACATAATGGAGGTCCCCTTGAGGGGAATCATTACTTTTAGGGTGAAGACTTGGTAAGGGTTAGGTTAGGATAAGTCTCCAGGAAATGCATGTAAGTCGATGTAATGTCCCCTGAAGGTGTGTGTGTGTGTGTGTGTGTGTGTGTGTGTGTGTGTGTGTGTGTGTGTGTGTGTGTGTGTGTGTGTGTGTGTGTGTGTGTGTGTGTGTGTGGTGTGTGTGTGTGTGTGTGTGTGTGTGTGGTGTGTGTGTGTGTGTGTGTGTGTGGTGTGTGTGTGGTGTTGGTGTGTGTGTGGGTGTGTGGGTGTGTGTGTGTGTGTGTGTGTGTGTGTGTGTGTGTGTGTGTGTGACGGCTCCTGATTATCCTGACGGTGTTTTCTGGCTCTTGTTTGCTTCCTTTATTTCACAAACAAACGAGAGCGCGTGCGACATGATTGGCTGATCTGCTGATTGGCTGTTTCCTCGTTATATTTTGGTGCTTTTTTGTTTTATATGAAAGCCCTGACATGCAAGTGATCTTGCAGCTGAAGTCGAATCCTGTTTTCTTTCCAGTGTTTATTTCTTAAAGGTCCCATGTCATGTCCATTTCTACTGATCATAGTTCCATTGTTGAGGTCTACTAGAATAGATTTACATTGTTCAATGTTCCAAACTCACATTGGTTTCTCATACAGCATCTCTGTATAGTATGTGTATTCACTCTCTGTCCTAAACGGCTTGTTGGAGCTCCTGCCCCCCCCCTCCCTGTGAGCCCACTGTGCTCTGATTGGTCAGCTCGCCCACTCTGTTCTGATGAGTCCACCACCGTTACAGCGGAACATCAGTGATTATGTTTTACAATGGCGTTTGCTAGCAACCAGAAAATGACACCAGTAATTACAAACAGATGAGAATGCTGCGTGGGGTCTGGGTGCCGTGTTGGCGGGACGTTGTGGGGCTCGCTGCTGCGAGGAGCGGACAGTGTGAGCTGGGTTCATTTCCTGCTTGCTGCGTGGGGTCTGCGAGACATCGCTGAACTCAGCCTGAGCACACACACACACACACTCACAGCCAGGCTGTGAGTGTGTGTGTGTGTGTGTGTGTGTGCGGAGATCCGCGGAGCCGTTACGTCACTATACTCGTTACGTCACTATACTCGTTACGTCACTATACTCGTTACGTCAGAATACTCGTTACGTCACTATGACCAGGAAGAAAAAAATGGAAAAAGAGAAATGTCCAACGAGGCGTTCTGGGGCAGCATAGACAGGTCTTTTCTGTGTTAGAGTTTTACTCGCTACAGGGTGCACTTTGAGGGTTTGTGACTCTGCAGACCGTTTACATGCAGAAAAACCTTCATAACACACAAGGGGACGGGTAATAACCGGAAGAGCATGACATGGGACCTTTAAAAACAGGTGAAAATGGCTGACTTTCTGTTGGCTTTGAGGTTTAAGTCCAAATAAATGGTGTTCTTCTCAACATCTTGCATTACTAAACGTTACACATGTAGAGCAAAAAAACTGTTGAGCCATTTTGAGTGAAACCCATATTTGACATACATTTTCACTTCTGGATTTTATGCCAAATGTGTTTAAATTTGAAAGGAACTTCTGTCCTGGCATGCTCATATTTCCTCCCTTCATTTCACATACAGAAAGGAGCGCATGCAGGAGTGTGTTTCTGCTGCTGATGAGCTTATTCCTTGCTGCTGAATTCAGATATCAGTGCTTATTTTATGGAAGCCCTGAAATGTAAGTTACATTTTTCAAGTCTGATTTAAATAGCGTCCTATGCTGTGTTTATGACTTCAGAAAACGGGTAAATAGAGTACATTTTGCCAGGATAACAGGCCTGGGCATCTTTCATATAATTGAGAACTATTGTGCAAACCGACCGAACAGTTCTGAGTCCAAATAAATAAATATTAAATATACAGTTTTTTTATCGCATTAAATGTAAAGTGATTTAACATCAATTTAGACGTCTTTGTTGTGTGTTTAAAGCACATGCGTCAAACTCAAGGCCCGGGGGCCAAATCAGGCCCTTGGTGGATTTAATTTCGGCCCGCAGGATAATTTCTAATTACTATTAGATCTGGCCCTCCGGTATATTGCACGCACACCTTCACTCCATCCTGAGGGTCTCCTCAGCTCAGAGCCTGACCCCACACATTGATGAAATTGCACCCAAGATGAGATGCCAAGTATCTGCTTGAACCAGCATCACAGAGCAGCACACTGAGTTTAATGGATGTTTCCTTCTGCACTTTTTCTCTCACGACAACAGAGCATGTTTGGTTTTTTCTTTGAGTTTTGTTGAAGCTGTTGTTGGCCTGTGGAAAAATGTAATCATAAGAAATGACTCTGGAAAAGCTGCAGATAGAGCCGTAAGAAATGACTCTGGAAAAGCTGCAGATAGAGCCAGAAGAAATGAATGCAACTGATTATTTAATGTTTAATGTTGTTTTTATAGGCAATAATTTAAGCTTTGTTAGTTCCAGGTTTAATATGTGCAATAAGTTCATTTCAATAAGTTCTGCAATAAACATTGAACCAGTCCGGCCCTCGACTAGTACCCATTTCTTTATTTTGGCCCACTGTGTATTTGAGTGTGACCCCCCTGGTTTAAAGGGATTCCTTATTATGATTCTATTGAAAGTCCAAATGATCATAATGATTTAAAACCTGCCTAACTCCAAAGTTTGTCCTTTCAAAATGAAATCGCAAAAAAAATTTCCTAAGACTTTTAACAGACTTTTAAAAATATTTCATATGAATCGTCTTTTTTCTTGTTAAGTCGTAAACAAAGGAAAGCATTTCACACTTTGAAAATTAATTAGCTCTTGTTTCCTCTTTTGCATCTCATGGCCTCTCATATTTTCAATCATGAAGCCTGTGGGTGTTTCTCAATGTCGAGGATGCTTCCTTTGTAGGACAAGTCCCTTCGAGTCAGGTCCTTCAGAAGCGAGGCAAGAGGCCATTTGTCATCTGTGGTCCCTGGACAGCTTTTGTAAGTCAGCCTAAAAAAAAACGTTACTTTTAATTCCTTTTTTCACAGGGCTGATAAAGAAGCTTCTTGTTTGGGTGTTTTTGATAAGAAATGCTTCGTAGAAACACACTTTTATTTTTTGGGGGACGTCTTTGAAGCCGACCTGGATCTTTGCTCAATGTTTGAAATGATTTCTGCTGAAAATGCGACTAAAAATGTTATTTTTAACTCATTTTCTAAGTGATGAAACTGGTTGAAATGAACCAGGTTCGGTTGTGATTGAGAAGAAACTCAAAGGGATGAAATGGCCTCGTGTGTGAGCCCCGCCCCTCACAGCGAGCCTGGCTGTGTGTGAGCCCCGCCCCTTACAGCGCGCCTGGCTGTGTGTGAGCCCCGCCCCTCACAGCGAGCCTGGCTGTGTGTGAGCCCCGCCTCTCACAGCGTGCCTGGCTGTGTGTGAGCCCCGCCCCTCACAGCGCACCTGGCTGTGTGTGAGCCCCGCCCCTCACAGCGTGCCTGGCTGTGTGTGAGCCCCGCCCCTTACAGCGTGCCTGGCCGGCAGCCACGGCGCGCCTGGCTAAACTGCTGGTCACATCCTTATGTAAACAAACACGCATGTAAACGGCAATTTATCGAGGTCTGAAAAGTTATCGAGTTCATCTTTATTTATCGAACGATAAGTCAATGAATTGCTTGTCGCGACAGGCCTACGTTTAACATTTCTGCACACGTGTTTACCCTCATTTTTTATTTCCTGCAGGAGGCAGCCATGGCTAAACTCGCAGCGTCTGAAGCCGCCACCTTCTGCGCTCACCAGGTAAAAAACAATCCAAACGGAGGGTTAAACCCACAGAACGCCCCCCTAAAGATTCTTTAAATATCCCGTGTGTTTTACTTTAATTCCAGGCGATCCAGGTCCTGGGGGGGATGGGCTACGTGACGGACATGCCGGCGGAGAGACATTATCGAGACGCTCGCATCACGGAGATCTACGAGGGAACCAGCGAGATCCAGAGACTGGTGATAGCCGGACAAATCTTGAAGGAGTACCAGTGATACGCGACCGAAAAGTGACAATAAATCACAGATCTGGAGTCAGATGAGTCGACCTGGAGACATTACCTCATACGTAAAGATAGGAGAATGTGAGCTGAGCTGCAGGTTTTATATGTTTGTACCGAAAAGCTATTAAATGCCGACGTTCAGAGGAGATTCAGATGGTTTTACGTGTCAATCAACCCACAGAATTCAGGCATTTTTTACTGTAAGCTAAAAACGTCACTTTTCTTTGGTGATTTAAGGGTCAGTTCACTTCAAAAATCACAGATCTGCTTAGAAATAACAAAAGAACGTATAACTGCGTGAATATTTGGGTTTTAAAGTTTTCCTTTACACTGTAAGCTCAAAAATGTCCGACTTTTCTCTGCGTCTTTTAAGGATCGGTTCATTTACTAATACTTTCTTTCATGCAGACAGTTTTAGTTTCATATGTTATTCGTCTCCTTTTCAACAATTATATCTAAATATTCTGCTTTTTAATACAGTAATAATGAGAGCAATTCAACAAGAATCAAGGGTTAAAAAATATACAATCACAAATCTGCTAAGTAATAAAAACAACTCTTATAACCGCCTGAATATTCTGGTTTTAAAGTTTCCTTTTAATGCGAACCAAAGCTGCGAATGGACCGTCTGGCCTGCTTTTGAGAGACTTTCCATGAAATGTCTACAAATATAGTTCAGAACATTAAATAACAGTTTGTTATCATTAGAATTTGATAAATAGACACAAGATTAATTGTATTCAAGGTTTTGTGTGAACTGACCCTTAATATATCACTTCCTGTGACAGCCAGCAGGGGGCGCTGCAGTGCCTTCAGGATTCTTTGATGTACTTTCATGAATTTCCTCAAAAACAGCAAAAGAATCACTTTTTTGTCCAGATTGAAATCATTTGTTGACTTGAGTTTCACTAATTGAATATCCTGAATGTCAGTTAGAGATCAAACTTGAATGATTGTGGTGAATAGAGCCTGATAGTCGAAGCGTTTTAGGGGACACATCTGTTATGAAATACAGTTTGTCTGCTTGTGTTTGGTTAATTTCACTGTGCCTCAATAACTTGTACATATTATAATGTATTTATGGTGAGAACGATAATAAAAAACTCAATTAAAGGATTTAAAGGCGGGACATGACTGGTTTTACTGCAGCACAAACAAATAAAGCAACTTTTCCAGTCGATTTCAGCAACATTTTGATCATCAGTTTATCAATAGAACTGAAAAAGACTTGCAAAATAAATGTCTTATATTTCATCCTTTAGATTTATCTTTATTGTGTTCATTTTGTTTGCATTTCACCTCCTAGAATATGAGGTTTTTCTGTCTTTTTAACCCAAATTTCCTGCAGATTTTTCTTATTTATTTTACCACAAAATTATATTTAAGCCAAGTTATTGGTAATTAATATAATTAGTTACTTGCAACGTGTGTGTGTTCGCTCACCTCCCTTATGGGGACATAATGGAGGTCCCCTTGAGGGGAATCATTACTTTTAGGGTGAAGACTTGGTTAGGGTTAGGATAAGTCTCCAGGAAATGCATGTAAGTCAATGTAATGTCCCCTGAAGTCATGTGTGTGTGTGTGTGTGTGTGTGTGTGTGTGTGTGTGTGTGTGTGTGTGTGTGTGTGTGTGTGTGTGTGTGTGTGTGTGTGGTGTGGTGTGTGTGTGTGTGTGTGTGTGTGTGTGTGTGTGTGTGTGTGTGTGTGTGTGTGTGTGTGTGTGTGTGTGTGTGTGTGTGTGTGTGTGTGTGTGTGTGTGTGTGTGTGTGTGTGTCGGCGTACCGGCACCGGCTCCTGATTATCCTGACGGTGTTTTCTGGCTCTTGTTTGCTTCCTTTATTTCACAAACAAACGAGAGCGCGTGCGACATGTTGTGCTGCTGATCGGCTGATTGGCTGTTTCCTCGCTTTTTTTTTTTATATGAAAGCCCTGACATGCAAGTGATCTTGCAGCTGAAGTCTAATCCTGTTTTCTTTCCAGTGTTTATGTCTTAAAGGTCCCATTTCTACTGATCATAGTTCCATTGTTGAGGTCTACTAGAACAGATTTACATTGTTCAATGTTCCAAACTCACATTGGTTTCTCATACAGCATCTCTGTAAAGTATGTGTATTCACTCTCTGTCCTACACGGCTTGTTGGAGCTCCTGCCCCCCCCTCCCTGTGATCCCACTGTGCTCTGATTGGTCAGCTCGCCCACTCTGTTCTGATGAGTCCTCCACCGTTACAGCGGAACATCAGTGGTTATGTTTTACAATGGCGTTTGTTAGCAACCAGGAAATGACACCAGTAATTACAAACAGATGAGAATGCTGCGTGGGGTCTGGGTGCCGTGTTGGTGGGGCGTTGCGCGGCTCGCTGCTGCGAGGAGCGGACAGTGTGAGCTGGGTTCATTTCCTGCTTGCTGCGTGGGGTCTGCGAGACATCGCTGAACTCAGCCTGAGCACACACACACACTCACAGCCAGGGTGTGTGTGTGTGTGTGTGTGTGTGTGTGCGGAGATCCGCGGAGCCGTTACGTCACTATACTCGTTACGTCACTATACTCGTTACGTCACTATACTCGTTACGTCACTATGACCAGGAAGAAAAAAATGGAAAAAGAGAAAGGTCCAACGAGGCGTTCTGGGGCAGCATAGACAGGTCTTTTCTGTGTTAGAGTTTTACTCGCTACAGGGTGTACTTTGAGGGTTAGTGACTCTGCAGACCGTTTACATGCAGAAAAACCTTCATAACACACAAGGGGACGGGTAATAACCGGAAGAGCATGACATGGGACCTTTAAAAACAGGTGAAAATGGCTGACTTTCTGTTGGCTTTGAGGTTTAAGTCCAAATAAATGGTGTTCTTCTCAACATCTTGCATTACTAAACGTTACACATGTAGAGCAAACACTGTTGAGCCATTTTGAGTGAAACCCATATTTTACATACATTTTCACTTCTGGATTTTATGCCAAATGTGTTTAAATTTGAAAGGAACTTCTGTCCTGGCATGCTCATATTTCCTCCCTTCATTTCACATACAGAAAGGAGCGCATGCAGGAGTGTGTTTCTGCTGCTGATGAGCTTATTCCTTGCTGCTGAATTCAGATATCGGTGCTTATTTTATGGAAGCCCTGAAATGTAAGTTACATTTTTCAAGTCTGATTTAAATAGCGTCCTATGCTGTGTTTATGACTTCAGAAAACGGGTAAATATAGAGTACATTTTGCCAGGATAACAGGCCTGGGCATCTTTCATATAATTGAGAACTATTGTGGAAACCGACCGAACAGTTCTGAGTCCAAATAAATAAATATTAAATATACAGTTTTTTTATCGCATTAAATGTAAAGTGATTTTACATCAATTTAGACGTCTTTGTTGTGTGTTTAAAGCACATGTGTCAAACTCAAGGCCCGGGGGCCAAATCAGGCCCTTGGTGGATTTAATTTCGGCCCGCAGGATAATTTGTAATTCCTATTAGATCTGGCCCGCCGGTATATTGCACGCACACCTTCACTCCATCCTGAGGGTCTCCTCAGCTCAGAGCCTGACCCCAAACATTGATGAACCTGCACCCAAGATGAGATGCCAAGTATCTGGCTTGAACTAGCATCACAGAGCAGCACACTGAGTTTAATGGATGTTTCCTTCTGCACTTTCTCTCTTGAGACAACAGGGCATGTTTGGTTTTCTCTTTGAGGGAAATAGTTTTCTTGAAGCTGTTGTTGGCCTGTGGAAAAATGTAATCATAAGAAATGACTCTGGAAAAGCTGCAGATAGAGCCATAAGAAATGACTCTGGAAAAGCTGCAGATAGAGCCGTAAGAAATGAATGCAACTGATTATTTAATGTTTAATGTTGTTTTTATAGGCAATAATTTAAGCTTTGTTAGTTCCAGGTTTAATATGTGCAATAAGTTCATTTCAATAAGTTCTGTAATAAACATTGAACCAGTCCGGCCCTCCACTAGTACCCATTTTTTTATTTTGGCCCACTGTGTATTTGAGTTTGACCCCCCTGGTTTAAAGGGATTCCTTATTATGATTCTATTGAAAGTCCAAATGATCATAATGATTTAAAACCTGCCTAACTCCAAAATTTGTCCTTTCAAAAAGAAATCGCAAAAAACAAAATGTTCCTAAGACTTTTTACAGACTTTTTCAAATATTTCATATGAATCGTCTTTTTTCTTGTTAAGTCGTAAACAAAGGAAAGCATTTCACACTTTGAAAATGAATTAGCTCTTGTTCCCTCTTTTGCCTCTCATGGCCTCTCATATTTTCAATCATGAAGCCTGTGGGTGTTTCTCAATGTCGAGGACGCTTCCTTGGTAGGACAAGTCCCTCCGAGTCAGGTCCTTCAGAAGCGAGGCAAGAATCCTTCCTAGCCTCGGAAAGCGAAGAATGGTGGAACAGGCTAACAGGTGTGCCTCATATGAGAGGCCCCGCCTTAAATGGAGCACGATTTACGCCAAAGATTTGGAAATTGGTCCGTGCGCAAAGCATTGTGGGGATTTTAAGACCGCGGAGGATACACGTGCAGCCTCGAAATTTCCCGCAACGAGTACGCCGGCCTCGGAAGAATTCCAAGGAACCATTGCATCTATAAGTAATTGCATATTTATATATCCGATAAACCAAGCATTAAAGAAACAAGTACAGACACTATTTAGAGTTTTTCATTTATTAAAAAAAAGAATGTTTTATTAAAAATACTTGAGGAAACGGTCGGGAAGTAGAAACACTGTACATGTGTTTAAATGTGAATCCCCCTTTAATCACAACATCTCACCGCCAGCTGTTCACTGTGGGAACCAGGAGGTAAACGAGTCCACTGGGAGGTGAGGGGGGGGGTCTATTAACAATGAACACACACACACACACACACATACACACACACACACACACAAACACACAGTGATCCAAGGATTACAGATGAACTCTTTAAGCCTCTCGTTAACCACTAATTGATAGCAGAGTCCTTGTGTTGAAGCATTAATTCACTCCTGAGTACATCAGTGAGCTCGTTAAGTCTTAACGAGCTGCAGATCTAACATCATTTTTAAACTTTCACAACAGATGTGTGTCTCGAAACAAGTCGCCAAAATACAAAAAACACACTCCCCATTGAAGACAGGACAGCAGACTGAAAACCAACATGTTTACAATTAAAACATGAAATAAATTAGGATGATTTCACTTGGAAACGTCCTCTCTATCAGCGTTATTACTGTAAAGAAAAATTCTAGAGAAATTACCTCGGGACACATTTTTAGTTTCAGTTTCATCCCTTTGAGTTTCTTCTCAATCACAACCGAACCTGGTTCATTTCAACCACTTTCATCACTTAGAAAATGAGTTAAAAATAACATTTTTAGTCGCATTTTCAGCAGAAATCATTTCAAACATTGAGCAAAGATCCAGGTCGGCTTCAAAGAAGTCCCCCAAAAAATAAAAGTGTGTTTCTACGAAGCATTTCTTATCAAAAACACCCAAACAAGAAGCTTCTTTATCAGCCCTGTGAAAAAAGGAATTAAAAGTAACGTTTTTTTTTAGGTTGACTTACAAAAGCTGTCCAGGGACCACAGATGACAAATGGCCTCTTGGCTAACTGTCACATTTACAGAAAGGTTGATTAATGTGAACTGTCCATGTTAAATAAATGAATAAAAAAACTACATTAATAAACTTTAGCAGAAGTTTTGGCAACGCTCTGCTCTGAAATAATAAAAAGTCTCTTTTATACATAATGCTTCTTCTTCGTTGAGCTGAAGGTAAAAACTCTGGCACTATTGTATTTGTTTCATGCCCTATGTGTTGCTCTGTTGGAGGAGCCTGTGACGGTGACTTCAGTTTTTCATTAACATATCTTCACTGAATCTAATGTGACAATAAAGCCTTGAAACTGGAGGAAACGTCTCAGTTTTAGCTTCACCCGTTAGCTTCCCCCGTTAGCTTCACCCGTTAGCTTCACCCGTTAGCTTCATCTCGCTCAAACAGTCCCCTGAAAGTTCCTCATCCTAGACAGAGAAGTCTAGGATTTCTACAAAGCATTTCTTATCAAAAACATCCAAACAAGAAGCTTCTTTATCAGATTGAAAAAAGGAATTAAAGTAAGCGTTTTCAGTTTCTGCGGACTCTACAACCGTTAAACACTTTAACAGCTCGTATTCAATATGCTCCTTAGATAACTTTTTATTTTATTGTATTTTCTCCTCATAGCGAAGCACCTGGAGATGACGTTGTTTTTAAAGTGTGCTATATAATATAAATGAAATGTATTATTATTATTACTTCTTAGTTGCAGTTTTAGCAGAAACTATTTCCCCCGTTAGCTTCACCTCCGCTCCAAAAGTCCTCCTGAAGTTAAAAACTCTTGCACTATTTGATCTGTTTTATTGTTCTATGTCCTATATTCATGTTGCTCTGTTGGAGGAGCCTGTGACCTAAGCTTTTCTTCCAAAAAGTCTCTTTTATACATAATTCTTCTTTGTCAAACTCCCTGTTGCATCTGATCATCTCGTTGCAGGAAAAACAAAAATGTAGGAAACGTCAAGACACTTCTTAGTTGCAGTTTTAGCTTCATTTCCGCTCCAAAAGTCCCCTAAAGTTCCTCAAACGTAGTGCTTCTTGTCCCCATTGGAGGTGATGCTCTTGGTGGGGGTGTATTTTATGGGATACCCTCCCCTCGCCCCCTGGGAGAAGGAGCAGCACAGCATCCCCCCCCCCATCAACAATAACGCCGCAGAAGCCCATCCGATATAAATGGCCGCCCCGATTTCCCTCTTTTTTGACGGAGGAATCTGAGGGTTGTGGAAATCCACGATGATGTTGTTGGCCATCCAGCAGAGCGGCACGAGAACAAAGAGCCCGCTGAAGATGTATAAGACCCCCCCGGTGAAAACGATGCGCCCCTTCAGCGCCTCGTCCTGGATGCAGTTGGTACACTGAGCGCCGGCGAGCGTCACCGCTAACGCCAAGACCCCGAAAACAGCCGCGATGACGGTGAGCGCTCGAGCCGTCTGAAGGTCCTGAGACAGAGCCAGCATCTGGGGGAGAAATGGGGAGGGGGAGATTAATTATAGTGTAAAAAAACAGATTAAAGTCTAGTTTCCAGCTCGTTTGAGACTACTTAGAGTATACATATGCCCATTTTCTGGGTAAAACTGCCATTTCGGATGCCCAAAAGCCCCCAAAATCAGTCCATAATGGTCCAAATTGTCTTCATAGGCTCTAATGCAATTTAATGCTAATTAACGCAACTTTCACATTGCTATTTACCAGCTCAAAGACTTCTATTGTGAACCCGGAAACGTGACTACACCAACGTTTTATGATAGAAATGTATAGTACGGGTCTCCAGACTCCAGCCCCTCCAAAAACCGAAACGAAAAACAACTGCCGGGCAATTTGCACAATTAGCATAAGTTGGGGAAGAAATGGGGAGGGTGAGTTGTGTTACAGTGTAAAAAAATAGATCATAGTCTAGTTTCCAGCTCATATGAGACTACTGAGAGTACAAATGTGCCCACTTTCTGATTCAAACTGCCATTTTGGATGCCCATTAGCCCCAAAAACCAATCAAAAATGGTCCAAATTGTCAGGCTATAATGCCATTTAATGCTAATTAACGCTTGTTGTCACTGTACAGCATTTTACATTACTTATGTGACTGTCTATGTTTCTTGTAGTTATTGAATTGCTCTTTTTACTGACCCTAACCAGCACCTAGGGGAAGAAAGGGTGAGGGTGAGTTGGATTGCCATGTCTAGTTTCCAGCTCATATCAGGTCACAGAGAATATAAATATGTCCATTGTTTGGTTAAAATTACCATTATGGAACCTGATCATGTCAGAAATGGATTCAGTATCCCCAATAACCCCCAAGACCACTTCAAATGGTCCAAATTCAAAAGAATCTTCATCAAACTTAATGCTAATTAACGCACTTTACACAGCGCTATTTGCCAGCTCAAAGAGTCATATTGTGAACCCGGAAACGTGAGGACCCCAAAGTTGTATGATATAAATGTATAGTAGGGGTCTCAAGAACATAGAAACTGTCGTATGCTAACCTGCATATGTTGGGTAATTTGCAAAAGTTGCATTAATTAGCATTAATATACACAATAGCTAAAAAAGCTTGGTCCATTTGGATAATTCTGGAGTGGTTCTGGGGGTTATTGAGGATGCTGAATCCATTTCTGACATTATCAGGATCTAGAAAGCAGAAAGTGTTCATATTCCTTCTCCCATCGAGCATTCATTTGCATTATAGCATACTAAGACGATTTGGACAATTTGGGAGTGGTTTCTGGGGTTATTGAGGATGCTGAATCTATTTCGAACAATATTAGGATCCAGCAACAAGAAAGTGCCCATATTCCTACTCCCGGTGGGCTTCAGCATCCTCAATAACCCCCAAAAACCACTCAAATAATGTCAGAAAAAAGCCAGATTTGGTAAAGGGAATGTGCAATACTATTAGGAGTGGTTTGTGAGGGTTATTGAGGATGCTTAATTGCCATTTCTGACTTTATCAGGATCTAGAAACCAGAAAGGACCCAAATTCCTTTGCCTAGTGGGCTTCAGCATCCTCAACAACCTATAAAACCCCACTCCAAAATTGTCCAAATTGTCTTCATGGACTATAATGCAAATTATTGAGGATGCTTAATTGCCATTTCTAACAATATCAGGATCTAGAAACCCATTTGCGTACTCCAGGTGGGCTTCAGCATCCTCAATAACCCCCCAAAAACCACTCAAATAATGTCAGAAAAAGCCAGATTTAGTAACGGGGGAAAAAACAAGGTGTGCAATACTATTAAGAGTGGGTTTTGGGGGGTTATTGAGGATGCTTAATTGCCATTTCTGACAATATCAGGATCTAGAAACCCATATTCTTACTCAATAACTTCCCAAAAATCATTATTAATATTCTCCAAATCTGGGAAATAGGGAAATAAGGAAGTAGGGAAATATAAAAGAGTGTCCAACGCACCGAGTCGTGTATCTTGCACTGCATCTGTCCGGTGCTCTGGACCACGCAGGACATCCAGAGTCCATCCCAGATCGTCTGCGCCACCACGATGTTGGAGTCGATGAACGCCGTGACCTTCCACATGGGCAGGCCGCACGCCACCATGACCAGAAGAGAGCCGGCGAGGCACAGCGCCATGCCGAGGGACTCCAGAAACATGGACAGCATGGTGTCAATCAATCAATTTATACTTAGATATATATAGATTAGATATACTCCGGTGTGTGAGAAGGAGGTCTTTTTACTGTGGAGTCCTGAGGCTCTGTGAGCTCTTCATTTAAGAGGAAAACACAATGAGGAACCTTTGAGCCAATCAGCAGCTGAGGGGTTTATTTGCCTCGGCCAATGAGAAGGAGGGGGCGTGTTCAAGCTGCAGACTCACACACGCCCCCTTTAACACTCCCCTTTTCCAAATCCTGCACATTTATATGTATGTATGGAAAGCCAACAGTGCCATTTAATCCCAACCCTATTCATCCATCCATCCATCCATCCATCCATCCATCCATCCATCCATCTTCTCCCGCTTATCCGTGGTCGGGTCGCGGGGGTAGCAGTTCCAGCAGAGAGCCCCAAACTTTCTTTTCCCTGGCCACATCAACCAGCTCTGACTGGGGGATCCCAAGGCGCTCCCAGGCCAGCGAAGAGATATAATCCCTCCACCTGGTCCTAGGTCTACCCCTTGGTCTCTTCCCAGCTGGACGTGCCTGGAACACCTCCCTAGGGAGGCGCCCAGGTGGCATCCTTACTAGGTGCCCGAACCACCTCAACTGGCTCCTTTCGACGCGAAGGAGGAGCGGTTCAACTCCGAGTCCCTCCCGGATGACTGAACTTCTCACCTTATCCCTAAGGGAGACGCCCGCCACCCTGCGGAGAAAACCCATCTCGGCCGCTTGTATCCGCGATCTCGTTCTTTCGGTCATGACCCATCCTTCATGACCATAGGTGAGGGTAGGGAAGAAAATGGCCCGGTAGACAGAGAGCTTTGCCTTCTGGCTCAGCTCTCTTTTCGTCACAACGGTGCGGTAAAGCGACTGCAGTACAGCTCCCGCTGCTCCGATTCTCCGGCCCATCTCACGCTCCATTGTTCCCTCACTCGAGAACAAGACCCCGAGATACTTGAACTCCTTCACTTGGGGTAAGGACTCATTCCCTACTTGGAGTGGACAGTCCATCGGTTTCCTGCTGACCCCTGAACCCTATTCATACTAGTTTTATTTATTTATCGCCACTAAGCATTTTGAAGTGTTTTTTTTGCCTTTTTGAGCCGAGAGTGAAAGTACAGACAGGAAGTATGGAAAGCCAACAGTGCCAATAAACACCAGAGGAGCTTTTACTATCATCGCGGCAAAAATACACATTAAGGGGCGTTTTGAATAACCAAAACAAGCTTAACAAGATGTTATTTAACTATAAAAAACTATGAATTAGTGGTGGTGTTTATGGCACAGTTGGCTTTCCATAATCGCTGTACTTTCACGCTAAAAAAGGCAAAAAAAAAACTTCAACATGCAGTTTTTTTGTGGCGATAAATTAATAAAACTAAGATGAATAAAGCCACGCAATGTGATTATTTTTAAATGAATACTCAATCCTTAGAAGCCTCACAGTGGCTTCACTTATCCATTCAAGATTAAAAAAGGCACACTAAAAGCAGCACTTTTAAACCACTAGCACCTGTTTTCTTCAACTCATATCACAAACACCTCACTAAGTGTCATTTTTAAACAATGAAGTGTGCAAGAGAACTGATATTTACCTGAAAAAAAGGTGTTGAAATATTGTAAAGCAATGTTTCAAACTAAGTAGTGGGGCGTAGGGAGTGGGTTATTAAACCCCCCAACAGGAAAGCCCAATTCCCAACCGTACCCTACATGTAGTATGATGGTGTGGTATCGGGTCATACACACACACACACACACACACACACACACACACACACACACACACACACACACACACACACACACACCACACACACACACACACACACACACACACAGGAAAAGACTCCAAGTAGGAAGCAGTTTATCAGCGTTTTAGAACTCATAATTTGACCCAATAATAATAATAATGTCAAACGAACCCAAATAGCTTAAAGTAAACAGATCTGGAGTCAGATGAGATCAGAGGATATGAGCACTTCCTGTTGGAATAATGGCACGTGAAAGCAACATCCTGTGTTCAAATCCGGCTGAAAACATTTAGGTTTCAGGTCCGACAATCACATTATTCTCCACTTCTGTCAACTCGACAAAATCATTTAAAAGGATGACAAAAAAGTGTTATTTTAAGGTCTTTCATGGGATTTTT
>CM062282.1:3795490-3822990 GCA_031216635.1 Dissostichus eleginoides | reverse complement strand
TAAAACCAGGCCCGCCCCTCCCTACACGCCGATCACACAGACTGCCTGGGGCCTCACCTCGCGGAGGGGGCCTCCACTTGCACCCCCCCCCCCCCCCGTCGACGCTCGCAACACAGAAGGCCTCGTCACATCACTTTGTGTGGGGTCACAAGTTGGCCAGGGGTGGCCCTGTATAAAACACACACACACACACACACACACACACACACACACACACACACTCAGTTTTACTGTTGTTTTTATCACAAGTCTTTATTTGAGGAAAAGTTAAAATTCAGGAAATAATTCTGAGGGAACAGTAACCATTCTGAGATCTGTAACAAAAGGGAAAATAGTGACACCTTCAAACGACGTTGTGTTTATAACTAATACTGAACATGATTCAAAGGAAAAACAGCAGATCTGCATTAGTATTTTCCCTGGTTACTTCTCCTCGTAATAAAAGCGTTGAATTCTTACAGGATGACGACATGCATGTGTCACATCCGCTCTTTGTTCTCCGACAGGTGGACTGAGAGGAAGAGGAGGAAGAGGAGGAAGCCTTCATCTTTTATCAGGACTTTCTAATGACGGGGGTTCCTACAGAGTGAGTCAAAAAACAAAGACCTCACTATTCTGACTCATGCTGCTGACACACACACACACACACACACGCACACACACACACACACACACACACACAGACGCACACACACACACGCACGCACAGACACACACACACACAGACGCACACACACACACACACGCACAGAAGCACACACACACACACAGACGCACACACACACATGCATGCACAGACACACACACACACACACACAGACGCACAAACACACACACACGCACAGAAGCACACACACACACACACAGACGCACACACACACACACGCACAGAAGCACACACACACACACTATCGGACTAATAAAACACTATTGAACGGCTAAATTACAGCTACTACAAATTAAAAAAGGGACATTATTTACCTTCATTTAAGAGGGAAATGTTGTCCTTTTAACGCAGCTTTAGTTAGTGTCGGAGCTATATTTAAATGTATATTATTGAGGAGTTAACAACACGTTTATTTCCTTGTTGTTTTTGCTTATAGTAAATGTAATATAATTATTTAAGTTAGCTAAAGTAGTTTTATGCTTTTATTTTGAAGGAGGAGGAAAGGGTCGAGGAGGAAGGAGTCCAGGAAGAAGGAGTCGAGGAGGAAGGAGTCAAGGAGGAAAGGGACGAGGAAGAAGGAGTTGAGGAGGAAGGAGTCCAGGAGGAAGGAGTCCAGGAGGAAGAAGTCTAGGAGGAAGGAATCCAGGAGGAAGGAGTCCAGGAGGAAGAAGTCCAGGAGGAAGGAATCCAGGAGGAAGGAATTGAGGAAGAAGGGGTCGAGGAGGAAGGAGTCGAGGAGGAAGGAGTCAAGGAGGAAAGGGACGAGGAAGAAGGAGTTGAGGAGGAAGGAGTCGAGGAGGAAGGAGTCCAGGAGGAAGGAGTCCAGGACAAAGGAGTCCAGGAGGAAGGAGTCCAGGAGGAAGGAGTCCAGGAGGAAGGAGTTGAGGAAGAAGGGGTCGTGGTGTATTTGGCCACTGGGCGATATATGGTTTTTACATAACGGCCAAAATCATAAAGAAATGAACCAGATATTCAACTCAAGTGAAGCGGCCTCTAACTGGCTCCTCAGCGGCTGTTTGTAGGGTATTATTGTAAATTGGGAAGTTGCTTATTTAATTTTGTATTAAACGCTTGAACCACCAGGGGTCGCTGTATACCTAAAACCGCCAACGGGTAAAATGTACCCGCTAGAATGCATTGATTTTCAAGGTACAATGTTCTTTTATTGATCATACTAGAACGCAGGGTTAAGAGTTTTGATCGCACAGTGATGAAACTTATACCAATAGAATCTGTGGACTCTCAGCTTTCATATGATATCTAGTTTGTGCAGATTACATGAAGTATAAAAGATCGCTAACATGAGTTATGTGCAAAGTGTCTATCTATCTCTCTCTCTCTCTCTCTCTCTCTCTCTCTCTCTCTCTCTCTCTCTCTCTCTTCAATTCAATATGCTTTATTGGCATGAATGTCAGGTGAACAATATTGCCAAAGCGTCAAGGATAATACAATTCAATAGTGATATGATCAAATACAATTCATTCATTAAACAATTTACAACAATGTATTATTACAAAACCGCAAGTATCAAATGTAGAAAAGACCATGAAGTAGAGGAGTAATCAGAGTGAGCTGTGAGGAGATGAACAGCTGTCTCTTAGGCTGTGACATGCGCTCACATATTTCGCTGCTTCTATGCTGCTGGCACTATTTTCTCCAAGTACATGTTGCATTTTATTCTGGTCAGACAGTGATTCAAAATCTTGGAGTTGACATGTTATCTTTGTAAAGAACTTTGTTCTAATGTCTTGGTATGTTTGACAGTGCAGCAGAAAGTGTTGTTCTGTCTCCACCTGTCTCTGTGGACAGAGCTGACACAGCCTCTCTTCTCTGGGCAGCCAGGTCTGCCTGTGTCGGCCAGTCTCTACGGCCAGGCTGTGGTCACTGAGTCTGTACATTGTTAATGTCTTTCTCAGTTTGGGATCAGTCACGGCGGTCAGATAGTTTGCCACTGTGTACTGTCTGTTTAGAGCCAAATAGCATTGAAGTTTGTTTTGGGTTTTCGTGGTACATGTCCAATAGTTGATGTAATTTTCTTTTTCTTTAGCTATGATTTGGTTGGGCCAGATTGTGTGAGAGCTGTCCTGAGGCCTGTTAGAGGAGGTGAGCCTCAGGACCAGCTGGTTGAGGCGACTCCTCTCTATGTTCTCCTCTTGGCAATGGAGGGCTTTGTAATGGTAGGACTTGGGATCACTGGTTTTTAGGTGGTTGTAGAATTTGACTGCTCTTTTTTTATCCTAATTAAAAGGGGGAATTGGCCTAGCTCAGCTCGGCATCCATTGTTGGGGGTGTTCCTGTGGACTCTCAGGATGCTCTTGCATATCTCTGCATGTAGGGTTTCTATTGGGTGTTTGTCCCATTTATCAAAGTCTTGATTTCCAAGAGGACCCCACACTTCGCTACCATACAGTACGATTGGTTCTATATTGTATTGAATATTTTGAGCCAGATTCTAACAGGTATATCTATATTTGAAGACTTTTTGATAGCATAGAAAGCCTTTCTTCCTTTGTCTCTGAGATCATTAATGGCCAGATTGAAATTTCCTGTTGAAGTAATTTTTAGTCCCAAATATGTGTAGCTGTGTGTGTGTTCTATGTCAGTGGAGCCCAGGAAGAAGCGGTGTGGGTTTCCCTGACCCCTGGGTCGTTTCTGGAAGACCATAATCCTGGTCTTTTCCAGATAACTGTCAGGGCCCAGGTCTGACAGAAGCTTTGCAGATGATCCATTTGCTGTTGTAATGCCTCCTTAGATGGAGCTAGCAATATTAGATCATCTGCAAACAGGAGGCATTTAATCTGTGTGTCAGAGAGGGTGAGTCCAGGGATATCAGATTGTTCTAATGATTTGCAATTGATCAATATAAATGTTAAATAGGGTGGGGCTGAGACTGCAGCCCTGTTTCACCCCTCTACTTTGGGGGAAGAAATCTGTTTCCATATTGCCATTTTCACAGCACATTTATTATTTGTATACATTGTTTTAATGATATCATATGTTTTCCCCCCACACCGTTTTCAATCAACTTCAGGAACAGACCGTTATGCCAAATTGAGTCGAATGCTTTTTTGAAATCTACAAAACAAGAGAAAATCTTCTTATTTTGGTGGACATGTTTGAATGAGGGTGTGGAGGGTATATATGGTCTGTAGTCCGATGGTGTAAATCCAATCTGACTCTTGCTCAGGACATTATGTTCACTGAGGAAGTCTTGCAGTCGGCTGTTTAGGATGCTGCAGAATAACTTCCCCAGGTTGCTGCTGACACATATGCCTCGGTAATTGTTTGGGTCAAATTTATTTCCATTTTTAAATATTGGTGTGATGATTCCTTTGCTCCAGATGTCAGGGAAATGTCCAATGCTCAGAACGAGGTTGAATAGTTTCAACATGGCAGTGTTGAACTTATGGCTGCTAAATTTCAGCATTTCATTTAAAATGCCATCAGGACCGCTGGCCTTCCTTGGTTGTAGGGTCTGGATTTTAGCCAGGATCTCTTCTATAGTAATGTTATAGTCTAAAGGGTTCTGGTTGTCTTTAACGACTGATTCTAGAATTGTAGTTTGTTGAGGAGATCTTTTGGGCCGAATTCAGTGTAATGGTACTATACAGGTTTTCAAAGTGTGTTTTCCAAATGTCCCCATTTTGAATAGCCAGTTCTTCCTTGTGTGGTTTGCTGAAAGAGTGCCATTTCTTCCAGAAAGTATTTGAGTCAATGGACTCTTCAATGATTTCAAGTTGGTGCTGCGCATGTTGCTCCCTTTTAGTTCTGAGTGTTCTTCTGTATAGTTTCAGTGTTTCCCAATATTGGAGGCGGAGCTCAGGATTGTCAGGTTGTCTGTGTTTTTGATTTGATAAACTTCTGAGGGTTTTTCTCAGATGTCTGCAGTCTGTATCAAACCACTTTTCATTGGCTGACTTTTTTGATTTATGATATTGTGGTTTTTTCAGATTGGATAAATCTGCCACATTGTCAAAGATGCTGTTAATATCCCATACAGCCTGATTCAGGCCATCATTACTGTGGGGATATAGGGTGGATAGAAAATGGTCTAATTGGGATTGAATTGTTTGATGTCTGATTGCTTTCTGGTAGTCGTCCTTGCTATTGTTTGTCCATCTATAAGGTTGTTTTGTATAGTTCAGTTTACTGGGTTCTGCTGCGTGAGGGTCTGTTACTGTCTTTTTAATGTAGAGTGTTTACTATGATCAGATAAGGGTGTTAGGGGGCTGACTGTGAATGCCCTCAGACAGAAGGGGTCGAGGTCTGTGATGCTATAATCTACTGAGCTATTGCCAAGAGGAGAGCTGTGTGTGTAGTGACCAAAGGAGTCCCCTCGAAGCCGACCGTTAACAATGTACAGACCCTGCGTTCGGCACAGCTGCAGTAGTTGCTGCCCGCTTTTGTTGACAGTTTTGTCAAAGTTGTTCCTGTGGGGATGTGAAGGGAGGGGAATGCTGATTTGGCCAGGTATATGTTTGTCTCCCTGTGGGCTAATAGAATCTGGTTCTATACCTGTCCTGGCATTAAGGTCCCCACAAATCAGGACACTTCCCTGGGCCTGGTACTGATTGATCTCATCTTCAAGAATGGAGAAACTATTTTCACTATAATAAGGGGATTCTGATGGGGGGATATATGCTGTACACATGAATATGTCTTTATCCATGGCGACCACCTCTCTTTTTATTTTGAGCCAAATAGAAAATTCGCCTTTGTTGATTAGTTCTATTGAGTGTACAAGTTTAGCCTTGTACCAAATCAGCATTCCTCCTGAATCCCTGCCCTGGGTTACTCCTTTGAGTTTGGTGGATGGGAACACTATCTCTCTATAGCATAAGGGACAACCAGTGGACATGTCTCCTCTACACCAGGTCTCCTGTAAAACAATCACATCTGCATCTCCTAACTCTTTGGTGAAGTCTGGGGTCCTGCTCTTAAGGCCAAAAGCAGAGGACCTCAGACCCTGGACATTCCAACATGAAATAATAAATGATTTAGATTGCATTTAACTTAAAACAGAGAAAGATTCAGAGCATTCAACATTAAAATGAGATAAACTCCCAAATCCCTGGTTGTCAATAAATAGGTTAGCTAACACATTAGATATATGGGATTTCAATATACGATAGATTTAACAATTTAACATAACAGTTTTTTTTTTGTCTACTGTATGCAAGCAAGCAAACAAACAATGAGTACTGATTGTCTACTGTGGTACCTGACCTATCAGGTGGGAGCAGAGCAGGCTGAGCATCTGCTGGATGTCTCTCAGCTCGTCGTGTGGGGGGGTGTGGGTGGGTTCAGGGACATGGGTGGTGGTGGTAAGGGTTGGGCCTGCTGTTCTCTTCACTGCCTGAGCATAACTCAGTGGGTCAGGGTGTAGCTCCCGTCGCTGTGGTTGGGGTGGGACCCCTGGGGACAGGAGTGGTTCTGGCCTTGCTTGAGGGTAATCATAGCTGCCCTGGTGGGATCTTAGTGGGGCATGGTGTGGAAGAAGATGAGGATGATCTTGTCTCCATGGGTGTTGTCTGGGTGGTGGTCCAGTGGGGTGCCTTTCTGGTCTAAGGGGGTTTTGGGCCGGGCTGCTCCTTCTGCGGGGTGTGGATTGGTCTCTGTTGAGAGCGACGTCTTTCAGTGTCCGGGCGAAGATGGGGACTGTGTTTTTATACAGATGGACGTGGTCGTATAGACAGTTGATATCCAGAGTGGGGTGATGGGCCAGGTGGACGTTGGGCCTCAGGATACAGTCTCTGGACATGTTGCTGTTGATCCTGTGGATGGTGTCGGGGTGGAGGTCTTTCCTTGGTAGCAGGGTTGACATGACCACTCTGCTGTTGGGGAAGGTGGTGGAGGCTTTCTCTATCACTCCTCTGAGTGACTCTGACACTCTCTCCTGCTGGCTCCTCAGGTCGTTGGAGCCAGTGTGGATGATGATGTGGCTTGGGGATCCCAGCTGCTGCTCTGACAGCAGGTCCATGGCATGTTGGGTGTTTGGACACCAGATTTTAGCCACTGTGTGGGTGGGGAAAAGTTTATTTTCATCAATGAATTTGCCATTGGAGTCGATGAGGATAACGATGTCTGGCTTCCCTCTCTGCTGTGCTGGTCTGGAAGGATGAGGGGTGGTGTTAGTCTGTGGGCTAGGGGTGGTGTTCATCTGTGTGATGGGGGGAGATCTGGGAGTTGGGTTAGCATGTGGGCTAGAGATGGAGCTGGGAGTAGAGGGTGGCTGCTGAGTTGGAGGGTTCTGGCTGCTCTCAATGGGGGTCACAGGGTTCTGGTTGTGGTCTGGGTGTGAGTCCAGCTGCTCTTTAACTCTCTCTCTCTCCTGAAGCTCCTCAGACAGAGCAGTCAGTTCCTCCTGTAGCTCCGTCTCTCCTCTCTCAGCTCCCTCACCTCCTCTGTCAGAGCGGTCAGCCGTGCCATGTGACTCTCTCTGTCCTGCTGCAGCTCTCGCACCTCAGTCCTCACGGTGGACAGCTCTCTCCTGTTGCTGTCTCTGTCCTGCCTCAGCTTGGTGAGCTCTGTGCTGATGGCAGACGAGTCTTGCTGGACCCTGGTGTCCTGGGCTGGCTGTTGGCTGATAGCTCTCGCAACTGTACGAGCTCTCTCTCCAACTCTATGAATTTAACCTTCAGGTCAGTGATGGCGCGGTCCAGCTGGGGGTCTGGTTCTGGACCGGTGGGCTCCTTCTTCTCAGGGTCAGCAGAAGGGCAGCCTGAAGTGGGGGTGGTGTCTGTCTCTGGCAGGGTGTGGTTGTTGTCAGTGGGGGCAGATTTCTCCTGTTGGGCCCGTTCCTTTATAAGGAGAAAGTCCAGCTCAAATGGTGTGAGGTTCCCCTGCACCATGACAGTCCCGTTCTTATACATGTTGACTGTTGTCATGACAGTGTCTGGGTCTTCTACCTCTTTAATTTTGATTTTCCAGCCATTGCAGATCCCCTCTTTCTTCACAGAAGGGTAGTGGGCACTTATGGCGGCGTGCCATGCTAATGGCTGGTCTGTGAGGAAGATCAGATTGCTGACTTCTCCACTCTTGTACAGGTCAGCAAAGAGCGTCTCTGGTCTATCCTTCAACAGTTTTAATTTGTATGCCTTCCTGGCACTGTCATTTTTTACCTCTTGTGGGTATACAAGAGGAACAGCCTCTGTACAGGCTGTGGTTGAAGCCATGGGGCTCTGCTGCTGCTGAACTGCTGCTGTTGTTGCTCCTGAATTCCTCTTCTTAGCTTGGTGTTAGTTAGCTAGCAGGACAGTTAGGCTAACCGTCAGTTTGGCAGTTGGTTGGCAGTTGGTTAGCTTCTCTGCTGGGTTCTTCAGTTGAACAGTGTTGGTTAGCTAGCAGGACAGTTAGGCAAACCGTCAGTTTGGCAGTTAACTAACCGTCAGTTTGGCAGTTGGTTAGCAGTTGGTTAGCAGTTGGTTGGCAGTTGGTTAGCTTCTTGCTGGGTTCTTCAGTTGAACCGTATTTTCCCAAGTTTCTTGCCGTATCTCTTTCTTTTTTTGTTTCCAGGTAGGTCAATCCGTTCAACAAGTGTTTCTTCTTATAATTTTGTCAGAAAAGTTTAAGTTTATCTCATTTTAAAAACAGAAAAGTTGAAATCTTCAGGAGCTCATGATGATGCTGCTGTTCTCATCAAAAGTCTCTCTCTCTCTCTCTATCTATCTCTCTCTATCACTATCTCTCTATCTATAAGGAACTGCAGTAAACAACAGGCGTTGCTATAGCAACACGTCATGTTTATGTTTACGCGCGAGATCAATAGGGCGAAAATAACTGCATTTTCTATAAGGTAAATATTACTATTAATATATTATAGTTTGATAGGAGCAGAAGTACCTGTTTCTCGCGCACTTCAGCTCTGTGTGGGGTTAAACAATATGTAAGGGATAATGTGCAGCGACGCGGTCATTATGGGGAATCAGGCTGATCAGGAGCCCGACGCGAAGCGGAGGGATCTAGATCTGCATGAAGGGTGTTCTTTTCCCCATAATGACCAAGTCGCTGCACATTATCCCGCTTATTACATGGCCACATTCTCAACAAAGTAACGATATGACTCCCAATATTAATTGAAATGCTTTTATAGATTTAGAAAATGTTTTTATTGATTTAAAAAATAGTACGCTATTATTTATTTAAAATGACATGCATCCGCTAAGAAAAATAGTCCGTTGTTACTGTTTGAACTAACGTAGCAACGGCAGGAACTGCTTCGATAGCGTTTTTGAGGAGCTTTTTGATTACAGATTTGAAAACATCGCTGCTTGCTTTAAAAGTAGCACAATTCATTATGTCAAACCTTGGAAAGTATCTAGATATCCCTGCCCTGATGCCAAAGTAACTGGCAACTGAATATGTGTCGCCGTTTGATGTCTATGTCTGGACCGTTGCGTAAAAAGGAGGTTTCTGCCCGTTACTTCTCCGCTGTTTTTCTTGTCCCAGTTTGAAACTGTATACAGTTATATCGACCGAACTTCTTTGTAAGCGTCCTTAACAACGGTCAATAAATCCTTGACAGCGGTCTGTCTGTTCTGGATTAACAACGTGTCACGTGTTCTGAATTGACCAATCAGAATAGAGCCATTCAACTAAGCCATGTAATAAGCACTGATAATTTCCTCAAGTATTCTCATTAGTAATAATATGAAGACATAACCTAAGTGATATAACAATTGACTACAGCAGCTTCTGAGTCTGGGTGTACGGTTCCCCGGTGCGTTACAACAAGGAACACATTTTTCTTCCAGTTAAAAAAAAAACCATGATGGCGAAGGTGTCTGCTGCAAGGCATGTGTTAGAATGCACTGTCATCACGTGATGCGAGACATGTAGTAGAATGCCATGACATCACATGATGCAAGGCATGTACGTAGAATGCCATGACATCACGCCATGCAAGGCATACATAGAATGGCATGACATCATTAGATGATCAAAGGCACGCCATGGCATGATGTCACGCCAGATAGATAGATAGATAGATAGATAGATAGATAGATAGATAGGCCACCATGAACAAAGGTACACAATTTCCTTCTTATTAGAAAGACTACCGCGACCCTTGTAGCCACATCAGGATCCAACATAGATTAGTTTTGGTGTTGGAGGACGAACAGACCATAACCAGAATTACCTTTAACTGCATTGGTTTTAGAATTATTTTTTTTGTTATTGGAAGGGGTTTGAGCACTATCAGAGACATAATGGAAAGAAATGAGCTGTCTCAAGATACCCAGGATGCCCTTTGCGTCTATATGCCTGAGGAGTCTCCGGGGCCCTCACAAAGGGTTCCTGGAAAAGTGTGTGTACGACTCGTGGACATTTTTGACCATGTTTGGACTCTTCGTGTGGAAGAAAGAGCAAGCATAGCGAAATATTACGCAGAAAGGGTTCATAAGCAGGAGGAAGTCTTGGTAGACACAATTACATTACTGCACTCTCATAAAGACATAAAGAGAGGAGGACATCCCAGCACGAGTCAGGAAAGGTCCAATCAAAAGCTCAGCATATTCGACATTCACGAGATTACTACAATGTTGAAAAATGACGAAAAAATATGGCCGAGTTCAGGGATGAGAATGAGAGGGTACATGAGTGTTTGGAATCAGTTATAACGTCACTTAACTTGAAGTTAAGTGACGTGAGGGAGGAAAGTTCTAGGCATTTAACAAAGCTAGAAGAGAGATTGGCTTTGAGTGAGACGAATGCCAACATTACTGCTGAACTTGACTCTGTGAGAGCACACAAACAGGCAGAGATAGAACAGTTGAGACAAGCACTGAACGATTTTCACGATATGGTAGTATTTCGGAATGAGCAAGATAAGAGCCATGCAGATGAGCTGGTTAGACTTCAGTCTCTGACTGTGAAAGAAAACGAGGAAAATGAAATCCTGAAAAAAGTTGTGGAAGATCTTCAGGAGCAACTGGAAGAGTCAAGGATGCAAATCTTGATTCAGGAGGACCTAACAACAAAGAAAGAAGGGGACATTGCTGAAAGGATACACACGATGGTGGAGTCAGTGACTGCCTCTCATCAGTTGGAGTTAAGAGAAAGCAGTGAGACAAATATCCAAAACACAAGAAAGCTAGAAGAGGAGAGATTGGCTTTGAGTGAGACGAATGCCAACATTACTGCTGAACTTGACTCTGTGAGAGCACACAAACAGGCAGAGATAGAACAGTTGAGACAAGCACTGAACGATTTTCACGATATGGTAGTATTTCGGAATGAGCAAGATAAAAGCCATGCAGATGAGCTGGTTAGACTTCAGTCTCTGACTGCGAAAGAAAACGAGGAAAATGAAATCCTGAAAAAAGTTGTGGAAGATCTTCAGGAGCAACTGGAAGAGTCAAGGATGCAAATCTTGATTCAGGAGGACCTGACAACAAAGAAAGAAGGGGACATTGCTGAAAGGATACACACGATGGTGGAGTCAGTGACGGCCTCTCATCAGTTGGAGTTAAGAGAAAGCAGTGAGACAAATATCCAAAACACAAGAAAGCTAGAAGAGGAGAGATTGGCTTTGAGTGAGACGAATGCCAACATTACTGCTGAACTTGACTCTGTGAGAGCACACAAACAGGCAGAGATAGAACAGTTGAGACAAGCACTGAACGATTTTCAGGATATGGTAGTATTTCGGAATGAGCAAGATAAGAGCCATGCAGATGAGCTGGTTAGACTTCAGTCTCTGACTGTGAAAGAAAATGAGGAAAATGAAATCCTGAAAAAAGTTGTGGAAGATCTTCAGGAGCAACTGGAACAGTCAAGGATGCAAATCTTGATTCAGGAGGACCTGACAACAAAGAAAGAAGGGGACATTGCTGAAAGGATACACGAGATGGTGGAGTCAGTGACTGCCTCTCATCAGTTGGAGTTAAGAGAAAGCATTGAGACAAATATCCAAAACACAAGAAAGCTAGAAGAGGAGAGATTGGCTTTAAGTGAGACGAATGCCAACATTACTGCTGAACTTGACTCTGTGAGAGCACACAAACAGGCAGAGATAGAACAGTTGAGACAAGCACTGAACGATGTTCAGGATATGGTAGTATTTCGGAATGAGCAAGATAAGAGCCATGCAGATGAGCTGGTTAGACTTCAGTCTCTGACTGCGAAAGAAAACGAGGAAAATGAAATCCTGAAAAACGTTGTGGAAGATCTTCAGGAGCAACTGGAAGAGTCAAGGATGCAAATCTTGATTCAGGAGGACCTGACAGCAAAGAAAGAAGGGACATTTCTGAAAGGATACACGAGATGGTGGAGTCAGTGACTGCCTCTCATCAGTTGGAGTTAAGAGAAAGCAGTGAGACAAATATCCAAAACACAAGAAAGCTAGAAGAGGAGAGATTGGCTTTGAGTGAGACGAATGCCAACATTACTGCTGAACTTGACTCTGTGAGAGCACACAAACAGGCAGAGATAGAACAGTTGAGACAAGCACTGAACGATTCTCAGGATATGGTAGTATTTCGGAATGAGCAATATAAGAGCCATGCAGATGAGCTGGTTAGACTTCAGTCTCTGACTGCGAAAGAAAACGAGGAAAATGAAATCCTGAAAAAAGTTGTGGAAGATCTTCAGGAGCAACTGGAACAGTCAAGGATGCAAATCTTGATTCAGGAGGACCTAACAACAAAGAAAGAAGGGGACATTTCTGAAAGGATACACAAGATGGTGGAGTCAGTGACTGCCTCTCATCAGTTGGAGTTAAGAGAAAGCAGTGAGACAAATATCCAAAACACAAGAAAGCTAGAAGAGGAGAGATTGGCTTTGAGTGAGACGAATGCCAACATTACTGCTGAACTTGACTCTGTGAGAGCACACAAACAGGCGGAGATAGAACAGTTGAGACAAGCACTGAACGATTCTCAGGATATGGTAGTATTTCGGAATGAGCAAGATAAGAGCCATGCAGATGAGCTGGTTAGACTTCAGTCTCTGACTGTGAAAGAAAACGAGGAAAATGAAATCCTGAAAAACGTTGTGGAAGATCTTCAGGAGCAACTGGAAGAGTCAAGGATGCAAATCTTGATTCAGAAGGACCTGACAACAAAGAAAGAAGGGGACATTGCTGAAAGGATACACGAGATGGTGGAGTCAGTGACTGCCTCTCATCAGTTGGAGTTAAGAGAAAGCATTGAGACAAATATCCAAAACACAAGAAAGCTAGAAGAGGAGAGATTGGCTTTGAGTGAGACGAATGCCAACATTACTGCTGAACTTGACTCTGTGAGAGCACACAAACAGGCAGAGATAGAACAGTTGAGACAAGCACTGAACGATGTTCAGGATATGGTAGTATTTCGGAATGAGCAAGATAAGAGCCATGCAGATGAGCTGGTTAGACTTCAGTCTCTGACTGTGAAAGAAAACGAGGAAAATGAAATCCCGAAAAACGTTGTGGAAGATCTTCAGGAGCAACTGGAAGAGTCAAGGATGCAAATCTTGATTCAGGAGGACCTGACAACAAAGAAAGAAGGGGACATCCCAGAGTCTTCACTTGATGAGGATGAGACCAGAAGTGTGTGGCGTTATGGTTTTAAAGGTCCACTAAGATTTGCTCTGCAAGTTGGTGTCAGCGCTTTAGTGACTGTCACCGGTGGTATCATTGTCGCATCAGTGGATGCCTTCAACTCAGACTGTAACGGCAGCCAGTCAAGCTATGTATGCAGCCTGCTAACGTCACTCTGCAACGTCAGCCATGCAGTACCCCCCCCCTTCTAAACAGCTTTAGCTCAATTATTTGTTTATAAATATAAATGATCAATATAATGTGAGATTTATTGATCATTTATATTTATAAATGAAGAGGCGGCTTGATGCTCCCAGTCCCAAGCCAGTACGGGTTTACGCCGGGTGCTCCCGTTTTTTCCCGCAGACACACACATCAAAAAAAATGACCAGAGTGATGAAGCTCTGCTAATACCTCATTCACACCAACGGTGTTTCAGGGCCGGTTCGGAGCTGAGCTTGAAAAGCACCGGGTTTTCCTGTTCACGCCGCAGCGGAGCAGCCTCTTAGCTCCGGAATCCGGTTCGTTTCAAGCACCAAAAAATTCTCCGGCTAGAGCAAAGCACCGCATACGTCACGCTTACGTCGAGGCGGGGGCAGGGGCCTACGGAATCGTCGTTGAAGTTGATGATTACGATTGTAAAGCAGTTTTGAATGTAGCATGTAACGACTGTAAAGTTGGTAGAAAAGTCGTCCCATTTCTTCCATTTCGTTTCGACAGAGCAAAACCAAAACGAGTAGCGCTTCAACACAATCGGCCATTGTTGTTGTTGTCGGTGTGAGCTGTGAGGGGTTTCCGCGCGGTTTGGCTTTATGAAGCAGGCACGCAAACGGTTACGTCATGACGCAAACGATGACGCAATGACGCAGCACCAGTCGGGCTCTGAGTGGTGTGAAAAGAGCCGGAGCTAAACCGAAGAACCGGTTCTGAACCTGAAAAGCTCTAGCACGGAGCTTGAATCGGAGTTGCGTTGGTGTGAATGAGGTATCAGAGAACTCCTTAAGACCAGAGCGATGAGAGCCTCCCAGAGTCCTCGCTTGCCAGGCTCGTTTGTGGCGTTGTTGTGCTTAGGGTCTACAAAAGGTAGCTCTGCAAGTTGGCATCAGCGTTTTGGATGTGACTATCTTCGCTGTAATAATGGCCCATTATTTGTTTATAAATATAAATGATCAATATAATGTGATACTTATATTTCTAAATGAAGAGGCGGCGTGATGTTCCCAAGCCAGTATGGGTTTACGCCGGGTACTCCCGTTTTTTTCCCCGCAGACACACATTAACTAAAAAAAAAGACCACAGCAATGAGAGCTCTGCTAAGACAACTCCTAAGGACCAGAGCGACCAGAGCCATAATATTAGCAAAGTGTGTACCACATTTCGTGAATATCACAGAAACTATCTGTGAGAATCTTTGAATCAGAATCAAAATCAAGTTCATTGCCAAACAATTTAGCATTAAAAAAGAATAGAGACAAGTATTTACACCACGTTTAAATGTAACAAGACAATGAACCTTAACAGCTGAAAAACGTATGAGAATACATCGCAAACTACAGTGTATAATACTTTAAAGTGGAGGGCTGTGCAAAATATAGTCAGAGAGCATGGCTCACAGTATTAAAAAAACATGACTCACCAGCAGTGACTAGGGAGTCACACTGAGTGATAGTTTGATAGTATTGTTATTTGTTAAATTAAGATTAATTGAAGTTTCAAGATTGCCTATAATACGTTAAAAAAATTGTAAAGATCTCAGCGGCGGCTCCAGAGTATTTTTGTTGGGTAATCTATGGTAGCGCTAACCCATACAGTGGTGGGGCTCAAGCAGGGCCGGCCCTAGACATTTTGGTGCCCCAGGCGAGATTATGATTTGGTGCCCCCCCCCCCTCCAAGCAATACACAATAGAATATATAAAGAATAAATGAAAAATCTCTACAACAGACCCATACACTACAAAAACTGAAACGTATTGACATGTTGGTTATGTACATAAAGAAGGTTTCAAATGTATTCATTATTGTATGAACATATTTTAATTGGGGGGTGGACGTCACATCCTCTAGGGGGGTCCGGGGGTATGCCCCCCCGGGAAGATGTTTTTTTAACATTTTAAAGTAAAATGCTTCAATCTGGTGCACTTTGAGCAGAATTACTAGAGACTAGATCTAGGGGTACAACTCTAAAACACCCATATGAAAAAGATCAGTTTACATTTTAATAACCAAATAAGTATGTGAACATAACCAACAACCTACCATAGCCAATAACAAATAAATGTAACTTTTTTTTTTGTTTTGTTCATTCATATCTTATTTTACCAGTTAACATTTATTTATTTATGCATATTTTTTTATATCTCCAGTTTTAAATTATATTTTTAGTTTACTGTCCTATAGTGTACATTGGAATGATTTCAAACCTGTTGTTATATATCCTAATAATTATAAAAGTGTGCCTTGGAAATATTTGTTTACATAAATTGTGACCAAACCGTTTGAGACCCACTGAGATAACCTAGACTAAAGTGAACTATCTAAACACTCAGAGTCCTTTACCTCACTGAGCTGTAGTTATCAGCCTCAATCCAACAACAATCCGTGGTACCGATGCGCGCCCTCTCTCTCTCTCGCTCGCTCGGAGGCTCGCTCGCACTTTGGCTGTGAGCTGCGGGCGCCTGATAAGTCAACATCCCCCACTTTCATCACTTCTTACAGCGCACATCGTACAGGGCAAATGCAAAATGTTGCCGTCCGGCCCGGGGTGCAAAGGGTGTTTACTTTATTCAATTATTAATGTAAATGTATTACATCAAGGGCAGAAAATGAGGCAGAATAAAAATGTAAAAAAATGTTCGTGTTCATATTCTTTATTTTCTTTTTCTCCCAGCGCAGCGCCCCTCCAGATCTGGCGCCCTAGGCGACCGCCTAGTTCGCCAGTGCCAAGGGCCGGCCCTGGGCTCAAGTCAGTAGGTTCAAGTTTCTTTATGTTGTCATACGAACATAGCTACAGTGTAGTTATGCCGATTAAATTCTTAGGTCACAGGCTTCTCCAACAGTGCAACACAATAACACAGATAAACAGAAACATATAGTGCAAGTGAATAGTAATATAGTAACCCTAACCCTACAACAGAAACATAGTTTAAATAAACACAAAAAATATACGAAAAAGGGCAAAGTTGGAGAGGAGCCAAAAGACAATGCGGCCATCTTTCACGGCGCAGAGTATTACTGCAATGTAATTACATACACGCTATATGCCCCCCCTGACAGTGAAGGCGTGAGGCTTAGATTATTTCCCTGTCTCCTTTTTTCAGCAAAATTACATCGAGAGCAACAGGTGTGAGTTAAACCAGTGGTTCTCAACTGGTCACGCCTCAGGACCAACTTTTTTCCTTCGTCAATAAATCGCGACCCAAAGATATAATACCAAAAAAAGTGCAGTATATAAGCTTCTCTTGAAGTACAGTGCATACATCTTCAGTAAATGTCCATGGGAATAAACCCACATCCTCAACATTGTGTGTGCCATGCAAGGCAGATGATATCCCTTCACAGAACTACAGTATGCTTTTTAAACAAGTTTAAACTGTTGATGGTCATCAAGTTTCTAGAATCCAAATTGAACTGTATGAAATAAAAAGGCACATTTGTCTTGTAGTAAATAAAAAGGGCGACCTGGAGCCAATCCTGCAATTTTTGTGTTTTGTTACTTTGTTCTGAAAGCTGAACCTGCTGCTCCTCAGAGAGAAGAGGAGAGAGGCTGTGTGGATTACTTTACATTGTGGATAAGGGCGGATAGCCCCCATTGTTCTGTGTGTCAAAATGAAAGACAACCCACACACCTACCAATCATCAAACCGTGGGGTCTTATTTCATTACGTGTTGAATGTTGTATCCACGGATGTATAAAGAGAAGTTCTACTGCAAAATGATTCTCCGTCGGGACTTCCTGCAACAACACCACGCCGTTATCTTGATTCTGATTGGCCAGAAGACATTATCCAAGATGTTTTATTGAGAAGACGATCACTACGTGACAAAAGTTTTCAAAACCGTTTCTAGTCTTCGGTATTTCCAGACAAGCGGCTGCTGACATCAATCTTACTAACTGCTGTCTGCAATTTACTCCGCGCGAGTTGGCAGACTTTTCATTGTGAACGTGACGTATGATAGTAAACGTTGGAGATCCAATGGGGATACTGAATGGCGGATCTGAGTACTCTCAATCAGTAATGCGTGACGCAAACCCAACGGATGATCCAATGATAATAAACAAACATTTGCATAAAGCATATTTGTCCACTCATATGTTGATAAGAGTATTAAAAACTTGAAAAATATCCCTCTAAGGTACATTTAGAACAGATAAAAAATGTGCGATTAATTTGCGATTAATCGCGATTAACTATTTTAATCGACTGAAAGCCCTAAAAAAAACGTGTAATAGCTACGTTTGTCCACAGGGCAAAACGTAGTATATTTAAGCAATAGCTCATGACAGGCCGTGGTATATGATCATTATATCACAGCTAAGGGGCGTGGTTCGGCCCGACGCGAAGCACAAAATCACAAATAACCCTCATTTTGTAACAAAAAAACATGGAGCTCAAATTATCTTCGTAATATCTATCAAACTATGGATCCTACACATCGACTGGACGTAGATTATAAAAGTACAATATACACTTCTCGCTAGAAATTTAATCAAAAAGCATTTTAACGGCCAAACTATCCTACAATTTAGGATTTTCCACTAAAAATAAATCGGGTTTCCGCCACTTTTTTTTTTCTCACTGGGAAAGTTTGCGATCACGTGACATGGACACCGGTCATTAGAAATGAATAGGACAACATATTGTATCCATGTCACGTCTTGAGAGGGTTATTTGTGAATATACTACGTTTTGCCCTGTGGACAAACCTACGTTTTTTGTGAGACAGAGGGTGTTTCTCAATGTTGAGGACGCTTCCTTGGTAGCACATGTCTTCCGAGTCACTTGCTTCAGAAGCGAGGCAAGAATCCTTCCTAGCCTCGGAAAACGAAGAATGGTGGAACAGGCTAACAGGTGTGCAGGTGTGCGTCATATGCGAGGCCCCGCCTTAAATGGAGTGCGACTTCCGCCAAAGATTTGTAAATTGGTCCGTGCGCAAAGCATTGTGGGGATTTTAAGACCGCGGAGGATACACATGAGCAGCCTTGAAATTTCTTGCTACGAAGTACGCCGGCCTCGGTAGAATTCCAAGTATGCTGGACATTGGAACAGTCCTTCGGCGGCACTTGATGACGTAGCATCCTTGAAATAGTGGCTCTGGAGCAGCCTTCCTCGACATTGAGAAACACCCTGGGTTGGATATACAGACTAAAATATAAGTTCTTTTTTTTTAGACAACTTTGATTCCTGTCTTGTGATTTGTTGAGTCCTTTTTTTCCCCGTCTTTATCTCGTCCATCGGCTGGTTTCCTGTGTGACGGCTGCACTTCCTGTCTGTGTGCAGCACCATCACACAGATAACACAGAATCTGCTTCTTTCTAAATGTTTATTTTTCTATTTCTGGGCGGCTTTCCTCCCTCTCCTTCTCCTTCCTCCTGCAGACTCCTTCTCTTCAAACACTGGTGCGACCGAAGGAAGAGAAACCCTCTGTTAGGACTTTTCGACCCACATTGTCTTTACAGAGAAGTATTTTTAGTAAAAGTACTAAAACAAATACTCTGTTACGAGTAAAACTCATGCTCAAGATTTAGATTTAAGGTGCTCGAAGTATCTGCAGTTCGTAGAGGTACGTTTAACTCTGATAGAAGGAGAAGATTAACCTTTATTTATCGTTAATCACATTCAGTTTCAGTTACAAGGCATTGCACATAAGTAGAAATAAACAATACTAGAATTTAAACATCTTAAAATAGAATTAAAGCAGCATTAAAAAGTTGAACATATACAGACCGTGAAGATAAAAAGAAATCTATAAACTTTCACAAGATGATGACAATACAACATTATAATACAATACCTTCCTGATTAAAGACGAGTTTTTTAATTAATTAGAAACAGAAAAGCAGCAAATCTTCAGCCATGAGATGTGTTTGCAGGAAAAAGTCTTAATCTGAAGTTTAATTTAAACAAAACATTTAATACTCTTCAAGTTGTGTGTGCAAACATCTTCCTCTGTGAAGTAACTACAGCTCACCTTCCACCCAAAAGCCAACACACACACACACACACACACACACACACACACACACACACATACATACCATGTATACATCACTTCAGGGGACATTACATTGACTTACATGCATTTCCTGGAGACTTATCCTAACCTTAACCAAGTCTTCACCCTAAAATTAATGATTCCCCTTATGGGGACCCCAATTTTGTCCCCATAAGGGAGGCGAGTCCCCATACGTGACTGTGTAAACAGATTTAGGTCCCCACAAGGATAGTAATGCTAGGCCACACATACACACACACACACACACACACCATATTTTGTGCATCTTACACAAATAATAACTAAGAATGTTTTTCCTCCTGTTTCTCCCTCCATTGTCCCAACAATCACTTCCTGTTGGGGGGGGGGGCTCCACAGCAGAATCTCTGCAGAACATATGTGACGAGCTATTGTTTCTGCAGCAGCCTGCTTCCTACACACACACACACACACACACACACACACACACACACACACACACACACACACACACGCATGTTTCTCACACCATCGTTCCCATCACTGCCTCAAGTTTCTTTTTCAATATATCTTGAACTCACTGAACACTGAGATGTGTTTTGGTGCGAAACCTTACATCAAACGAGTCACTTTTTAAATATACGATGTTTTAGTTTTTTCTATATTTTATGAACATATAAATTAAAGTTCTGTATTTTTCTTTTAGTTGAAAAGTCGCATTGTCTTTAGTTGTTTCCGTGTCATGTGACCCTGTGACTTTAAATCAATCCACTACTATAGACTGTAGAGTATTACCACACTGGACAAATAAGACGCTCCTAATTTTATATGATTAAATGAATACATTAGATGAGTCATTTTGGGGGTAACAATTGAATTAAAACAATAATTTAATTGTTTTTTATAATACTACCAAGAAAAAGGAGTAAAAACTCAAATAAATACCTGATTTTTTGTTTGTTAAAGAAGCCTGGACTCTCTAATGATGATATATGAAATGTTATATCTCCATACCATTTTATAAGTGAAACCCCCTCCCCATGGTGCCAAAACGAGGCTAAATCTGCAGGTCATTGTTTGTTAGTGTGCAGAGGTCACTGTGGTCCTGGGGGAGATGGAGGGTGAGGAGGGAGGTTTTCTCATTGTCTCCCCATCACCTCTCACAGGAAACAGAGGGTGAGTTACGCTGTTTCTCCCCCTCTCCCCTCCTTTCATTGTTCTTGCTCATCCAGCTGAGATTCAGATAGTTTATTCCTTTAAAGAGTCCTCTCCTGCTGATGTCAGGTGTATATCAGTATGTAGTCTCTACTTTAAAGAGTCTCTCCTGCTGATGTTCAGGTGTATATCAGTATGTAGTGTCTCTACTTTAAAGAGTCCTCTCCTGCTGATGTTCAGGTGTATATCAGTATGTAGTGTCTCTACTTTAAAGAGTCCTCTCCTGCTGATGTTCAGGTGTATATCAGTATGTAGTGTCTCTACTTTAAAGAGTCCTCTCCTGCTGATGTTCAGGTGTATCAGTATGTAGTGTCTCTACTTTAAAGAGTCCTCTCCTGCTGATGTTCAGGTGTATATCAGTATGTAGTGCTCTACTTTAAAGAGTCCTCTCCTGCTGATGTTCAGGTGTATATCAGTATGTAGTCTCTACTTTAAAGAGTCTCTCCTGCTGATGTTCAGGTGTATATCAGTATGTAGTGTCTCTACTTTAAAGAGTCCTCTCCTGCTGATGTTCAGGTGTATATCAGTATGTAGTGTCTCTACTTTAAAGAGTCCTCTCCTGCTGATGTTCAGGTGTATATCAGTATGTAGTGTCTCTACTTTAAAGAGTCCTCTCCTGCTGATGTTCAGGTGTGTATCAGTATGTAGTGTCTCTACTTTAAAGAGTCCTCTCCTGCTGATGTTCAGGTGTATATCAGTATGTAGTCTCTCTACTTTAAAGAGTCTTCTCCTGCTGATGTTCAGGTGTATATCAGTATGTAGTGTCTCTACTTTAAAGAGTCCTCTCCTGCTGATGTTCAGGTGTATATCAGTATGTAGTGTCTCTACTTTAAAGAGTCCTCTCCTGCTGATGTTCAGGTGTATATCAGTATGTAGTGTCTCTACTTTAAAGAGTCCTCTCCTGCTGATGTTCAGGTGTGTATCAGTATGTAGTGTCTCTACTTTAAAGAGTCCTCTCCTGCTGATGTTCAGGTGTATATCAGTATGTAGTGTCTCTACTTTAAAGAGTCCTCTCCTGCTGATGTTCAGCTGTATATCAGTATGTAGTGTCTCTACTTTAAAGAGTCCTCTCCTGCTGATGTTCAGGTGTATAGAACATTTGAATTGTTATGTTTCAGCAACAAAGTTGAGATCTGAGATTTCATGAAAAATACAGAATTTTGAGAATTATTTTTTATATTTGTTTTTGTAATTATTACATTTTTTTGTTTTAATCTACATTTAATTTTCACTTATTATTTCTATTTATTTTTTAATTTCTATTTCTATTTTTCTTTGTATTATTGTTATTTATTTTGTTATATAATATTTTTGTATTCTTTGTTTTCACTTATTATTGTCATGTATTACTGTATTTCCATCCCACCTGCAGTACCCCTCTCTCTACACACAGAGCAGCAGCGCCCCCTGCGGCCGCTCCTCTGAACTGCAGTCTCTGTCCCTCTCAACAAAGATCCTCATAATGCGTTGCAGCACAGCTGACTGTGCAGAAACGGCGAGAAAAACGGTAGAAATGACGTCCCTTTTCTGTGTAATTTAGACCCATTTCTGCACATGTAATCGCTGCTCTCGGTCTCTCTGGATCTTCCTGCTTCTTGGTGACATTTCGCACAGTTTATATTTATGTTATTTATTAAAGGGGGCGCCACAGACCCGCCCCTTCCATCCACTGTCTCGAGACACTGAGTCCAAGATGACGGCCATCAGCAGGACCAGCAGGAGCAGGGCACCGCGTACAGGTGAGAACACACACACACACACATTAAACACACACACACACATTAAACACACACACACACACACACAGATGGAGAATGATCGATTCATGCAATAAATGCACACATATTTGTATTTTAATTTCCTCTTCCGGGTGTTTTCCTGCTGGATCTCTGCACGCGGACTGATGTCTCCTGGAATGTACCTACAGATGACGCAGAGGTAAGACGTGTGTGTGTGTGTGTGTGTGTGTGTGTGTGTGTTTCTCTTTCCTTCATCCTCCTCCCTTTGTTGTGCTCCCTGTTGTTGACCTCTTTATCATCACTGACATATTTTACTATATCTTTTGTATTTTTGGTTTATTCCTCTCTTATTGATTCTCGGTTTATAAAATCAGAAGCTGCTCATGCCCAACTAGAAATATATTCCCTGCAGTGAGTAACATGACTGACAGAAAACACATTTACAGCGAGTTTAATAATCAATTAACAGTCAATTACTCTGTGATTGCTCCGGCTTCAACGTGCTCTGACTCTTCGTTTATAACTACATTATGTTACTTTTGGTTTTGGACGGTTGGTCGGAACGAAAGAGACATTTGAATGCATCACTTTGGGCTTTTGGGACTTTATAATCAACATTTTCCAACATTTCTGAACAATGCATGTGAAATTTCCTTCAAATGTCTCCTTTATCTGACAAAGCTTGAACAAATGTAATGTTTAGTGACGTTAATCAGATACAGGAGGAGCTAGAATCAGAGAGTATTTGAAAATTGCAAAAGAAAGTTAAGAAAATGATCAAAAATACCTGCAGATGACTTCAATCAAATCACCTTTAACACATTTAGTGTAAAACTGCAAGACTGTAGGTCAAAGGTCAGAGAAAGGGATAAACTGTGTACTTAGGGGGTCGTTTGTGTAATAAATAATCCATGAAATCACCCCAAGTGGAGAAAGTGAGCACAAATATTCCTCATAGGGATGCATATCATTGACTTTTTTACGATACCGATACCCAACCGATACATATCGTGATACTTTCATGTTGCATAAGGGAAAACTTGAATCATCCTGTAATTACTCCCATGAAGCGCTTTATGATATCGTTAACATGTCAAATTAATATTAAATTCAAGTGTGGGACTTGGACCTTTTAGTACTGAACAAACAATGAAAAACACGTTATCTATGAAGAAAACTGATTCTGCAATATCATTTATAACAGCCATCAGGCGTGAATAGCACATCGTGTCAATGCAAAAAGAAAATAGCACCAGTATAATCAATATTCAACCTGAGATTCGACTGACCAGAGAACACATAAAGGATCATGAGATCTCGGCATTGCACATAAAACAAATAGCATCATTAAAATCAACGTTTGCCGGATGAAAGAAAACAAATCCCATCACAGTTCAGTTTTGTGCATTCATCTCCAAGAAGATGAGCATATCTGCTCATCTTCAAGAAGATGAGCATATCTGCTGTCTGGATCCAAACGGGCCCTTTCACAGCGTAGCATCTCACCTGCTGAACTGAACACTCTCTCCCTTGGCACGCTGCTTCCCTGAACACAAAGGTACTTGGTTGCCATACGAGACAGCATTGGTTGGAGGTTGGATGTGTTGCCACCTTTCCCAGAAATAAACTTCTTGCAGTGGTTACAGACCCCACCATTCAGACTGGCAGTGGTTACAGACCCCACCATTCAGACTGGCAGTGGTTACAGACCCCACCATTCAGACTGGCAGTGGTTACAGACCCCACCATTCAGACTGGCAGTGGTTACAGACCCCACCATTCAGACTGGCAGCGGTTACAGACCCCACCATTCAGACTGGCAGTGGTTACAGACCCCACCATTCAGACTGGCAGTGGTTACAGACCCCACCATTCAGACTGGCAGTCATATGCAAATCTAAAGTGACTCGTTTGCGGAGTTTCACGGCGAAATTTACATCGTAAATCCGACGGTTTGGGCGCGAGTTTAAGGATATTACGCCTCATTTTTATAAAAAAAAAAATCAAAACCGGATCTGATTTCGGTACGGTATACCGTAGCCGCGAGTAACCGGTATTTCGGTAATACCGGGAACCAGTATGCACCCCTACTCTGTAAGCTCTATCGTCCCAAATCAAATCAGAAATGTACTTTTTAAAGATCGCGTACATCATGGATCTAGATACAGAAATGTTCCTGTGTTTGGCTCCTCTCCTCTCCTCTCCTCTCCTCTCTCCTCTCCTCTCCTCTCCGCCTTCATTTGAGCCTCTTTATTTTGGGATGTAAAACAAACCGAAGTCCCTCGAGCATCCTCCATCCTCCGTCCAACACGGAGTTCTCCATCCGTGTTGCACGGTTAGTCAGAGGTTCAAACGCAGCGTGGTGTGAACCCACAGTCTGGATGTGTGTGAGATGTGTGTGAGATGTGTGTGAGATGTGTGTGAGATGTGTGTGGGATGTGTGTGAGATGTGTGTGAGATGTGTGTGAGATGTGTGTGAGATGTGTGTGAGATGTGTGTGAGATGTGTGTGAGATGTGTGTGTGGGAGGGACGTACATGCATAGACAACAAAGATGGCATAATGGAAACAAAAAGGTCTCCAAAACACCCTCACACATCTCCATGCACTTGGATCATGCATTAAGAGGTCTGATGCATGATGGGAGGAGGGGCGTTTTATTTAAATATATGGTTGCGTCTGTTATCTGTATAGTGACGTACAAATCTTAAAACTGGAGAGCTTAAAATCGAAGAATATTTGGACATTTTTGGGGGTTGTGTGTTATAAAACAAATTCAGAAATTGAAGCTATTTGAGGTACGAAAAGGGGAAACATGTTATCTTTGTGGGTATAATGTGTATAAAAGAATCCAGTTAAATACCCAAAGTAAAAAAAGGAAGCAAAAACAAACTCAGCTGTCCCAAAGCACGTACGAAATGTTCTTTTTAAACCCATAAAATATTAAATCAGATGCAATAAATCCTCAAAAACACAAAGACACATCTCCACACAAAGCTCGTTAGATTTTGTATAAAGAAATATTTGGACTAATGAAATGCATTGTGGGAGAAAATGCCTCAGATGTCAGTCTCGTCTCCCTCACTTTCGCCTGGTTTTAAGACGCTCCTCCCTCCCCTCGCTGATCTCAGTGCAGCATTATGAAAACATAGAGAGAACCTCAGGGCACGCTCTTCAATAAAACATGAAATGCATCATGGGTAATGTCCTACTAGAAGAAAAGGAGCTGAGGAGGAGGAAGGAGATCTGACCCGGAAGAACATTGTGATTGATTCTGACCTACATATCTCCACATCTGCACATGATGAGAGTGTTTCTGCAGACAGAGATCACTACAGATTATACATCTCTCCTTGTTGCTGCCCGTCCCTCTCTCTCTCTCTCGCTTAGAGTTTCATGTGATCAGGGATTAACATTCCTCCAAATGCAGCATAACGTGCTTTAAATACGGCAAAATATACATGGAATAAACCGGAAAACATGGATAAAATACCGTCATTTATGCAAAGAGAAAAATATATAATAATAGAGAAAAAATAGAATGAAATAGAAAACAGAGAATGCATGACATAAAAAATATTTAAAATATACAACCCTTTAAATTAGAAATTAAATAATAACAATTACATTTACAAGTTATTAATAATAATTATAATAGATGACTGATTTAATGTACGTGTGTTGTTGTTGTTTACAGGAGAAAGACTACGTTGGTTTCGCCTCGCTGCCCAACCAGCTGCACAGGAAGTCGGTGAAGAAAGGGTTCGACTTCACGCTGATGGTGGCCGGTGAGAGGAGGGTCTTTCTGGGGGGTTTAATCCATGGTGTCCACTGACTGCATGCAATAACTCCTTAGTGTATTCACAGCAGTCCTGCACACTTTACTGCACTAATCATTAAGGATCAGAGAGCTTCATTCATCGAATCGGGATGCAGGGATTTTGTGACTTCATTTTACAATGAAATACATTTTAATTTAATCTAATTTAATGTATTTCATTGTATTTTATTATATTTTAATTTTAATTTTATATATATATAATTTTTTTGTATTTAAAACAAAACCAAATGTTTAAGTCTCAAGCATGTCTTCCCCACTGAAAACACCATGCTATAATCTTTCTGTCTGCAACATGCACATTCATGAATCTCTCTGTTCTGAAACCCTGCAGCTTTTCTCACCTCTTCCTCCTCCTCTTCCTCCTCCTCTTCCTCCTCCTCACGTCTCAGTTTTCACACGTTTCTCCTGTGAAAACTGAGACGCTGCTAAAACACTAACGTTAATCTGAAGGAAGGAAATGAGTCACAAAAGCTGTCCTTCTTTAATTTAATTACGCTTTCAGTCCTGATCAGCTGATTTTCAGACAGGTTTTTATAGAGATGGATCAGGACAAAAAGAGAGGGGGTCTTTTTTCAGAGTCTCTTAACACAAAGGGGACACATATTTATGTGGAAAAGACATGAAAAAGTGGATTTTGCATAATAGGTGACATCTTGAAAGTTGTGTACATTTTATTGTATATTTCAGGAGAGTCTGGTCTGGGTAAATCCACTCTGGTGAACAGTCTGTTCCTCACCGACCTCCACAAAGACAGGAAACTTCTCAACGCTGAAGGTACGTCAGAAGTACATTTACTCAAATAGTATTAGGAGAGTATTTTCTGTATCTTCATCTTGTTTTCCCCCACAGAGCGCATCCATCAGACGGTGGAGATCATGAAGCACACGGTGGACATCGAGGAGAAAGGAGTGAAGCTGAAGCTCACCATCGTGGACACGCCGGGGTTTGGAGACGCTGTAAACAACTCCAAGTGGTGAGGGGAACGTTATTATTAAACATCTGTTCTGATGGTAAAATAACATTTCTGCAGAATATTTAACTTTCACTTTTTATCATGAGAGTACGTCTAATTCTGAACATTTAACTATGGGCGAGTTTTTGTCACTCAAACGCTCGTTTGGGTCAGATTTGTCCGTCAGTTTCATATGACGAAGACATCGAGACAACGCTGACTGATTTAGCTACTGAAACCATCCAAACAATATGTGAAACCAGTGAATATTATGGGATGTAGAGCAGGTTTAAGATCTGTTTTCAGGAGATTTTAAAGACATGATGTCATCCACTCTGAACATTCCGTCCCATACACACGCATTGTACAATC
>CM062282.1:3772990-3792990 GCA_031216635.1 Dissostichus eleginoides | reverse complement strand
GTAACCCCCCCTCCTTATCACCTGAATCTCCTCCTAGAGCACCATTGAGTTCTTTTTAACCAAATCTCTCTCAGAGGGGCGTGGGGAGGGGCTCCTTATTTTCATCTAAAGTCACAGACAGAGAATCAGCACTTAATAGGGGACCTTTAACTGTGTTTCCTGCAGGAGAGCAGTCCGTTCGCAGTGATCGGCAGCAACACGGTGGTGGAGGCTCGAGGTCAGAGGGTGAGAGGGAGGCTTTACCCCTGGGGCATCGTGGAGGGTGAGAACAACACTTGCTGACATCTCTGACACTTTAGACACAGTTTTAGCACTTATTCCATTCTTCACATACTTATATACAGGGCTGCACATAACTGGTGCGCAGGCGCACCCCCCGCCAAAAAAAGAGCACCGCACAGTAACCCTGCTGCGAGGCGAACAGTTCATGAGCGTGCTCACTAGCGCACGCTAGTCACAAGATGGAGGAATAGAAAGCAGTATTCAATGTTTAGTTCAGATTAGCTCCACGTCAGAAATGATCATGCTTGTCATATGTCTATCTCCATAGAGGCTGAATCATCATGTTAATCACATAGCTATCATATGCCTAAAACAGTCCTGATGCTCTTCTAGGTAATCATACATCCTGTCATGTTCACAGCTACAGTTGGGATACCTTTGTTATCATGTTACTCTCATATTGGAAGAGTACATTCAGTATTTTCACAACACTAATCTTGGATCTTTTTCCGTCCTTCCTGCAGTGGAGAACCCGTCCCACTGCGACTTTGTGAAGCTGAGGACGATGTTGATCCGGACCCACATGCACGACCTGAAGGACATCACCAGCGACTGCCATTACGAGAACTACAGAGCGCAGTGCATCCAGACCATGACCACGTGAGAGGGGACACAGGAGGGGAGGCTGGGGGCGTTTAGGGACTCACGTTAAAGGGAGAGTTCAGATTTCTGGAGTTGAGGTTGTGTGAGCTGTATATCAGCATGTGAAGGACACTTCTATCTATGGATGGATGGATGGATGGATGGATGGATGGATGGATGGATGGATGGATGGATGGATGGATGGATGGATGGATGGATGGATGGATGGATGGATGGATGGATGGATGGATAGGCAGGCAGGCAGGCAGGCAGGTATCAGGTAGATAAAATAAAAAGTCAAAAATACTACAGTGCCTGTGCATAATCTTGTGCAATATCACATGCATTTTATAAGTGATTCTGACTAAAATGTGGGTTTCTACAGGTTTATTTCCAGCCTGCAGTGAGTAATATAACCCTGTTTTCCTCCATGTTTTTGAATAACTCACAGGAAGATGAACGCAGACTCTCGGGTGGAGAGTCCGATTCCCCTCCTGCCCCTGAACACACCGGATGTGGAGACGGAGAATCTGATCAAGAAGAAAGACGACGAGGTGAGAGAACAGCTGTTACATAAGGGAGGAGAACCATGATTATATAATCCCTCTCTTCATCCTCCTCTTCCTCACTTAAAACATGGATCACTGAGAACTGCACACACTCGTCTGTGTTGGATATGGCGTGTGTGTTACATGTTGTGATCATGGATGTTGGCCCTTGTTTCTGTTGTGTGATTGTGATGTGCTATATGTGACATGTATAGAGCGGTGCAGTGATGGCGTATTTGTGCAGTTCGACCCTGCAGTAAGCTGCTGGTTCCCTCGACAAAAAGCAACGGGATTTCTCCACAGGATTTAGGAAAATAGCTGTAAATAGAGTGCCACAGTGACGCGTCCTAAAACCCGGAAGTAAGTTAACATTTTACCTCTTCCGGTTCCGTCGACAAAAACCAATGCAATTTCTCCACAGGATTTTGGAAAATAGCAGGAGATAAGGTCTGTGGTTGAGACACATTTAAGAGACGGATCACGTTTTGTTCAGTCGGATAATCTCCACATGTCTACCCTACTTTTATCCTTTTCGAATCATAAATCTAATGTCCAAAAGCAAAATGCTAACGTTATGCTATAAAGGAACTACAGCCGAGTCCAGCAGCACGACTTCAACGTCACGCCAACTTCAGATCCATATTCAAACACACAGATTCTAAATGGAACGAGTTGAAGCGTTTGTTTGAACACTTTGCAGGAGGCAGGTACTTGCTTTCAAGCAGAACAGGGCAAACAAACTTAGAGGAGTGTTTACGTGTTCGGCGTAATGACGTACAACGGCCTCCACAACTTCTGTAGTCCTATTCAGCCACTTGGTAACAACCATCGTTTTCCAGACACGTCAACTCTTCAGAAATCACCAGTGGGGTCACTGCTGATGGATTTAAGGTCGTAGAACAAAACGTGATCCGTCTCTTGACTTTGTGTCGACCGCAGACCTTAGTTCCAGCTATTTTCCAAAAACTACTTCAAAAATCCCGTTGACTCTGAGACGAGGGAACAGGAAGTGGTAAAATGCTGACTCACTTCCCTGTTTTAGGACTTGTCACTGCACCACTCTATGTAGTAACGTGTGTTGTTTGCATTTTATCGTTCTCTTTGATCCTTTCGCCTCTATCTACTCGTCTTTCATCCTTTCTTTATAACTAATGCTGTTGATGTGTTGTGATTTTAAAAAGGTGTCTATTATCATCTGGCCGGGGGACAACAGCTGGAAATTGAAATTAGCAATGTTTGCTAAAGCTGCTCCATTTACTGTTTTTTGTGACAGTTGATCAATGGAGACTGTCCACGACACTGTAAACAAATACACTAAACTAAACGTGATCCCTTTCCTCTGTCTCCTTGCTCCCTCAGCTGAGGAGGATGCAGCAGATGCTCCAGAAGATGCAGCAGCAGATGCACGAGCAGGACCTGTGACTTTTTACATTCAAATGTGACTTTTATTTAGGATTGAAAAATAACCAGAATCCCACACATACACTGAACACCAGAATGATTTACAGAATTTAAAAGAAATGTAAGGCACCCTTGAAAGTCATTCATTATATTATATATTTTTTTATTTATTTATTTATTCGTTGTAATTTTTTTTAATGTTTTATTTATTTATTATTAGAATTTGAATTGTTTTATTATTATTTTTTCTAATCTAAAAAAATGAAGGCAACCTTGAAAGTCAGGCGATTAAATGCAATTTTCTTACTTTTTAAAACTATTTATTTGGTTCTTCGGTTACACTGTACTATCTATCATGCACGTTACAACTAACACATTAAATGAGTAAAAACAAGGGAATTTCTTGTAGAATTTAAACTTAATCAAAACAATATTTACAAGGCCATACATAATATCTTCAGAGGAGAAGAACAGCATGCTGGGAAATGTATTTCTACCTAATTTTCATAACAAACATTGCATTTATTTTTGTTTGAATGCAGTCATTAGCCAAGACTCGTTAGGCAGTAGAGAGAGGCACCTTTAGATGAGAAACACGCGCCACACCCTCGGTTTCTTTTGTGGTTTCTGCACATATTTTGAGAAGTTGTTGATGTTGTGCAGGTTTAGCAGCAAATGCATGTTAAGAAAGAGCATATGGTATCATAACATCAGTATGAGTGTGTGTGAGTGTGTGTGTGTGTGTGCTAATGCATACTGTTTCTTAGATTGGAGAGGCCCTGTTATGCTTTTTTTTGGGCCCTTCTCTTTCCTCCCCCTCTGTCTGAAACGAGGTATTGCAGTGTACAATCTTTGGAAATGTAACATACTGTAAGAATAATCGTGCATTCAGTACACTTGACTCTTTCTTATTTGTATGTGTGTGTGTGTGTGTGTATAAGATATACCCATCACCATGCAGATGTGATTTCAGCAACCAATTTAAAATGTCTAGCCAAGCGGACGTGCAGAGAAACAATTGGATTAAGATCGTGACACATGATTAGCCTTAAAGTAATAATACCTTGTTTTAAACAGCTGTGTAAAAAATAATCTGCGTTACGGTAAAACAAGGTCATCCATCAGAGGGTTAAAACACTGAATAAAATCTCTGTTTTCATCAAGTGTCTGCTTCTTTATTTTACTATATATTTGTATTTGTGTCCACCAGGGGGCAGCACACACTATTAATATATCCCCCCTTAGATAGAGAGAGAGAGAGAGATAGATAGAGAGAGAGATAGATAGAGAGAGAGATAGATAGAGAGAGAGAGAGAGAGAGAGAGAGAGAGAGAGAGAGAGAGAGAGAGAGAGAGAGAGAGAGAGAGAGAGAGAGAGAGAGAGAGAGAGAGAGAGAGAGAGAGAGAGAGAGAGAGAGATGGATAGAGAGAGAGAGAGAGATGGATAGATGGATAGATAGATAGAGAGATGGATAGAGAGAGAGATAGAGAGAGAGATAGAGAGATAGATAGATAGATGGATAGATAGAGAGATAGATAGATAGAGAGATAGATAGATGGATAGATAGAGAGAGATAGATAGATAGAGAGATAGATAGAGAGATGGATAGATAGAGAGATGGATAGATAGAGAGATAGATAGATAGACAGATAGATGGATAGATAGAGAGAGAGAGATAGAGAGATAGATAGAGAGATAGATAGATAGATGGATAGATAGAGAGATAGATAGATAGAGAGATAGATAGATAGATAGATAGAGAGATAGATAGATAGATAGAGAGATAGATAGATAGATAGATAGATGGATAGATAGATAGATGGATGGATAGATAGAGAGAGATAGATAGATAGAGAGATAGGTACTTTATTGATCCCAATTTTTAGAGCTTGTTTCATGGCTCTACAGGCACATTTTATTATTTTGTTATCGACATTAATTTACATCAATACTTAAAGCAAAAGTAAAGACATTCAACTTATTTTAATTCTTATTATTTTTTGTATTACTATGCAGCTCAATCATTAAATTAAAACCACAACTTATTTCTTTATTTTTGTATTTAATGCTTCTTTATTATCATTTATTATGTTTATTTTTTTCACCTTTTTGCATTTATTTGGGAATTTTTCTCACTATTTGTATTTTCTTATTTATAATTTATTACTTACATTAATGCAGATTTTTCTGACTTATTATTAGTATTTTTGCTTTTTTATTTGTATTCTGTCCTTAATGCTTATTTTATTTCTTAATATTAGTTTATCTTGCATTTGTAAGGGTTGGGGGCTTGGCTTCATTTAACCCTTTCTTTACACAAACTCTTCCTAAAAGTACATCCTCTGTCTTCAGCCAACGCCTGAATCCTTGTTCAAATACCACATTATTAAAGCCTCAGGTCTAAAGGGGGGTGGGAGGGCTGGTTTTTGGGCCCAAACACAGGTAAGGTGTGTCCTATACTGGTGTAAATATCTCCATAAAAAAAAAGGGGCTGGACGCTGGACGACCCGACAGAAGACTGAAGCATGTCCCGGGTTTAGAGGGTGTTTGGAGGGGTTTGCCGAGTGTGTTTCTCGGTGTAATGCAGCACACGGATTGATTTTCAGTTCCTCCGCAGATCCGGACCCTGTTTGCTGTCTCTGAGCCCCGGGAATGGATCATTTCGCCGGGGATGATGAGAGCGACGCGTCCGCGCAGCAGACCACCGTGTGGCGGCAGATCACAGCCCGGGCCAAGCCGCTCCTCAGCCCCAAACTGGGCTCCAGAGACCCGGAGGAGAAGAAGGAGAAGAGCATGTGGATGTTCAAGAAGATGAAGAGGAAGGAGAACGTGTCTCTGGACCGGATTATCTCTTCCTCGCAGCCGGATCTGCTTTTCGCGTCCGCGCCGGATCCAGAGGCGCATGAGGAAAAGCAGCTCTGCGGCAAAGCGGCAGGTATGAGCGGCAGTGGAGGCTCCGGGATTAAGGAGAGGATTCCTTCCAAGCTCACGGTGGCTCATCTAATTCAAACCCACCACAAGAGCTCCTCTCTGGGGTCTGCGTGTCTGGAGAAGCTGGCGGAGCCTCCGGGTGGCGGGAGCGGCAGCAGCGGCAGGAGCGGTGAAGCAGGCGAAGCGGCAGGAGCGGTGGAGACAGAGCAGGAGGAACAGCAGGTGAGAATCTACAGATATTAAGTGGTTTTGGCCTTTTATAAACCACATTAAACAATAGGAAATAACACCATTTACATAAACAGGGGAAATGATTTCAAATAAATACATAATAATACAAAAATTACTAAAATACAGATTTTGAGGTGTAACGTTGCATTTGTAATTTAAAAAATAAATAAAATGTATCCTTTAAATATTTGTAGGAGTCATGTAAAGTTAAAGTTAGTCATGTAAACTAAATAAACAACTTAAATAATGTATAATTCCTCCCTGTCTGGACGTTTTACTCCAGAGTGCATCGAGGTGACTTGAAGAGCGAGTTGATTAATAAAGAAAAGCTCTGTCTCTTCCTGTAACATCTGGAATCCACACAGACAGACAGAGTGAGGACACCCGCAGGAAGACAGAGTCTACAGGAGCTTTGCAGAGAATTAGCAAAACACAGATCCATGTGTTGCTATAAGGAGATGCTGGGTGTGTTTCCCCAAAGACACACAGCAAGAAAACACACTCTCTAAACAAATAAAGTAATCCAGTTTCTACAAAACGTCCTGAGACACTACATACTGATATACACCTGAACATCAGCAGGAGAGGACTCTTTAAAGTAGAGACACTACATACTGATATACACCTGAACATCAGCAGGAGAGGACTCTTTAAAGTAGAGACACTACATACTGATATACACCTGAACATCAGCAGGAGAGGACTCTTTAAAGTAGAGACACTACATACTGATATACACCTGAACATCAGCAGGAGAGGACTCTTTAAAGTAGAGACACTACATACTGATATACACCTGAACATCAGCAGGAGAGGACTCTTTAAAGTAGAGACACTACATACTGATATACACCTGAACATCAGCAGGAGAGGACTCTTTAAAGTAGAGACACTACATACTGATATACACCTGAACATCAGCAGGAGAGGACTCTTTAAAGTAGAGACACTACATACTGATATACTCCTGAACATCAGCAGGAGAGGACTCTTTAAAGTAGAGACACTACATACTGATACACACCTGAACATCAGCAGGAGAGTACTCTTTAAAGTAGAGACACTACATACTGATATACACCTGAACATCAGCAGGAGAGGACTCTTTAAAGTAGAGACACTACGTACTGATATACACCTGAACATCAGCAGGAGAGGACTCTTTAAAGTAGAGACACTACATACTGATATACACCTGAACATCAGCAGGAGAGGACTCTTTAAAGTAGAGACACTACATACTGATATACACCTGAACATCAGCAGGAGAGGACTCTTTAAAGTAGAGACACTACATACTGATGTACACCTGAACATCAGCAGGAGAGGACTATTTAAAGTAGAGACACTACATACTGATATACACCTGAACATCAGCAGGAGAGGACTCTTTAAAGTAGAGACACTACATACTGATATACTGAACATCAGCAGGAGAGGACTCTTTAAAGTAGAGACACTACATACTGATATACACCTGAACATCAGCAGGAGAGGACTCTTTAAAGTAGAGACACTACATACTGATATACACCTGAACATCAGCAGGAGAGGACTCTTTAAAGTAGAGACACTACATACTGATGTACACCTGAACATCAGCAGGAGAGGACTATTTAAAGTAGAGACACTACACACTGATATACACCTGAAACATCAGCAGGAGAGGACTCTTAAAGTAGAGACACTACGTACTGATATACACCTGAACATCAGCAGGAGAGGACTCTTTAAAGTAGAGACACTACATACTGATATACACCTGAACATCAGCAGGAGAGGACTCTTTAAAGTAGAGACACTACGTACTGATATACACCTGAACATCAGCAGGAGAGGACTCTTTAAAGTAGAGACACTACGTACTGATATACACCTGAACATCAGCAGGAGAGGACTCTTTAAAGTAGAGACACTACATACTGATATACACCTGAACATCAGCAGGAGAGGACTCTTTAAAGTAGAGACACTACATACTGATATACACCTGAACATCAGCAGGAGAGGACTCTTTAAAGTAGAGACACTACGTACTGATATACACCTGAACATCAGCAGGAGAGGACTCTTTAAAGTAGAGACACTACGTACTGATATACACCTGAACATCAGCAGGAGAGGACTCTTTAAAGTAGAGACACTACATACTGATATACACCTGAACATCAGCAGGAGAGGACTCTTTAAAGTAGAGACACTACGTACTGATATACACCTGAACATCAGCAGGAGAGGACTCTTTAAAGTAGAGACACTACGTACTGATATACACCTGAACATCAGCAGGAGAGGACTCTTTAAAGTAGAGACACTACATACTGATATACACCTGAACATCAGCAGGAGAGGACTCTTTAAAGTAGAGACACTACATACTGATATACACCTGGACAGCAGCAGGAGAGGACTCTTTAAAGATGAGAGTATATTATAGTTGGTCTTTTGTTGTGTTGTTGAGTGACTGTTTGGGAAGTGTGCAAAGGAAATAGAGGAACTGTTTGATGCAGCTGGAACAAACTAACTGTAATTGTTGGGGATGAGTCAGCTCAGCCTGTAATCACTTCCAGATTGGCTGAAATCCAGTAAATACAAGCTGTTTCAGGGTATGACTGAAAGTACATGTACCAGAGAAACCAGTCAGATTCTGCCGTGTGTAAACCATCATCCGCTCGTCCACTTGTTCAAAGGGGAAATCTGTGCTTTGGTGTTTTTAAATGACTGTAACTTCAGTAAGATGAATATTTAAGGGTTTTACTGGGACTAAAGTGCAGGTCGACCCTTCGTCTCAATGGTCCTCTTTACGAGATTGTGAGGGGTCGAATTACAGAAGAATGCAGGGAGATAAACGTCTCCCAGCTGTGTGCGTCCCTCTTTAGTATCCCCTGGTCTCCCAGCTGTGTGCGTCACTCTTTAGTGTCCCCTGGTCTCCAGCTGTGTGTGTCACTCTTTAGTGTCCCCTGGTCTCCCAGCTGTGTGCATCACTCTTTAGTGTCCCCTGGTCTCCCAGCTGTGTGTGTCACTCTTTAGTGTCCCCTGGTCTCCCAGCTGTGTGCATCACTCTTTAGTGTCCCCTGGTCTCCCAGCTGTGTGTGTCACTCTTTAGTGTCCCCTGGTCTCCCAGCTGTGTGCATCACTCTTTAGTGTCCCCTGGTCTCCCAGCTGTGTGCGTCACTCTTTAGTGTCCCCTGGTCTCCAGCTGTGTGCGTCACTCTTTAGTGTCCCCTGGTCTCCCAGCAGTGTGCGTCACTCTTTAGTGTCCCCTGGTCTCCCAGCTGTGTGCGTCACTCTTTAGTGTCCCCTGGTCTCCCAGCTGTGTGCGTCACTTTTAGTGTCCCCTGGTCTCCCAGCTGTGTGTGTCACTCTTTAGTGTCCCTGGTCTCCCAGCTGTGTGCGTCACTCTTTAGTGTCCCCTGGTCTCCCAGCTGTGTGCGTCACTCTTTAGTGTCCCCTGGTCTCCCAGCTGTGTGCATCACTCTTTAGTGTCCCTGGTCTCCCAGCTGTGTGCGTCACTCTTTAGTGTCCCCTGGTCTCCCAGCTGTGTGCGTCACTCTTTAGTGTCCCCTGGTCTCCGTTGTGTTTTGAGCTTCTTCAGCGTTTGGTTTCTGCAGCTTTTAGTAAACGCTGCTCATGTCTCCTCAAGTTGCTGAATGTTCTCTAAATGCTGCATGTGTTGTTGCTGGAGATTTTCTTCATGTGGAACCTTTGGGCTTTCATATCTGCATCCTTTCTGAAGCTTCAGCGTGTTTGCTGTGTCGGCCACCTTAACAAGCAGGATTTTATCTTAAGAAACAGATCAAAAATGAATTGTGTAGTCTCTCTGTGCAGTGAAATATTTGTATATTCATGTGTTTCTTTGTAAGTTCAATACAAGAGAGAGTACCCTCCTCTCCTCTGGGACGTGACAGAGTCCTGACAGTTCGTGCATTATGCAGACAGGACTCTGCACGGTGACTCATCTGATCTCCTGAGAGGGAAACACACACCTTCAGAGGGTTAAACGACATTACTTCACACACTGCGACTGAACAGAGGTTATCTAACAGAGTGTGACCTCCTGCTGTGAGCTTCGTTATTAATGGCTTCACTTTACTGGCTGTTTTATTGACTTTCCACTGGGGGGAGCGGCTGACTCAGGGAACACATGGAGAGACTGATGGCTGAAATATAATGTGATTAGCTGTGTGTGTGTGCGTGTGCGTGTGCGTGCGTGTGTGTGTGTGTGTGTGTGTGTGTGTGCGTGTGTGTGTGTGTGTGTGCGTGTGTGTGTGTGTGTGTGTACCCTCGTTAGAGGATTTTAGCAGCTCTAATTCAGCAGTATTTGTATTTATTTTTGATATTGACGTGCATATGAAATTTCAAGGCATCTTTTTGTGTGTAACCTCATTTTAATCACTATTCCTCTCCTAAAATGTACCTGGAAATACAGATTTTACGTCACATTTATATATATTGATGCATATAAGGGTCTAAATTGGAATATAAACCCGCTTTTTAGACGCTAAAATCACTAATGTCGTAGTAATAATAATCGTTAGTATTATTTATTAATATAACCAAACATAATATTTAATATAATTGCATAATAATAATAATACAAATATAATTCAGACGCTGATATAACATATATAATTATGAATATTAGGAAAAACATATTTTAAATTATAATTATTAGTACAAAATAATTAGAAAATTCAAGTAAAAGAAAAATAACTTAAATAAAGAAAACACCTAATTTTACAAAATGATAATGTGAAAAATCATCTTTCTGTCTGTCTTTAAATCTATCTTTGCAGACACCTCACAGACATGGTACTCATCACTGTTACCCTTCATTTGTTGACTTTATCCTTCCATATATCTCCACAAATGAACAGGAAACAAACTGCTAAATGATGGTGTTTCTATGTCCTGCATTCAGACCGGATGAAACATCTGTGCATCTTCAAAGGATGTTTCAGAGCCGGTAACGGAGTATTCTAAGACCATAGTATTTCTACTTTTACCTCTCTTCTGTTTGCGGACACTGACCTGAAGCGTCAGTCAGGATTACTCCTTCAGGATTATTATACGCTCCTCCTCCTCTTCCTCCTCCTCTTCCTCACTCAGTGTTAACTTCCCGGGAGAAGTCTTCTCCTGTAAATCTGGAATTACCCAGGTATCCTAGCTGCTCTTTTGTTTCTCCGGACCCCCTGCTGTTTTGTTTCTCCGGACCCCCTGCTGTGCCCCTCCTCTTCGACCCTGGATCTCCTGATTGGTGATTCCCCCCCGGAGTCCCGTCTTCTGACCCGAGGGTTTCTCCTAGGATCCTCCTGGGATGAATCCTTCTCCATCGCCTCCACCTGTGGACGCATGCTGTCGGTGAGGAGGGGGAGAAAGAGAGAGAGAGAAAGAGAGAGGGAGAGAAAGAGAGAGAGAGAGAGAGAGAGAGAGAGAGAGAGAGAGAGAGAGAGAGAGAGAGAGAGAGGGGGGCCCATCAAAACCATCATTTTTATTTATGTTTCTCTTCATTTAGAGAGAGAGGATGTCAAAAAGTCAAAAGACGTGATTACTTAATCAGTCTTAAAGTAACTTAGTTGAGAGCTGTACTGAAGGTATGCAAAGCGACAGGAGTCATTTACAATACGGACCTTTTGTTCACATTTATCAGGCTATAAATAAACGTTTTCCTCTTAAAATGCAGGTGCTATAGACTCTTTGTTAAGATTTCAGAATTCACATTGCTTTTAAAGTCCACCTGTGGACGCATGCTGTCGGTGAGGAGGGGGAGAAAGAGAGAGGGAGATGTATTACTCTGGGTTTCACTAAGTTTGAGATGTGTATTCCCCTCAATCAGGTCTCAATGCAGAGAGCAAAACCCTCATATTGTATTTCAGTCAGACAACTCACGTGTTTCTTAATATGTTTATTAGAAGCAGCATATAGTTTGAGTTTGGCGTCTAGGCTCGGGCCTCATCACTCCACAGATTTACAAAGAACATTGAGTGATATTAGATAACTACCCCCCGAGCCAACAGGTGGAAGCTGGGGTGGAGCTGGGGTGGTGGTGGGGTGGAAGCTGGGGTGGTGGTGGGGTGGAGCTGGGGTGGTGGGGGGGCAGGCGAGCAGCAGCAACATGAAACACAGCAGCAGGAACATGAACGCAGCAATAGCAAGTGAACACAGCAGCAGCAGCAGCAGCAGAGCAGCAGCAGCAGCAGCAGCAGCAGCAGAGCAGCAGCAGAGCAGCAGCAGCAGCAGCAGCAGAGCAGCAGCAGAGCAGCAGCAGAGCAGCAGCATAGCGAGGCAGAGGCAGAGGCAGAGGCAGAGGCAGAGGCAGAGGCAGAGGCAGAGGCAGAGGCAGAGGCAGAGGCAGAGGCAGAGGCAGAGGCAGAGGCAGAGGCAGAGGCAGAGGCAGAGGCAGAGGCAGGAAGACCTGGCAGCTTAAATAGAGCGGCATGTTTAGAAGAATGTGTTTGGTTGGTTGTAAGAGGGACGAGGTGCATCACGTGTTAATGTATCATTGGTGCTCGAGCTGACTGCCTGAACTAGCTCGCAGGCTTCGCCCCATTTTTGTTTCTCTTCATTTGCAGAGACAGGATGTCAAAGGGTCAAAAAATGAACGGCGATGAAAATTGTCACTAAGAGGCGTCTGGTACAAAAAGCTCTCTGGGTTTATCTGCAGGGAGATGAGTTTGATTTGTTGACTGTTGTTACTGCAATCTTGATGAAGAGCCCAGAGAGAAAGGATGTTAAAAAATGTAACGTAGGAGCGACTATCATTAAGAGGCGGCTGCAAAAAACATCCGTAAATATGTTGAGAAATGAAGAAAGCTGTACGCAAAATAGCAAAAACGTGGTTACTTATTCCGTCTTAAAGTAACTTAGTTGAGGGTTGTACTGAAGGTATGCAAAGCGACAGGAGTCATTTAGAATACGGACCTTTTGTTCACATTCATCAGGCTATAAATCAGCTTTTTCCTCTTAAAATGCAGGTGCTATAGATTCTTTGTTAAGATTTCAGAATGCACATTGCTTTTAAAGTTCACTTTTATGCACTTTGTTGTTGAGATTTGAACTGAAAGTATGGAAAGTGTTAGGAGAAAGATGCAGTAACATTGTCTTAGATTTATAAGGGCTACCTAAAGTTTGAGTTTTTACACCTTTGAGTTTCCTGTACAGCTTACTGAGTCTGCTGAGTCATGATCTGCTCTCTCAGTGTCATACTGTAGGAAGCATAAAGGCTAGTTAGCATTAGCTCACTTTGAAAAGGAAAAGTGGCATTTGATGTAAATAACAAACAGAAGATCACTGGAAGGCATCCGTTTGTGCATTCAACAAATACAACAAACCTTAATGATGTTACTATGGAAACAACATGACTGTGTGGTGGTGGTGTTTTCATAAACAGGAAGTAGTGACGGTTAGCGTTATCGCACTTTGTGTTTTTTTAGCGCTGTTGATGGCAGCTTCTTCTCCGTGTGAGAAACTGTGTTGTGTTGTAGCTGCTGCAGGCGGGGCTTTGTTTACATCAACAGTCTGTGTTCATTTGTTCATTTGATATGGAGAAAGCATGTTGATGATCAAGAGCATCAAATACAAGATGCTGGCGTTAGCATACATGCTAATTTACAGGCAGGTACAAAAACAAAGACATTAGATTAGATGTATTGTGTCCAGGGGGAAATGTACGTTCACAGCACTGTACATGTACACAATATACGCACAGGAGGCGTGTGGTGCAGCGGGTTGGTGTTGGGATCAGGGGAGCACAGGTTCAAACCCCACTGCAGTCAGCATGTCGTTGTGTCCCTGAGACGCTTCACCCCAAATTGCTCCTGTGGGGATTGCCCACAGTATTGAGTATGTAAGTCGCTTTGGATAAAAGCGTCTAACAAGTAACATGTAATATACAATATATAAACAACAGATAGCGACACATGGCAGCTACACTAAGCGAGGCTGTTATTTAAGGCTGCATGAATTACATGACATGTCACTTGTTAGACACTTTTATCCAAAGTGACTTACATACTCAGTACTGTGGGCAATCCCCCCAGGAGCAATCTGGGGTGAAGTGTCTCAGGGACACAACGACATGTTGACTGCAGTGGGGCTCAAACTTGCTATCCCCTGATTCGAAGTCCAGCACTCTATCCACTGTCCACTGAGCCACAGCTGCCCTATGGATCAAGCGTTTTCCAAAGAGAGCTACATTTCAATGTTTAGCATTAAAAAAGGGGTCTTAAAAAGTATTACAAAAAAAAAGTATTACAAGTTGATAAATCAATTTAAAAAAAGAAAAAGTATTAAAGGGCATTTTCCAAGGTATTACATTTTGTAGCTTGTTTTCAATAAGTATATCAATTGTCCAAAGAGGTTGTATTCTACAGTCTGCCTGAATGTAATCATTGCGTAGGTGTGTAGTGATTCTGTGTAGTTTATTTATGGCAACCCGTTGGGTTTGACGTCATCTGAACAGGACATCGCACGCTCACTGCTTGATAGCGCGCGAAGGTCCGTTTACGCCGGTTGTTCAACAACATCGTTTTGGGGAAATGCAAGTCTGCGTCCAAATGGTTGGAAGATAAGGAGGAAGGACAATCAATACTGTAGTCAATGTGAGGTAAAGTGTGTCGCCAATGTAACCGGTTAAAACTCAAAGTGGAAAGGGTCCAAAGATCCAAAAATACTTAAAGTTCAAAATATACTTAAAGTTCCAAATATACTTAAAGTTCCAAAAATGCCGTAAATTCCAAAAATACTTAAAGTTCCAAAAATACTTAAAGTTCCAAATATACTTAAAGTTCCAAAATACTTAAAAATCCAAATATACTTAAAGTTTCGAATATACCTAAAGTTCAAAATATACTTAAAGTTCCAAAAATACCGTAAATTCCAAAAATACTTAAAGATCCAAATATACTTAAAGTTCCGAATATACCTAAAGTTCCAAATATACTTAAAGTTCCAAAAATACCGTAAATTCCAAAAATACTTAAAGTTCCAAAAATACTTAAAGTTCCAAAAATACCGTAAATTTAAAAATACTGTAAATTCCAAAAATACTTAAAGTTCCAAAAATACCGTAAATTCCAAAAATACCGTAAATTCCAAAAATACTTAAAGTTCCAAAAATACTTAAAGTTCCAAAAATACTTAAAGATCCAAAAATACTTAAAGTTCCAAAAATACTTAAAGTTCCAAATATACTTAAAGTTCCAAAATACTTAAAAATCCAAATATACTTAAAGTTTCGAATATACCTAAAGTTCCAAATATACTTAAAGTTCCAAAAATACCGTAAATTCCAAAAATACTTAAAGTTCCAAAAATACTTAAAGTTCCAAAAATACCGTCAATTTCAAAAATACTGTAAATTCCAAAAATACTTAAAGTTCCAAAAATACCGTAAATTCAAAAAATACCGTAAATTCCAAAAATACTTAAAGTTCCAAAAATACTTAAAGATCCAAAAATACTTAAAGTTCCAAAAATATCACAAATGGTTGGAAGATAAGGAGGAAGGACAATCAATACTGTATAATATCCAGTATTGATTATATACAGTGTATATAGTCAATGTGAGGTAACGTGTGTCGCCAATGTAACCGGTTAAAACTCAAAGTGGCGATGAGGTCTTAAAATGTATGGAAAGGGTCTTAAAAAAGGTCTTAAAAGGTCTTACATTTGACTTCAGGATTCCTGCATATACCCTATTTAAAGATGAGAAGTTAAAGTCGAAGTGCAATAAATACTAAAATACAAAAGATATGTATAAACATAATAAATTAAAGTAAAAATGTAAAAAAAAAGTTGTATTAAAATACATTACAAATAAATAAATAAACATCCATGTTACTCCAAGGTATTTAAAGATATTACAAAAAGGGAATAGGTTGTTAAAGATACATTTAAAATAATTCTATAAACTCAAGAAGTTAAACCAAAAATATGTAAATATTATAAAGATATTATTAAAATAACCATCAAAATAACCAAGTCAAATAAAATGGTAAAATAGAATAAAATATTTCTATAAACTTAAGAAGTTAGAGTAAAATGTGCAATAAAAAAAAATACAAATTCTTTTTATAAACAGAATAAATTAAAGTAAAAATGTCTTAAAAATAAATCCAATACTTAAAGCGTAAATGTGCAATAAAATAGAATAAAAAAACATGTAATTAAACAAAATAGAATAAGAAGTTAAAGGTCCCATGGCCATTTCTACTGATCATAATTCCATTGTTGAGGTCTACTAGAATAGATTTACATTGTTCAATGTTCCAAACTCACGTTGGTTTCTCAAACAGCATCTCTGTATAGTATGTGTATTCACTCTCTGTCCTAAACGGCTTGTTGGAGCTCCTGCCCCCCCCTCCCTGTGAGCCCACTGTGCTCTGATTGGTCGGGACGTTGCGAGGCTCGCTGCTCAGTGAGCTGGCTGTGTGGTTTCTGGGTCGGCGATACAGCGAGACAGCGTGAAACTCATCCTGAGCACACACACACTCACAGCCGAAGTAAAAACAATAAGTGTGGCTTGATATTGAGGAAGAAAAAGGTTTATAACGCTGTGAGAATGGGTCTGCAGAGAGCATTTCTCCGCCATCCCAACTCGTCTATTACCAACCAGGGAGCTCTATGCAAGTCAATGGGACTCCCTGTTAGTTGAACATTTACGCTAAAGGTCCCCCCACTGCGTTTGATAGTGACGCCAAGGGATCCTGGTGTGTGAGGAGCTCCGCGGATTGGTCCATTTTGGTTCCTGGAAGAAACAAATGGAAAAAGAGAAATCCCCAACGAGGCGTTCTGGGGCAGCATAGACAGGTCTTCTCTGTGTTAGAGTTTTACTCGCTACAGGGTGTACTTTGAGGGTTTGTGACTCTGCAGACCGTTTACATGCATAGCTACATAACACACAAGGGGACGGGTAATAACCGGAAAAGCATGACATGGGACCTTTAAACTAAAAATATGCAATACAAGATAAAATAATATAAATTCTTAACAAAAAAGATTTCACAATCTGCAAATTGTACGATAAACAAATGTATTTCCTTTTAAATGTGAAGAGTCATGTGTCTGCAGACGCTGTGATGAAAGGTGTTTCCTGCAGAGAGAGCGCTCATTATGGGATGGATCTCTGTGTGTTGGCAGAGAGCGCTCATTATGGGATGGATGGCTGTGTGTTGGCAGAGAGCGCTCATTATGGGATGGATCTCTGTGTGTTGGCAGAGAGCGCTCATTATGGGATGGATGGCTGTGTGTTGGCAGCAGGGCTGATGTTAACGAGCCCTGGAGGATTACACCGTGTTTCAGAGGACTCCTGTTGACATGAGGAGGATTTATGATCTCTCTCTTAGTGATTTATTGATTTCACTTCACACCAGCGTCTCTAATCTTCTTTTCTCACTTTCTTTTGACCTCTTTTCACCCTCTGTCTGAAACCAGAGCCCAGTCTGCTCTGATTGGTTAGCTGGCTGGCTCTGTTGTGATTGGTCAACCTCTTAGAGATGTCCCACCCCTTAGCCTATCACGTACAATGTGTTGGAGCGATAGCCAATAGGAGCGGGAGTTTTAAGGTAAACAAAAAAGTCCAATGGAGGCATTTCAGGCAAGTTTTAACAAGATGAGGGCGTGTGTAATATAAGGTGCATCATGGGAAATGTAGTGTATAACTCCGCCTCTGCCTCTTTGGTTTTAACCGTTACTTTTTTATCTTTCGTTTGCAAGTCCTCCACCTTCATGATGCCAAATCCCTGACGTTATTTCAGCGTTTTGCTCGAGATCTTGCAATTCATAAATAATAAAAAAGACATATAAGTTGCATGACGAAAACAAAGTCAATCTGACTTGATTAGGAAATTAGTGCTAAAGGTAAATGTCACCTCATAAAAAGCATAAATGTTTGACAAGATGTTAGCAGCAGGATGTGTGGCGCTATTGAGTTGCATTGTGGGAAATGTAGTTTTGAGTTTTTTTGTCAATTCTAGAAATTGAAGTATTGGGAAAATAACTTTGACTATTTGATTAATAGCATGAATCGATGCTGAGAATACTCCTTACAGATACAAGTCTAAATCCTCCGCTGTGTGTGTGTGTGTGTGTGCGTGTGTGTGTGTGTGTGTCCTAAAAATAGGCGTTTATCACGGCAGCTGATGGGATTGTGTGTGACCTGATGCTATTCTCAGCCGCTGCTCTGCTTCCTGATTTACTGACACCACACAGATAATCCTCTGTAAGCAGCTTCTCACCGCGAGTCGTTCTCCTGGAGGAAACTGACTCTTTGTTTCTGAGCCGTGATGAACACACACACTCTGAGCCGTGATGAACACACACACTCTGCGGAGAGGTGAAGCACACACACTCTGCGGAGAGGTGAAGCACACACACTCTGCGGAGAGAGGAAGCACACACACTCTGCGGAGAGGTGAAACACACACACTCTGAGGAGAGATGAAGCACACACACTCTGCGGAGAGAGGATGCACACACACTCTGAGGCGAGATGAAACACACACACTCTGCGGAGAGAGGAAGCACACACACTCTGAGGAGAGATGAAACACACACACTCTGAGGAGAGATGAAACACAAACACTCTGAGGAGAGATGAAGCACACACACTCTAAGGAGAGATGAAGCACACACACTCTGAGCCGTGATGAACACACACTCTGAGGAGAGGTGAAGCACACACACTCTGAGCTGTGATGAACACACACTCTGTGGAGAGGTGAAGCACACACACTCTGAGGAGAGATGAAGCACACACACTCTGCGGAGAGATGAAGCACACACACTCTGAGGAGAGATGAAGCACACACACTCTGAGCCGTGATGAACACACACTCTGAGGAGAGGTGAAGCACACACACTCTGAGGAGAGATGAAGCACACACACTCTGCGGAGAGATGAAGCACACACACTCTGCGGAGAGATGAAGCACACACTCTGCGGAGAGATGAAGCACACACACTCTGCGGAGAGATGAAGCACACACACTGCGGAGAGATGAAGCACACACACTCTGCGGAGAGATGAAGCACACACACTGCGGAGAGATGAAGCACACACACTATGCGGAGAGGTGAAGCACACACACTCTGAGCCGTGATGAAGCACACACTCTGTGGAGAGGTGAAGCACACACACTCTGAGGAGAGGTGAAGCACACACACTCTCTGGAGAGGTGAAGCACACACACTCTGTGGAGAGGTGAAGCACACACACTCTGAGGAGAGGATGAAGCACACACACTCTGTGGAGAGGCTGAAGCACACACACTCTGAGCCGTGATGAAGCACACACACTCTGGAGAGGTGAAGCACACACACTCTGTGGAGAGGTGAACAAACACACTCTGAGGAGAGGTGAAGCACACACACTCTGCGGAGAGGTGAAGCACACACACTCTGAGGAGAGGATGAACACACACACTCTGAGGAGAGGATGAACAAACACACTCTGAGGAGAGGTGAAGCACACACACTCTGCGGAGAGGTGAAGCACACACACTCTGAGGAGAGGATGAACACACACACTCTGTGGAGAGGTGAACAAACACACTTTGAGGAGAGGATGAACACACACACTCTGTGGAGACGAGGCGTTATTTAACCTTCTCCTTGGCAACACATCGGGTCGCTGTAGCCTCAGTGATGACTCAAAACTGGGGCACTTTAATGGGAAATCAATGCAGCATATTCCCTTTATTTATCCTTATAGAAACAGAGCAAGGAGAAGAGCGCAGGGGTCCTTATTTGTAATTAAGTAAAAGCAGCAATACTTACTTTTAAACATACTCTGTCAACACAAGTACAAGTCCTGCAAAATAAGTAAGTAAAAGTACTAAATATCCCTTAAAAATACACATAAAAAGAAAATGTTGTCCTAAGAGAGACAACAGAGAAAAGAGAGGTCATCCAATCACTCTTAAATTACTGACCCTTATCTAAGAGTGTTTTATTCAGGTTTTGGTGCATGTAAATGGTCTGAAACGCCACTATGTCACTGAATAGCAACATCATTTTAATGTATTT
>CM062282.1:3725490-3762990 GCA_031216635.1 Dissostichus eleginoides | reverse complement strand
GCAAGTATTCAAACATTTAACACGCATGTTTCAAATATTTTTTTATGACATTTTTCTACTTCTTTTAAATTTTTTCAGAATTCTTTAAATATATTTTTTTATCCATTTTCCACATAATTTTTTAACATATCGCAATTTTTTTGATAATATTTTCCTACATTTTTCTGGTATTTTTAAGACTTCTTTAACATACTTTTTGTTATTATTCATTACATTGTTCTACATGTTACTGCTGTAGATATTTCCCCTCCTATACAAACTGTTAGTTCAATCTGCATCTTTGCATCATATCCAATAAGATCTTCATGTTTGTATCTCTAAAAAGTCTAAAACTTATCACGAGTTTTCGGCTTTGTGACGAGGCATTTTCCAGCGGATCCAAGAGGCTTTTTAAATACTATTTATTTTGTTCTGAACACTTAAAGGAGCACTTCATCCTTCCCCTGACACCCTGTGCATTATTGATGAGCATTGAGTGGAGGTGTGTGTGTGTGTGTGTGTGTGTGTGTGTGTGTGTGTGTGTGTGTGTGTGTCTCCTCTGCAGGTGTTCGACTACGACTTCGGACGCCAGGACGACTTCATGGGTTCTGCTTATCTTTACATGGAGTCTCTGGAGCAGCAGAGGTAAATCATTTTGGTGTTTCTACTACAAACAAAACGACTCTTATCAGATCCAATACTAAAACAATACATGTGATCCACAGTTAATGCTCTTTTTGTAGGCATTGATGCAGCGTTTATGTCTAGGGCTTTTATTGTGATAGGGTGTTGTGACCTGGAAGACAACAAACGTCAATGAATTTGATTTCTCTGGAGCTTTTAGTTGAATTGATGGTCTTTCTTAGACATACTGACATCTTCTGAGACAGAGGTAACCCATTAACATGATGTAGTGTCCGACTCCATTCACACTGATCACAGCATTATTGATTTTACACCGAGCCTTCTTCATCAGCTTCTCTGTAAAGCATGTCTGGATATTGATCATTGAACACTAAAACAGATCCTCCCTTTGAACTCCTTATTCTGCTTTATTTACTAACTCACGTGTGACTCGTTGTAAAACCTGTCTGTGGGTCTCTTGCTCTTCATTCTATTATCAAGTCATGTTTTCTTTTATGAAGCTGTGGTGTGTATTACTTTATCAGCCTTCAGGCTCCACTCCTCGGCGGCCTCGTCTTCCTCCCAGCTCTCATTGCAGCAGTTTACTGAAAACATGACAGAGAACCTGCAGGAGAGCCGACGTACACACACACTCCTGCTGTTTGCTCATGGCCTTCTTTATTTACAGACAACTTCTCTTAACAAGACAGACAATTCTCAATAACACACAATATTTTACAACACCTCGCAGTGTCCGACTAGAACTGATTAGCATGCGGTGATGAATGAAAACCCTAGTTTGGACCGACATGAATGTGATGAGTTTTTCTAAAATATACAACTAGTAACTTCTACCTCCGCGACCCGACCACGGATACGCGGGAGAAGATGGATGGATGGATATAACTATTTATATTACATAAGTGATACCTTATATCGAACTAACCAACCAATTCACTCACTAACTCAATTACAAACCAACCAACTGTCATACTTACATACCAACTAACCCTATCAACTAACCAACCACCTATCTAAATTCAACCAACCAACCACCCAACTAACTAACTAACTAACTCACTAGCTTACTTACATACCAACTAACCCTACCAACTAACCAACCAACTATCTAAATTCAACCAACCACCCAACTAACTAAGTAACTAAGTAACTAACTCACTAACTAACTAACTAACTAACTCACTTACATACCAACTAACCTATTAACTTACTTAATTCAACCAACTGACCAACCAACTGACCAATAAACCAACCTAACTAACTAACTAACTAATTTACAAACCAACAAACTATCTTACTAACATACCAACTAACCAACCAACTATATACATTCAACCAACCAACCAACTAAATAACTAAATAACCAACTTACAAACCAACCAACTATCTTAGTTACATACCAATTTAAATACCAACTAACCAACCAACTATCTAAATCCAACCAACCAACCAACCAACCAACCAACCAACCAACCAACCAACCAACCAACCAACCAACCAACTAACTAACTAGTTGGATCAGTTTATGGTTGTTTTCTGTCTCTGTTTGGGAATGTTTACAACAACTAGGACATATGATTGGAATGTCTTTTGTTTACGACTCTCTTCTCTTCCTAAATCTCTTCCTGATTTCTCCTGTGATTTCCCCTCTCTGTGTTTCAGGTGTATTCCTGTGACGCTGGTTCTGAAGGACCCTCAGCACCCGGACCAGGATCTGGGTTCTCTGGATCTGTCCGTCACCCTGACCCCCAAAGACAGTCCTGTGGAGGAGAGGAGGGACTCCACTTCCACCGTACGTACACCGATCATCACTCTGGATTCATTCATGTTAACGTCAAGGGACTATCTTTATCAATGACTAGTTATAAGTTACATTGAAGAAAAGGGATCTGTTAACATTCAAAGATTCAAAGACTCAAAGGTGTTATTGTCATATGCACAAAGCTACTGTGTAGAAATGGCAATGAAATTCTTCTGACTTGAGCAAAAATACAAAGTGTGCAAAAAGTCTATATAAAATACTACGTTAAGTTATATCGAAGAAAAGGGATGACTGCAGGAAAAAGTCATTGAGATCTGTCCAAAATGTATTTACGTTTTGAGTTCTGAGACACAAGTATGAGATTCATCTCAGAAAACAAAAAATCTAAAAATTGTAAAGCACATGTAAAATAAATGGATTCAAACCATGCAGACGTTATAACTAAACCAAATTAAGAGGGGGCTTAAATCTCAGACAATATTTGATTTCTTTCTGGGATTTAATTCCTGAGAAATTAGTGATTTTACCTTTTCAATCTCAGATATGTATTCAAGTTATTTTCAGCATTTTTACTCGTAAATTCTCCACCTTACTGTCAGTGTTGGCCAAGTAGTTTTCTCTTCAACTGACAAATCTTAACTTAGAAATACTGATAGTTTTTTAAGTACAATGGCCCTAAGACTTCATATAAAACTTGAGTGATTACACAGTAAATAGGAAGGTAAAGCAGAATAAAAATACATTTCTACTAAATAAAATATTTACTTTTTTGTCAAACTCACCTGTACATTTAGCTGTTTTCCTTTTGAAACATTTTACTTAAAAATAACTTAGTAAGTAAAAGATGTGTGGGTTTTTTCATTTAACAGCAACATGTAAGCACATACGGAGGATCACAGGTGGACATTACTCTGTTTTAAGGAATCACTTCACTAATCCATTAATCCACTAATCCCTCCAACACTGCTGGATTACAAAATCACTATTAAGAGGGAAAGACAGCTCAGCACAATCTGTTTCATCACACACACACACACGCACACACACACACACACACACACACACACACACACGTATAAACACAGGATTTTAGTTTCACTTTCTTCAGTATTTCTCTTTGTGGTGCGTTTGTGTTCCTGCAGCTGAGAAAGGTTCAGACGTACCGCTGGAAGCCGTATGTGAATAAAGTGAGTGTGGTGGAGATTAGGCTCTTACAGCTTCACCCTGAATCACCCCTTTAACCTCAAATAGATAACGGGAACCACGGTGCATTCGAGGGCACGGGGCGGCCATCTTTGAAGGATAACGTCTATAGTAACGTCTATAGTAACGTCTATAGTAACGTCAGCAAACGTCAATATCGGCTTTTACAGGTCAGCTGTTTTGCGTCCGAAACATTACAGAAACTTAATTGAAGCATTAAAAAAAGTCATGTTTTTCGACCGCCGTACAAATTAAGTCGACAGGTTACGTTCACTGGTATCCTTCAAAGATGGCCGACTTCCTGTAGTTTTGTAGTTCTTGTAGTTTTCCTTGTAGAAATATAGAAGTGTTTCCCTCAGCATTGATATTAAAATGGCACTGATTTCCAAAGGGACTAAAGACATGGGTTAATACTTTATTTCAAAGCCGCTGTGAATGCATCATTCATAAATGAGTGGATTGAGTGAATTTGGTGTTAAAATAGAGAGATATCGCCATTGGAGTTTGTAGAGACCAACAATGAATGAATAAATATAGTGTACAACATGCAGAGATAATAATAACCCTAAAACAATATGATTTGAATGCCTTCCAAGTAGCCAAAAATATCAAATAATGCATAATTACCTTCTACAAATTGCATGAATGTAATATTTACAATGTGAAATATACTTTAATTGCCAAATACATTTTATCTACCAATAATATAACCCTATTTTTAATATAAAAGAGTCAGTGTTTCATACAGTTGCTTATATTATGCTCGTATTTTGAAAATTAACTTTCTGCTCGTTTTTTGCGCAGTAAAAATGTCTGTATCATCAGATTTTGTCCAAAGCAGTAAGACATAAAACACAGCCTGTCTGGTGCATATTTTATTCAGTGTATAAATGAATCATCAGGCAGTGACAGTCTGTGCTGCAGAGAGAGAGAAACCACAATGAAAGAGAGAAGAAGAAGAATAAACAACAACAACAACAACAACAACAACAACAACAACAGACAGAAAGATCATTAAAGCTAATGAGGCCACAATAATAACTATTCAGCACATCCTCCACGGCTTCAATCTATTTTCAGATGCTTTATTCATGGAGATGTATTAAAGTTGCAGTACACCCCTTCTGTTTTAGCTGCTTGTAGTTAGCAATAATAATCCTGTAGCCCCCCCTAGTGGTGAACACATGTATGTGTTTTAATTTCTGTGATAATGTGAATAATGTTCCAATAATTATCATTCACAAATGTGCAATATCTGTCAAAAATATCCCAATTAGTTCTTTTTTCCTAGTCGTAGTTATCAGCAGAGGTGGGAGAAGTACTCAGATGTGGTACTTGAGTAAGAGTAGAAGTACTCAGATCGTGTACTTGAGTAAAAGCAGAAGTACTCAGATCTTGTACTTGAGGAAAAGTAGAAGTACTCAGATCTTGTACTTGAGGAAAAGTAGAAGTACTCAGATCTTGTACTTGAGAAAAGTAGAAGTACTCAGTCTTGTTCTTGAGTAAAAGCAGAAGTACTCAGATCTTGTACTTGAGTAAAAGCAGAAGTACTCAGATCTTGTACTTGAGTAAAAGTAGAAGTACTCAGATCGTGTACTTGAGTAAAAGCAGAAGTACTCAGATCTTGTGCTTGAGTAAAAGTAGAAGTACTCAGATCTTGTAGTTGAGTAAAAGTAGAAGTACTCAGATCTTGTACTTGAGTAAAAGTAGAAGTACTCAGATCTTGTACTTGAGTAAAAGCAGAAGTACTCAGATCTTGTACTTGAGTAAAAGTAGAAGTACTCAGATCTTGTACTTGAGTAAAAGCAGAAGTACTCAGATCGTGTACTTGAGTAAAAGCAGAAGTACTCAGATCTTGTACTTGAGTAAAAGTAGAAGTACTCAGGTCTTGTACTTGAGTAAAAGTAGAAGTACTCAGGTCTTGTACTTGAGTAAAAGTAGAAGTACCAGAGTGTAGGAATACTCTGTTACAGTAAAAGTCCTGCAGTCAAATTGTTCCTCAAGTAAAAGTAGAAAAGTATATATCTATTAAATGTATGTAGTAGTGTTACTGGTGTAAAGTAACTCCAATGCATATGTTAAATAACTTTCAACCCAGAAGCTGCAGTGTTTGTTCCCCCCTTTGAAACTATATACAGTATAGCTATGTTGCATGAATATAAAACAGCTTTAGTGAGCTTAGTGAAGGTTACTCTGTGTCTCGCTTTAAAGACATGGCCTCCAAAATAAAGACAGCATAACATCATAACATTAAATACAAAAATAATCTTTTATTCTAAAAGGGACAGTCACTGTGTAGCAAAAATACATGTACAATGTTCTCCAAATATTAATTTAGGCAATGTCATACACACACATGAGGACTCATACATCTTCATATTAATTCAGTAACATGCAGTAGCTGATATTGTCTTATCTTAAAAGACACTCTGCCTCACAATGTGAGTTGAAAAAAAAGGATCAGCCTTTCACTCTTTTGTTTTGTTTTGTTTGACATGTTCCAACATTGAAACCATTTGCAGATGGTGACGCCTTGAAAAGTGCCAAATGGTTCTTTGCGAGGGCCTGGTTAGGATCAATGCAGAACTTCTTCAGACAGACAGTTGTGATTCTGTAAGAAAACAATTGCATATTGTTAGAAACACAAGAAAACAAAGAGTCATTAATAGCCGCTTTCACACCAAGTACTTTGCGGTACTTAGTTCCCGGTACTTATGCCTCTTTTCGACTGCCGAGCTAGTACCTACACAACTCGGTCCTATATAACGCGACACAACACGGGACAGCTGGGCACCAGTACCATTTGCTTTTCGACCCAAACCGTGACCCGAACCGTGACCTGGAAGTGGGCGGAGTCAACCCGGAGTCACCACTGACGTGACGTCGCACCTCGCACACCGACCACGGGTTGGATTTTCTTCTCTGATCTTCCATCTTCAAAACTTCGTTATTTTCTCGGGTAATATACTTCTCTGTAGCTCTCTCGCAGGTGTGTTTTCATACATGGCGGGTGATTATTTAAAGCTCCCCGAGCTTCGTCGCGTGTATGACGTAATTCCATCTGACCAATCAGTGGACAGCACGGATCACGTGACGTTTTAGTATCGGCTTTAGTATCGGCTCAGCCGGAGTAGACCCACCTCTGAGGCGGGCACGAGCAGGTACTTAAAATCGTAACGGGTCCCACCTTCAACCCGTAATGGAAATGCTCCCATTGGCAGTCTGAGTGGGTCCGTGTAGAGCCGACCTGTTACGAAAATGTCCAGTCGAAATGGGCCATTAGTTCCCGGTACTTAGCCCCCGGTACTTAGTTCCCGGTACTTAGTTCCCGGTACTTAGTTCCCGGTACTTAGCCCCCGGTACTTAGTTCCCGGTACTTAGTTCCCGGTACTTAGTTCCCGGTACTTAGCCCCCGGTACTTAGCTCCCGGTACTTAGTCCCGCCGAACTCTTTAGTCCCTGGAACTGTCCTAGTAGATCGCGTTGTCACCGGAACTAAACAGCTCTCTCTGGTGGGGGTTTTGGTTTTACTAAAAAAACACTGGGTTTATTCTGTGATCTTTTATTCAATGCTTTATTTTCAAACTATTTATTTGAGTTTGTTGCTTTTGTTCCTTGATAAGCAGCTGGCACTGTACGTCCTGTCACCACTGTTTACATGTGATTTTAAATGTGTGAATAATGCAGTGCGTTGAACATGCAACCTTAAGACTAGAAAAATAGATTCAAGATTATAGTATGAAAATGTAGTCCATTTACCATTAACAAGTAATAATTCATTTAAAAATAATTATTTAAGGTGTGTGATTGCTACAATATGAGGTACTGTTACTTTACTTTGCTTTCATTTGCACCAACAATTTTTTTTAATAATATTTATACAATATTTATACCTTGTATTATTGCTAATATAGAAACTAAGAAACACACGGGGTGCATTAGATTAACATGCACACGTATATAAACTTACACAATTGCTCGGGATACACAGTCACTCGGGGTCTCCGCCATGTGTTTCACCATTCTTTTGGGAATTTCAGTTGAATTGAAGCTTTTACAGCATCCATCCTTTGGTGTTGATGGTCCAAACGGAGCTGTGAACACAAACAAACACACACTTAATACCAAACACAGTTTACATTGACAGCTCACAGAGAAATCCAGCAAAGATACTGACCGGCAGTGCAGTGGCGCAGGACGCAGATCAGAAGTACGAGAGTCACCAGAGTCTTCATTGTTCAGAGATGGTTCAGAGCTTCTGTTGGGATGAAAGCTTGTAATCTTCAAGGATTGAAGTGTGATAGAAACCTGCTCTGTGCTCCCTGTATTTATACAACTCCTGCCTCCAAAAGCCCCCCATCATTGCTGAGTCATGTTCTAAGAAAGCAACTGGTTCTCAGAAAGAAGAAAAGCTTGTTCTTTTTTTCTGTTTCAGCTGTGGAAATGTGACGTCAATAATTATGTGAAACAATTCTTCAAAACGTTTTACACAGAATATGGATAGGGCTTTTGATTGTTGCATTCTCTTTAGATTCATCTGGATATAACTGCCATCATTATGGAAGGACTTTTATCTACAAGCTCTCACTTTAATATAACTTTAAATCTCTGTTAATTGCTGCAGAAATATACCTTGGTATCCCAGATTAAAAACGTAACAGCATGTTTCTTAATTGTAATAAAATCACAAATATAAGCACTGCAATGAAATGCATGTTGAATGGCAGTGGGGAAGTGAACATTGACTCCATACTTCATTACACTTTTCAGAGGTTAAATGCTGCAAAACATATAATCAAAATGATCGTTCCAAAGATTAGTCCTTAGCCGCTTTCAAACCAAGTATTTTGTCGTACTTAGTTCCCAGTACTTAGTCCCGCCGAACTCTTTAGTCCCGAACTGTCCTAGTAGATCGCGTTCACACCGGAATAAGTCCCTGAGGGAGGATTACGCAGATGAAGCCGCTGACGTCACTTCTTCTGCTTTGGGTTTACTGGCAGGCCGCAAACAACTTCACGGCGTATACTTCCACCCGAAGTCCCGGAGTCCCCCGGAGTTGGGGACTGGCTTCAGTAGAAGCTGCTGGGTCGCGTCTTCCGAGTAAATCGCCAGAAGCGCTGACACCTCCTCATCACTCCATCGCTCCCATGTTTTTTTGTGTTGCCATAAGTTAGTTGCCTCTCCGTTTGTGCGCTGGGCTAATGCTAATAATGCTAATGCGAGCAAATAAAATGGCAGCTTCACAAAACATTTCGGAGTTTTACGGGGCGTGGTTTGCAATTCGCCCAGCCAATCAGAAATTGGAACCTTTTTCTCCCCAGATAGTCCCTGCTCTCTAGCAGGGACTATCTGGGGGTAAAAAGGTTCGCGCGAACTAGGTTCTAGTTCCAGATCTTTTTGGTTGTGAACGCAAAATCCCAGGAACTATCGGAACTATACTGGGAAAAGTACTCCGGTGTGAAAGCGCCTCTTTACTTTTTTCCAAATCCCAGATCTTTCTGACTCTTTTAGGCATTGCATTGTGGGACATTAATGCACACATTCAAAAATCAAGCATGTTTAAGTAATAGATGCTGTACATCATAGCAGTACTAAATAGTAAGCATAATTAGGATGAACAGCAACATTCAAGTACTAGATGCAGGTTAATGCACCACTAATAATATAAAGTAAAGCACTGACAGTAGCCACGGCACTTATACTTTAAGCACAATGTGTTGCTAACACTACTGTTCTTTTACATCGATGAGGATTGGAATGCAAGACTTGTAATGAAGTAGTTTTATACTTTTATATCGCTACTTTTACTGAAGTCGATTATTTTAATACTTTTTCCTCCACTGAGCTTTAGTAGCCATGGTATTAGAACAGTACATTGTAGGTTATTATATTTCAGCAGCAATAGAAATACATTAATCTGTAGCAATTCAGGTAATATTGGAAGTGTATGCATTATTAGTAGTACATTAGTAGCGTATTGTGAGAGCTGAGATTGAGTTAACATGATGGGACTTTCTCTTCCTCATCCGTTTACATCAGAAAACTTTCCATCAGCATTTCTGAGAACAAAGTGTAGCCGGATTTACACTTAAGAAGTCATTCACAAAAATGTGTTTTCACTTCATCATTCTGATTATACGAATACAACATAATTTCATGCATCTGTATATTGCTGAAATCTTCTGTGTAGATTGATACATACATTAACAGGCATCATTGTGTGAAATAAAAATAATATGTCTCCTTTGTTGGCAAACAGTAGAGGACACTGATGAGAGTCATTATGTATTTATATACAAGAGAAAGAGTAGTGGGCCGAGTATGGTTACCTGAGGAACACCAAGACATTTGTAAATGAAAACGTGTTTCAGTTCATCAGGACTTCTCTTTGATTCTTTACTTTTTCGCTCATCGTGAAGCTATGCAAGGAAAACTAACATGTGTAAGGGTTTTAGTAGGAAGGCAGGACCCAAACGCAGTACAAAACAAGAGGTCAAGTAGTTTTTTTTAAAAGCGATCTTTAATCCACAAAAAATCGGATAACCAAGAAAACACGGAGAACTGAACATGCACAAACCGGGGAACAGGAAAACAACCGTACTCAGATCAGTTACATAAGGCGCTTTCACACCGGAGTACTTTTCCCAGGAATAGTTCCGATAGTTCCTGGGATTTTGCGTTCACACCAAAAAGATCTGGAACTAAAACTTAGTCCGCGCGAACCTTTTCACCCCTTTTCAGTCCCTGCTAGAGAGGTGGGACTTTCCTGCGGAGAAAAAGGTTCCAATTTCTGATTGGCTGGGCGAATAGCAAACCACGCCCCGTAAAACTCTGAAATGTTTTGTGAAGCCACCATTTTATTTGCTCTCATTAGCATTATTAGCATTAGCATTAGCCCAGCGCACCAACGCAGAGAGACTAACTTATGGCAACACAAAAGAAAACATTGGAGCGGTGGAGTGATGAGGATGTGTCGGTGTTTCTGGCGATTTACTCGGAAGATGCGACCCAGCAGCTTCTACTGAAGCCAGTCCCCAATATTACAATAAAATGATATATACATGTACGTCATATTTCATTATTTGACAAAATCATGCATTCAATGTTGCAGCTGATAAAAGTGTAGTAAGAATCAAAGGTCAACACACAAGGTGAGTTAGTATTATATGCATGGTCATTTTGTTGCTGAAGTATACCTTTAGTACCAAATAAATTGCAATTAGTAGTTGTTTAGATTTTTCACTTTGAACGACTTCTATTTGACCGTGAGAAGTTGATGATCTGTCAAATTCATGAGAAAGTTAACTCATATTGCGTCAGTGACAGAGAGAGAAATGGTTTCCAAGGAATCTTTTTTTTGAGGATGAGGAAGTGTGGCTAAAGCACAAGCAAGCTTCCTTTCTACATCCTCTGAGCTTTCAATAAGGGAAGTTCTGCCTGTTTCCTGTTTACCAGCAGCATGGTTATAGAAAGACTGCAGAGGAAAGACAAGGAAGTGAAATCAGTAAAAGAAAACGACAACAATTTTAGAGTTGCATATACGTTTTATAACTGAAAGCAGCCATTCATAAAGTCCTATATGTTGTATTGAAGCCACTGTGGATAGACAGACTGGAACTTACTTTATTAAGTGCATACATTGGATGCAAGGTTGCAGTGTTGGTACTCAGATTCAAATGAAGTCAAATGGTCTTAAAGTACTCCATTACATGTAAAAGTCCTGATTTCAATATTTGACTTAAGTGAAAGTACAAAAGTATTAGCATCAAAACATGCTAACACAAAACACAAGTACTCAATCTGCACAATGTCCCATTTCACAATAATTTAAACTACAGCAGTTTTATCAGGTAAGAGTACTTCAAGTATCAAAAGTAAAATTACTTGTTGCAGAATGGATCTTTTCACAGTATTATATTATTGTGTTTATTAGGTTATCCTGTTTTTATACATGTAAGAGCATTTTAGTGTTGTAGCTTGTCAATGTGGAGCAATTTAGATACGTGAAATACTGTTTAGAATAGTAGTACATTACTGCATTACACCATATCAGCATATATGTGTTTTTTGAGTAAAAGTAGAAGTACTCAGATCTTTACTTGAGTAAAAGTAGAAGTACCCAGATCTTGTACTTGAGTAAAAGTAGGAGTACCCAGATCTTGTACTTGAGTAAAAGTAGAAGTACTCAGATCTTGTACTTGAGTAAAAGTAGAAGTATTCAGATCTTGTAATTGAGTAAAAGAAGAAGTACTCAGATCTTGTTCTTAAGTAAAAGTATAACTATTCAGATCCTGTACTTGAGTAAAAGTAGAAGTACCAGATCTTGTACTTGAGTAAAAGTAGAAGTACTCAGATCTTGTACTTGAGTAAAAGTAGAGTACTCAGATCTTGTACTTGAGTAAAAGTAGAAGTACTCAGATCTTGTACTTGAGTAAAAGTAGAAGTACTCAGATCTTGTACTTGAGTAAAAGTAGAGTACTCAGATCTTGTACTTGAGTAAAAGTAGAAGTACCAGATCTTGTACTTGAGTAAAAGTAATAGTACTCAGATCTTGTACTTGAGTAAAAGTAGAGTACTCAATCTTGTACTTGAGTAAAAGTAGAAGTATTCAGATCTTGTACTTGAGTAAAAGTAGAAGTACCCAGATCTTGTACTTGAGTAAAAGTAGAAGTACTCAGATCTTGTACTTGAGTAAAAGTAGGAGTACTCAGATCTTGTACTTGAGTAAAAGTAGAAGTACTCAGATCTTGTACATGAGTAAAAGTAGAAGTACCCAGATCTTGTACTTGAGTAAAAGTATAAGTACTCAGATCTTGTACTTGAGTAAAAGTAGGAGTACTCAGATCTTGTACTTGAGTAAAAGTAGAAGTACTCAGATCTTGTACTTGAGTAAAAGTAGAAGTACTCAAACCTTGTACTTGAGTAAAAGTATAAGTATTCAGATCTTGTACTTGAGTAAAAGTAGAAGTACCAGAGTGTAGGAATACTCTGTTACAGTAAAAGTCCTGCATTCAAAATGTTCCTCAAGTAAAAGTATTAAAGTATTCTCATCAAAATATAGTTAAAGTAGCGACAGTAAAAGTAGTCATTGTGCAGATTGGTCCATTTCAGAATAATATATATGATATGTTTTATAATGATTGATCATGAAAGTGTTCTCAAAGCTGGTAAAGGTGCAGCTAGTTTGAATGACTTTGTATACTGCAGGGTAGCTTGTGGATTTACTCCAGGTGGAACTAAAGTCTGATTTAACACTTGATTATATTTCACATCATTAATCCAGATCTGTGAAGTAACTAAAGGTATTAAATACATGTAGGGGAGGAAAGTACACCATTTACCTCTGAACTGTAGTGGAGTAGACGTACAAAGTAGCATAACATTTAAAGTACAAGTATCTCAAAATTGTACTTAAGTCAAGTACTTGAGTAAATCTACTTAGTTACTTCCCACCTCTGGTAATCAGCGCTTTAGTTAAAAACCAGTCTCCTCCCCTGCAGTTGAAGTAATATTTGTTGATGTTATTCAGACCATGCTGCTCAGGAGATCCTGGAAGAGATCTAATAAGGTAAATCCTCATCATCATCATCAGCTTCATTAGCTGCTCCTTCATACTGATCACCTCTCTGTTGATTCATCACTGTTGTGTTGCTCATTTCAGTGTTTTTGTGGCGTAGCCTACAGTTCATATAGACGTCTACCGTGTTGTGTATTCAGTTTTTTAAATGTTGTGTGTTGTGTCTGCTGTCATTAACATCCACTCTGTGAGCAGGACCATGTGCTTCAAACTGTTAACTGTAATCATGCTAATAAGATGTTACAAGGCTACTATTTTATTATGAGGCTAACATCCATCTATCAGGCTAACATACTGTATATTTTCAGGGCTAACATGTTATCAGGCTAATTAGATGTTACAACGCTAACAAGGTGTTATCAGGCTACTGTTTTATTATGAGGCTAGCATTAATTGATCAGGCTAACATAATGTTATCAGACTTATTTGGTGTCATCAGGTTACTGTTTTATTATGAGGCTATCATCCGGCTAGCAGGCTAACATACTGTACTCTCAAGCTAACATTATGCTATCAGGCTAACATGACATTTTCAGGCTACTATTTGTATGAGGCTAGCATTAAATTAGCAGGCTAACATACTGATGTCAGGCTCATTTGATGTAATCACGCTAATATCATGTTAGCAGGCTAATGTCATGTAATCAGAGATGATGTTTCCAGGCAAGCAATCAGACAAACAAAATGATATCAAGCCAACATCATGCTATCAGGCTAACATTATACAGCTAACATCATCCTATCAGGCTAACATTATACAGCTAACATCATGCTATCAGAGCTAACATCATGCTATCAGGTTAACCTCATGTTATCAAGCTAACATCATGCTATCAGGCCAGCATTATACAGCTACATTATTCCAGCACAGTTTGTTTTATCTTTAATTATACTTTAAAAGAAAAAGTCTGCCAGCTTATTATTGATTTACTCAACAATGCCCTAGCAAAGAAGTCCTTTACCTTCAATTAAGAGATGTGTGTGTGTGTGTGTGTGTGTGTGTGTCTCTCTCTCTGTGGGTGTATGTGTGTGTGTGTGCGTGTGTGTGTGTGTGTGTGTGTGTGTGTGTGTGTGTGTGTGTGTGTGCGTGAGAGCAGCAGCAGTCCCTGCGTCTCTCCGAGCTTCACAGGAAGTCTCAGTTGTGGCGAGGGATCGTCAGCATCGCTCTGATCGAGGGTCGCAGTCTGATCCCCATGGACCCCAACGGGCTGTCGGACCCCTACGTCAAGTTCAGACTCGGACACCAGAAGTACCGGAGCAAGGTAAAAACAGGACAGCACAGAGTCACACAAGATTAAAGATGAATAAAGATCGAATTAAAGATAATATTACAATTATATACAGTTAAGTAACTTTTAAAATAAGAAATGAACATATATACATATTTGGGTCATACATATTAAATGTTTCCCATCTTGTGTGTGTGTGTGTGTGTGTGTGTGTGTGTGTGTGTGTGTGTGTGTGTGTGTGTGTGTGTGTGTGTGTGTGTGTGTGTGTGTGTGTGTGCAGACGGTGCCTAAGACTCTGAGTCCTCAGTGGAGGGAGCAGTTCGACCTCCACCTGTTCGAGGAGACAGGAGGAATTTTAGAGATCACGGTGTGGGACCGAGACACCGGGAGGAGGGACGACTTCATCGGACGGTCAGTCCTCTTTCTGTCCTCATAAGATAAGATGAGATAAGAAGATAAGAAGTACTTTATTGATCCCAATTTGGTATTTTTTTGCGTCGCAGCAGCATAAAAAGACAAGGCATAAAGAAATAAACATTCCAAAATGTAAACAACTCAATAGAAATAAAATAGCAATAAAAAAAGTTGAAAATGTACATGTTGAATTACAAATTTACAGTAACAAAAATTACAAATTTACTGTGTTTATCTGCACGTTTTTTGTCTTAATCTGCAATTATTTGTAATAAAATGAGAGCTAATACACTTTTATATTGCTAAGTTTGCAAAGTGGTCCTCAAAAACATAAACATATATTTGATAAATGTAAGAAAACCCCCCAAAAAACATCCGGAAGGACTCATAAAACCACTAACACCTTTAGAAACTCCTAAGTAGCGACTTAACGAAGTGTGTAGGCTAGTTGTTGATATAAGTGTGTGTGTGTGTGTGTGTGTGTGTGTGTGTGTGTGTGTCTGTGTCTGTGTGTGTGTTAGCTGTCAGCTGGACCTCTCCACTCTGTCTAAGGAGCGCACACACCACCTGGACCTCCCTCTGGAGGAGTCCCGGGGCTTCGTGGTGCTCCTGGTCACGCTGACGGCCTCCGCTCACGTCTCCATCGCCGACCTCTCTGTGACCCCGCTGGACGACCCGCAGGAGAGGAGGGAGATCCTGACACGCTACGTGAGGACTCTTTAAAGTAGAGACACTACATACTGATATACACCTGAACATCAGCAGGAGAGGACTCTTTAAAGTAGAGACACTACATACTGATATACACCTGAACATCAGCAGGAGAGGACTCTTTAAAGTAGAGACACTACATACTGATATACACCTGAACATCAGCAGGAGAGGAATCTTTAAAGTAGAGACACTACATACTGATATACACCTGAACATCAGCAGGAGAGGACTCTTTAAAGTAGAGACACTACATACTGATATACACCTGAACATCAGCAGGAGAGGACTCTTTAAAGTAGAGACACTAGATACTGATATACACCTGAACATCAGCAGGGGAGGACTCTTTAAAGTAGAGACACTACATACTGATATACACCTGAACATCAGCAGGAGAGGACTCTTTAAAGTAGAGACACTACTTGCGTGCGTGCGGGCCGGTGGCTGCGCACATGCTCAGTTCAGATGATTTTTTTAGAGACCCGGAGATTATGTGATATGGGTTTTAATTTGAAAATAAACTCTGATTCACTTCCTGTGTGTGTCTCTAGGGGGCGCTGAAGTCCTTCTCTAACTTCAGAGACGTGGGCATCGTTCAGGTGAAGGTGATGAGAGCCGAGGGACTCATGGCTGCAGACGTCACCGGTAATAACATATATATATTTCTCATTACACGTGTCGTGGCTTCCTTCCTTATTTTTCTATCACGCCACTAGACGCCTTAAACAGACGGGTTTAACTCGTGTTCTTTCCTTTATATTACTTACAGTTGAAGAGCTGCTTGGCCTCCGATGGTTTGGATGATATTATGCGATGTGTTTGCTCCAAATAAAATAACAAACACATGCAACAAAGAAAAGAGGCCTTTACAATAGTCAACACAAAGAGGCAAAACTCAAATAAAATATCAATAGGTATTCTGTCTTTCTTGATAAGGCTTATATAACTTAATAACTTAAAGGGTAATTGAACGGTTAAAAACTGTTCCTCCACGGCGTCTTTCCGACAATAACTGTCACTTTTAGAGGAGGTGCCGTGGGAATTGTAGTCTTTTATACTCTGGTTGACTACAGACAGATAAGATAGTACTTCATTGATCCCAATTTGGGACATTTTTGACCACACGTATTAACTCTGTCCTGTACTGTAACACCTGCTGTGATCCATATGTGTGTGTAATGCGTTGTGAATGTGTGTGTTCGGCATCATCTCCTTCGTGGTAACACACACACACACTCAAATTACAAAAAAAGTTCTGTATTTGTCTAATTTTTGCTAAAAGAAAATCTGTATTATTTTCAAAACAATTACAAAGAAAATCTGCATTTTTCAAAAGAAATGACAAAAAATGGACTAAAAAATGACAAAAAAGTGACAAAAAAGTGACCAAAACATGTGTATTTTTCAGGTAAGAGCGACCCGTTCTGTGTGCTGGAGCTGAACAACGACCGGCTGCAGACTCACACCGTCTACAAGAACCTGAACCCAGAGTGGAACAAAGTCTTCACCTTGTGAGGGACCTTTCACATTTCCCCCAATATAAATGCCCCTTCTCCTTTTGGAGCTGGAGAGTCAAAGTTATTCTTAGCATGTTTGCAAGATTGTTTTCACACGCGGTCATGATCCTCTTCAAAAGATATGTAACGCTTTAAGTGAAACCTTAATGGATATCCCCTTGGTATAAAAAAGTCAAATACAAGTCAGAATGCAGGTGGAACAGGTTCATTAAATCGTGCTCCACTTTCTCCAAAGGCTCCAGAATAATGTTTGGGACACAACGCCTTAAATAATAAATGGATTTACAAAAATCAACATTGAACTTTTACAGGATGAATTTAGAAAGAAATTAAAATCAAGGTTTGTTATGCAGAGTAGAGAATATCTGTCTGTATTTGATTACATTTCCAAAATCCCTACATACAGTAAACAGACATTACAGCGTTTATATCGTATAAATACATCTCTATAAATATGAATAAACTTGTTATATATTGAAGTACAGTTTACTCCTTTGTTTGAACAAATATTTTGTATCTGTAGTTTTTTATTGGACATTTTAATTCTTATGTTTGTATAAAATGACATTATTATTTATTGGAGATATTTCATTTTACCGTATTATTAATATAATAAAACATTTTTTATTATATTTTATTTTTTATAGAACGGACATTTTACTTTAACTTCTTATGTTGTGAAAAATGTGTTATGTTTTTATTTTATGTCTTTTTGGACATCTGTATTACATTTTTTAAGTTTGTATAAATATTTTTGGGACATTTTAATTCAATTTTTATAAATACTCAGTTATTTTGTATTATTATTATTATCCATTATTCTGATGTTTGTTTGTTTTTCTTTCTCTTTCCCTCAGTAACATTAAAGACATCCACTCGGTGATGGAGGTGACGGTGTTCGATGAAGACCGAGACCGGAGCGCCGACTTCCTGGGAAAGATCTCCATCCCTTTATTATATGTGAGTGAATACAATAATAATACAAATCTGAAATGTTCTCAAAAGTGAATTAATCAATCTGTAAATCTGTTTTTTCCTCCTTTCAGATCCGCAACGGGGAGCAGAAGAGCTACGTGTTAAAAAACAAAGAGTTAACGGCTCCGACTAAAGGACTCATTTACCTGGAGATAGACGTCATCTACAACACCGTGAGTTTCCCTTATTCCTTTCCTGTGAATTAAGGCTGCTAAAATACCTGAAAAAATGACTTAAAAAATATCTGAAAGAAGTCAGAAAGTTATGTGAGTTTAACATGTCTGAAAACGTTCCAAAAATACTTTAAAAATGTAAGAAAATCATCCCAAAAATATTCACATTTATGGGTAAACATTTTAGGAACACGCGAACAATGAAATATTTTAGAAATAATAATATAAAAAATGTGCAGAAAAATAACATCTGTTGACCTTATAGAATATGGCTAAAATGAGCCTGAAAATATGTGACTATACCTGAAAAAAAATGTCCCAAAAATATGTAAATAAAATGCTGTGGAAAATGTCTAAAACAGTTCTGGTAAAATAGATTTGAAAAAATAGAATAAATAGTGAAAAATGTCATTTTTTCTGTCTTCAGGTGAAAGCAGCGATGAAGACGATCGTCCCTGCAGAGCAGAAATACATTGAGGAAGAGCCAAAAGTCTCCAAACATGTCGGTTAATGTGTATTTCTATTTACTATGATGGTAAACAGCTACTTAAGTGCACACACACCTTATAGTAAACGTATTTGAATGTGTGTGTGTTTCAGTTGCTGCAGCAGAACTTCAACCGGGTGAAGAGGTGCATCATGGTCCTCATCAGCTGCGGCACGTTCATCAACAGCTGCTTCGAGTGGGAGTCTGCACAGAGGAGCATCTTCTCCTTCGTGGTAACACACAACACACACACACACACACACACCACACTCAAATTACATTTCTTTTAACAGTTCTGTATTTCTCTTAAGTTTTACACAAAAAAATCTGTATTTCTCAAAACAATTACAAGAAAAATCTGTGTTTTAAAGAAATAATGACAAAAAATCGGTATTTTTCAAGAAAAGAATTCGGTATTTTTCCCAAAAAATAAAAAAAAATCTTACATTTTCAAAAAAAAATGACGTTTTCAAATGATCAATAATAATTTCTTACATTTTCAAAAAGATCTGTATTTTCAACATTTTTCAACAATTTTTTTAGTATTCCTCAAATTTCTCCAAAATCATTTCTGAAATTGTTACATTTTCAGAAATAATTTGGATATTTTCCTAATTTAAAAAAAGAATTGCTCACACACACTTGAGTACATTTACTGTGTTTACTTTACAGTACGTGTTCCCTGTGTTCCAGGTGTTTGTGCTGGTGGTGTGGAACTTCGAGCTCTACATGCTGCCGCTCGCTCTGCTGCTGCTGCTCGTCTGGAACTATCTGTTCAGCTGCAGCCGAGACACGACCGACGCGGTGAGGAAACTTTAACATAACTCCCTTTTCTCAAGATTCAAGCCTTAATTGTCACGTGCTCAGCAGCTACAGTACAGTGTAGATATGCAGTGCCGATTCTAGAGTCTGTGGGGGCCCTAGGCAAACATTCACTGGGGGCCCCTCGAACCAGCTATTCATCACCACGGCCGACAGCACCCCCCCCCCCCTGGAGCGGAGCAAGGCAACAAAACTTAAGATAAGAAGCATTCTACGGCGCGCTATGCATGGGGCCGCCTTGAGGGGGTTTCCCGACATGTCGTTGCAGTAAATTAAAGGGTGTTTCATGTTGTCGTTGCTGTGGATCTCTTAATCTACCTTCTTTGGGGGCCCCCTTCTGGTCCGGGGCCCCAAGCAGTTGCCTGCCTTGCCTGTTCGCAAGCGGCGGCCCTGTAGATATGGCAATGAAAATCGGGAAGTCCCAGGCTCCTCCAGCAGAGCAACATGAATATATTTAGGACATAAAACAGATACAACAAGTAAATACAAATAAAATAGTGCATTCAGTGAAACAGAGTCACATCACAGCTATATACTGTCGGCTCGGCTTAATTAAAGATGTATTACAAAGAGTAACATGTTATGTTTTAGGAAATAAATTAGCCCAAATAAATAAAAATGTATTTTAAATGTTACGTTTTTCTTTACTATTTTTTCAGGAAATAGCTTGTGGTCCTGCTGCATGCACAATTAAGGTTTTCTCCAAAAAATTCTCAAAATTAATTTATCTTTCAAAAATAATTTCTGTATCTTTCTAAAATAATTTCTGTATTTTTCTAAAATAATCTTCTATATTTTTCTCAATTTGATTGTATGTATTACAAAGAGTAACACGTTTTATTTCCTGCTGCAGACGATGGAGGCCATGTTTGATTGGGAGGATGAAGAGGAGGATAAAGAGGATAAGGTATGTCGTCATGAATCAGCTGTTTTTAGATTTGAGAAATGTTTTACTGATTTAATATTGATTTCTCTCGTGTTATTTAAGGAGTCTGAGCACAAAGGCTTCATGGACAAGCTGTACGCCATCCAGGACGTTTTCTTCAGCGTTCAGAACGCTTTGGACGAGGTGGCGTCGAACGGAGAGAGGATCAAGAAGTGGGTATCATCCAAGAAATGAAAACAGTTTTTTATTTACGGTTAAAGGTTTCCTCACGAGAAGATGAGGGAGTTAAAGCCAGATCATTGGGCCGTTGCAGGTCATTGCAAAATCCACCCTCAGCTCCCAGTAACGGAGCTTTGTCATTTGCGGAATTTCTTAGATTTAAGCAATAATTTAGAATAAAACTATTTTTCGAAAGAAAGACCTGAATTTTTCAAAATGTTTCAAAAATAATTTCTGAAATGTTTCAAAAATATTTTCAGTAATTTTCACATTTCCCCCAAAAATTATGAATTTTTTTTAAATAGTTTCAGTATTTCAAAACGTTGTATTTGTATAAGTATTTTTAAAACCTGTGTTTTCAAATTTTTCAAACAAAGAATTTATTACTTAAATATTTCTGTAATTTTAAATGTTTTCAAAAATAATTTCTCTATTTTTCAAAATGTTCTAACATAAATTCTCTATTTTCCCAAAGCTATGAAAACCCCTTTTAATCTGCGTTCAGGTTAATGTGTATTAATAAATCATTTCTGTATTTCCCCATGCTATACGATCCCCCTTTACTCCATGTTCTCTCTGCAGCACGCTGAACTGGACGGTCCCCTTCCTCAGCTGGCTGGCGATCGCTGCTCTGCTTTCTGCCGTCGTCCTCCTCTACCTCGTCCCTCTGCGCTACCTGGTGCTGATCTGGGGTCAGTGCTAATACCAACACACACAGATACACACATTAGTGCTAATACCAACAACACAGATACACACATTAGTGCTAATACCAACAACAACACAGATATACAAAGTGCTGCTAATACCACCAACACAGATACATACAGTACGTATAATACACCATATATAAATACTGCATGTGCTTTAATCTGCTCTCCTGCAGGTGTGAATAAGTTCACGAAGAAGCTGCGCGACCCGTACATGATCGACAACAACGAGCTGCTCGACTTCCTGTCCAGAGTTCCCTCCGACGTGCAGGTGGTGAGTAGCTGCAGAGAGGGGAGGATAACTAATGAATTAAATATTAAATAATGTGTGAATAGTCCAGATCACTTCAGATATTTAATTTGTATATCTGAAGTAAAGAAAAAATAATTTTCTGTGTTTTTCAATGTTTTCAAAAATAATTTTCTGTTTTTTTAATGTTTTCAAAAATAATTCTAATTAATTTTAATTATTAATTTTACATTTCTTTTAGAATCTCTTAAAATGAATTTCCTTTGTGATATTTTTCAGATGCACTACCGCGAGCTGAGGGTGGATCCGGGTCAGAGTCCCAGCAAACGCAGAAGACCGATTCAAAGTTAGCGTCTCTTCCTGTAAACATGTAAAATAATTTTATTTAAAGGGGACCTATCATGCAAAATGCACTTTGTGATGTCTTTTATACATAACTATGTGTCCCCGGTGCGTCGGGGAACTCACGCAGCGTCAGAAAATAAAACCCTTTCTCTTTTCCTCCGTACCCAAATCTTTTAAAAACGGGGGAACAACGAGCGGATACAGATTTGCTGCCGACGTCAAATCGGCGGTGGACCCACAGAGAGTTGCTATCAGAAACAATGCCTGACGTATTTTGGACGTAATCTCGTCTTTGTTTACATTAGCAAGCCTCGCTAACACTCAGAGCTAACCTGTACTGGAGAGCACATGTGTTTAAAAAGCAGGAAATGAAAAAAGGAACTCACCTTGTGATAAACCTGCAAGAGAAAAAGCGTTTGAGCTCCATACTGTTTCAGAAATAATCCTTGATGTGGTTTAGAACAGGATGGCATTTTATCACGGCAGAATTTAACTTTATCTCCGGTAGAATTCTGATCGGGCATTAGCTCCGCCTCCTCTTTTTTTTTTTTTTAAGCTAAGGACCCAAATTCCGTGTTTCTCTAACAGCTGCAATAGAGGGCGATGAGCAGTATGAGGCGTGGCTGCAACGGGTGATCTGTTTGGGATTTGAAGCAAAAAACTTCACAGACATGTTTTGTATAGGTATGGCCCTACAATATATGTTTCCAATATAGCATGATAGGTCCACTTTAATTATATTTCTTGTATATTTTCATTCATATGAGGAAGTTGTACAATTTCTTTAATTTTTTTAATTATTACTGTGGAAAACTTATTTTGTAAATATTGTAAAGAGTCTTTTCTTCCTGTAAAAACTCAGTGTGTGAAATGTACATGTGTGTGATGAGTGTGTATGTTACACAGAGTATGCATGTACTGAATGAAGGCGTGCCGCTGCTGCATGAAGGTTTTATTCATTATTTTCCGCTGTTTTTGACTCTGTGTGCGTAGAGATGCATGAACTCACTGTGACTCCATGTACTGCAGTATTTATACACACATAGTATGTCAGATCCTCCGAATGTTGAAAATGCAAACGTTTTTTCTAACAGTATATGCTCAGTAAAATAAAAAAGATAATACTTAGAGGATTTTAGTGGCAACAAATGCTGCGTTCACACCGGACGCGATGCGAATATTCGCTTCGCTCTAAACGCTCGAGTTTCACCGCGGCTGTCAGCTGTGTTTACTCGCATCATTCAAACAAGATTCGCCGGCCAGGGGGCTACAACTACAACAAAATGAACATATTTGACCGTGATTTAATTGTAATACACGTTTCAAAATGATGCCGAAGTAACAACATACTGATACCGGTTAATAAAAACCATGAATTAATGCTTTGACAAGACTGCAGACAGACGGCAGGAGAAACACCTTTTAAAATGCGTGTTTTCTGAATGGAGATCGGCTAAGCTAACGCAGTATATGCTCCGACCGTCCACACTCACAACAACGGCCTACCGACAGAAATATACCTCCATGACACAGACAGTCTGTGGTTTGGACTTGTTTAACTTTTGTCTAGTTTCTGAACAGATATGAGGAGCTGTGAGCTCTGAGTGCTAACAGCTAACGGCTGATGTTTTGGTTTTGTGGTTCTCCTTCAGTGACGGCAGGCTGAGATCCTCACCGCTGATTGGCTACCGCGAGATCGCGTCATGCTAATTTGACGCTCGAGTTGAAAAAATTGAGCTCGAGCGGCTTCAACCGCTTCATGCGCGCCACCGGAGCGATTTTGCGTCTGTCCACGTCTCTGCATTGACTTTACATGTAATTACACTTTAAGATATATATCTTTTAATATTGTTTTGCAGGTTAAAGAGACATTCCACCATTTTTGCACACATAGAGTTTAGACAATTATTGGATAAAAGAATTTAAAAAAAAGAATTAGTCTTAACCAAATACAATCTTTTACGTCAATGCACCAGCAATACAGTTAATGTTATTATTATAATAGTAACAATGAGCAATAATATACATTTAGTTTGTATAAAAGCTCCACCAAAAAGGTTTACTTCTTTTAACACTTTAACTTCATTTATTTTATATTAAATAAAAACAATTATCGTATTATTTTGCAGGTTAAAGAGGCATTTCACCATATAGAAGAGTAACACATGCGTCACTTCCGGGCGAAAATTACGGCTCCGCCCACTTTTGGGGGAAACCAAACCAACGCTGTCATTTGAATGGCGGTCAATACAAATTCTGATGTTTTTGCCAATCCGATCAGAAATGTAAGAAAACCGTGGATTTTCTGATCTTCAAAGAGCCCGATTACGATGGCCAGACAGGCAAACAATTACATTAAATCATTGGAAATCCAACATCGGGCTCGATATATGGTTACATTCAAATCAGTAGGCGAGCGAGGCGGGAAATAATAGTTTTTTCATGCCAGCAAGCTGCTGTGTCGTTTATTGCTCCTCAAACATTAAAACAAATCCAGAGTTCAGTGTTTCTGAACTTCCTCTAAGAAGAAAGGACAGTAACAGAAGAGCTCTGTGGCTTCAGGCTCGACCGCCATTCAAATGACAGCGTTGGCTTCCCTCAAAAGTGGTCGGGGCCGTAAAGTGACGTAGATGTTACTCATCTATGGACATCGATCGCCTACTGCTATATTTAACCATATGTCGAGCCCGCTCGTGGATTTCCAATGATTGAATGTAATTGTTTGCCTGTCTGGCCATCGTAACCGGGCTCTTTGAAGATCAGAAAATCCACGGTTTTCTTACATTTCTGATCGGATTGGCAAAAACTTCAGAATTTGTATTGACCGCCATTCAAATGACAGCGTTGTTTTCCCCCAAAAGTGGGCGGAGCCGTCATTTTCGCCCGGAAGTGGCGCATGTGTTACTCTCATCTATAGACAATTACTTAATTAATTGAATACGTAATAAAAATAATGAAACTACATTTTAATAATATGAATTTAACGACATTAAAAAAATTAATTCCATATTTATTTTTGTATTTAACTTAACGCGGGACTTTTTACTTTGAATTAAAAACAAATCTGAAGTCTTCCTCCACCGTCTTTTTTAAACGAGACGTGGTTTTACTTATTTTAACTAGTATTATTTTAAAAATTAATGAAAGTATTGCGTAAGCACTTCATTAAATGTCTAAGAAGCCATATCTGTGTTTAAAATAAGAGCATGTATAAAGAGAAAAAAGTATAAAACTTGTATATTATCTATTTTTATTTCATTGTTTTATTTAGATATTTTTAATCTTTATATCCAGATTATTATTTTTTTAAATAACTCATCTTTACGTCCATTTATTTTCTATTCTTAATGTTGAATTTATGCATTTTGACGTATTCTCCCCTCTCAAAATGTATTTTATTCTCCTTTATTTGCTGCTTCGTTCCACCGCGTGTTGTGTCGTCCTCTCTGCAGTACTTCGGGTTTTCGGGTGTGACTTCCTGCATGTCTGTGTGTAAATGTGTCATTTTGTACGTGTCAAAGTGTGTCTGCATGACGGAAATATAAGTGCATTAATGGATACTGAATGTATTTAAGATGTGACGTCAGATCCACCTGAGCTGCAGGTAAAGAATCACATCTTCTGTCAGTTTGCACATGAATCTGTGTCCTGTTGCATTGTGGGTATTTGCTGCTGAGATTACAGGCTGGCTATAATGACTGTGTAGTTTGTCTGAGAAAATATATTTCTACACAGATCAAAAGACTCCTGTTATTGTTATTATTACTTCATGTTCTGCTACTTTGTACTTCTGCTCCTCTACAACTCAGAGGTACATGGTGTACTTTTACTCCAACTCAGAGGTACATGGTGTACTTTTACTCCAACTCAGAGGTACATGGTGTACTTTTACTCCAACTCAGAGGTACATGGTGTACTTTTACTCCAACTCAGAGGTACATGGTGTACTTTTCCTCCACTACATGTATTTAATCCCTTTAGTTGCTTCACAGATCTGGATGAAAGATGTGAAATCTAACCAAGTGTTAAATCAGACTTTAGTTCCACCTGGAGTAAATCCACCAGCTACCCTGCAGTATACAAAGTCATTCAAACTAGCTGCACCTTTACCAGCTTTGAGAACACTTTCATGATCAATCATTATAAAACATATCATATATATTATTCTGAAATGGACCAATCTGCACAATGACTACTTTTACTGTCGCTACTTTAACTAGATTTTGATGATAATACTTTTCTACTTTTACTTGAGGAACATTTTGAATGCAGGACTTTTACTGTAACAGAGTATTCCTACACTCTGGTACTTCTACTTTTACTCAAGTATAAGACCTGAGTACTTCTACTTTTACTCAAGTACAAGATCTGAGTACTTCTACTTTTACTCAAGTACAAGATCTGAGTACTTCTACTTTTACTAAGTACAAGATCTGAGTACTTCTACTTTTACTCAAATACAACATCTGAGTACTTCTACTCAAGTACAGGATCTGAATACTTATACTTTTACTTAAGAACAAGATCTGAGTACTTTTACTCAAGTACAATATCTGAATACTTCTACTTTTACTCAAGTACAAGATCTGAGTACTTCTACTTTTACTCAAGTACAACATCAGAGTACTTCTACATTTACTCAAGTACAACATCTGAGTACTTCTACTTTTACTCAAGTACAACATCTGAGTATTTCTCCCAGTCTGTCTTTTTTAAGTCTATGCTCACGCTGTTAGCTTTAAGAACTACACTTCCCAGGATGCTTTGCGGGCTCTATGCAGGAAGTTTAAAGTCACGAGTCAGTTAGCAGCTATTTATAGCCTGTGTTTGTTTACATGTATTAAAGTAGCGTGCAGACTGTCTGCTGAGTCCCTCTGGATCACTTTCATCAAGAAGAAGATGAAAAACAGGAGGATTTTCAGCGACCTTTTCTGGTATTTAAATTTAAATTCTGGACCAGAGAAAAAGTTCTGATTGTATAATGTAAGTTTTTCAAAAATGTGTTCAAATCAAATGTTATTCGCCATGTCTAAAGTCTTTATTGTGTATGCCTATATTAAAGGGCCCATGTCATGGCCATTTCCACTGATCATAATTCCATTGTTGAGGTATACTAGAATAGATTTATACTGTGCATTTTTCCAAACTCACATTGGTTTCGCATACAGCATCTCTGTAAAGTGTGTGTATTCAGCAGTATTCACTCTCCACTAAACGGCTCGTTGCAGCTCTTGCCCCCCCCTCCCTGTGAGCACAGTGTGCTCTGATTGGTCGGGACGTTGTGAATCGCGCTGAGCTCCGTGGAGGTGTGGTTTCCTTGTTTAGCGATACACAGCGAAACACAGCCAAACTCATCCTGAGCAAACACAAACTCACAGCCGAAGTAAAGACAATAAGTGTGGCTTGATATTGAGTAAGAAAAAGGTTGATAAACGCTGTGAGAATGGGTCTGCAGAGAGACTTTCAGAGAGATCCCAACTGTCTGTTATCAGCCTGCAGCCAGGGAGGAGAAATCAGCAGAGCTGCCTGCACTGAGTGTGTGTGTGAGGAAGTCCGTGGATTGGTCAATTTGGACCAATCAGCAGAGGCTTAACGTAACGGCTCCGCCGACGTAACGTAACGGCTCCACGGATTGGTCCGTTTGGTTCCGGGTACGAGCTGACGTCAGCTCGTACCTGGAACCAAACGGACCCATCCCTGGAGCAAAGAAAGAAACTGAGAAATCTCCAACGAGGCGTTTTGGGGAGGAATTTTCTATGTTAGAGTTTTACTCGCTACAGGGTGCACTTTGAGGGTTTGTGACTCTGCAGACCGTTTACATGCATAAAAACCTACATAACACACAAGGGACGGGTAATAACCAGAAAAGCATGACACCTCTCCTTTAATATTGTTGTTATTTATTTATTATATCTTTTTTTCATTTAGGTTATTCATATATTATTTTGTATGTTTACATGATTAGTGTCAAAACATTGTTACTGTACATTTTTTATCTGTATTTTTCAAATTTATTTATTAGTTACTTTTAATTTATATTATTTTAAATATAAAATATATCATATTATATTATTTACTTTTCTTTTTTTTAGATTTTTTTAATACATTTTATTATTGATAATTTATTTTTTATCTTTTTATTATGACATGATTATCTTAATTTTTCCAAAGTTACATTTAACATTTAGTTTTAAACTATTTCGTATTGTTATTATTATTATTTTCTCATTATAAGATATTCTTTCATATTTTATTTATAAATGTTTTATCTTAAATGTATTATTTTTCATGTCATTTTAAGATTATTATACTTTACTTTAATATTGTGTTGCAGTTAAAATACTCCCCTTTTTTTAGAGAATAATGTCACAGCAGCTCTTCGTCCACTAGAGGGACTCATGTTCCTTTATTAGAGCCATCAACACCAGCAGGAGAGGACTCTTTAAAGTAGAGACACTACATACTGATATACACCTGAACATCAGCAGGAGAGGACTCTTTAAAGTAGAGACACTACATACTGATATACACCTGAACATCAGCAGGAGAGGACTCTTTAAAGTAGAGACACTACATACTGATATACACCAAACATCAGCAGGAGATGACTCTTTAAAGTAGAGACACTACATACTGATATACACCTGAACATCAGCAGGAGAGGACTCTTTAAAGTAGAGACACTACATACTGATATACACCTGAACATCAGCAGGAGAGGACTCTTTAAAGTAGAGACACTACATACTGATATACACCTGAACATCAGCAGGAGAGGACTCTTTAAAGTAGAGACACTACATACTGATATACACCAGAAGATCCAGGAGAGGACTCTTTAAAGTAGAGACACTACATACTGATATACACCTGAACATCAGCAGGAGAGGACTCTTTAAAGTAGAGACACTATATACTGATATACACCTGAACATCAGCAGGAGAGGACTCTTTAAAGTAGAGACACTACATACTGATATACACCTGAACATCAGCAGGAGAGACTCTTTAAAGTAGACACACTAAATACTGATATACACCTGAACATCAGCAGGAGAGGACTCTTTAAAGTAGAGACACTACATACTGATATACACCTGAACATCAGCAGGAGAGGACTCTTTAAAGTAGAGACACTACATACTGATATACACCTGAACAACAGCAGGAGAGGACTCTTTAAAGTAGAGACACTACATACTGATATACACCTGAACATCAGCAGGAGAGGACTCTTTAAAGTAGAGACACTACATACTGATATACACCAGAACATCAGCAGGAGAGGACTCTTTAAAGTAGAGACACTACATACTGATATACACCTGAACATCAGCAGGAGAGGACTCTTTAAAGTAGAGACACTACATACTGATATACACCTGAACATCAGCAGGAGAGACTCTTTAAAGTAGAGACACTACATACTGATATACACCAGAAGATCAGCAGGAGAGGACTCTTTAAAGTAGAGACACTACATACTGATATACACCTGAACATCAGCAGGAGAGGACTCTTTAAAGTAGAGACACTACATACTGATATACACCTGAACATCAGCAGGAGAGGACTCTTTAAAGTAGAGACACTACATACTGATATACACCTGAACATCAAGGAGAGGACTCTTTAAAGTAGACACACTAAATACTGATATACACCTGAACATCAGCAGGAGAGGACTCTTTAAAGTAGAGACACTACATACTGATATACACCTGAACATCAGCAGGAGAGGACTCTTTAAAGTAGACACACTAAATACTGATATACACCTGAACATCAGCAGGAGAGGACTCTTTAAAGTAGAGACACTACATACTGATATACACCTGAACATCAGCAGGAGAGGACTCTTTAAAGTAGAGACACTACATACTGATATACACCTGAAAATAAGCAGGAGAGTACTCTTTAAACTAGAGACACTACATACTGATATACACCTGAACATCAGCAGGAGAGGACTCTTTAAAGTAGAGACACTACATACTGATATACACCTGAAAATAAGCAGGAGAGGACTCTTTAAAGTAGAGACACACTACTGATATACACATGAACATCAGCAGGAGAGGACTCTTTAAAGTAGAGACACTACATACTGATATACACCTGAACATCAGCAGGAGAGGACTCTTTAAAGTAGAGACACTACATACTGATATACACCTGAACATCAGCAGGAGAGGACTCTTTAAAGTAGAGACACTACATACTGATATACACCTGAACATCAGCAGGAGAGGACTCTTTGAAGTAGAGACACTACATACTGATATACACCTGAACATCAGCAGGAGAGGACTCTTTGAAGTAGAGACACTACATACTGATATACACCTGAACATCAGCAGGAGAGGACTCTTTAAAGTAGAGACACATACTGATATACACCTGAACATCAGCAGGAGAGGACTCTTTGAAGTAGAGACGCTACATACTGATATACACCTGAACATCAGCAGGAGAGGACTCTTTGAAGTAGAGACACTACGCACTGATATACTTTAGTTAAATATCTTCTTCCACCATTTATTACAAGTGTATTTCAGTAAAAGTCCTTAGAGGACACATCCTACTCTCAGTATTTGTAAACACTAAACAGTGTGTGTGTGTGTGTGTGTGTGTGTGTGTGTGTGTGTGTGTGTGTGTGTGTGTGTGTGTGTGTGTGTGTGTGTGTGTGTGTGTGTGTGTGTGTGTGTGTGTGTGTGTGTGTGTGTGTGTGTGTGTGTGTGGCGGCTGGTGGCTGGTGGCTGCGCACATGCTCAGTTGAGATTATTTTTGCGCACGGAGGCTTTAAAAGCTCGCGGCAGCGGGAGCCGGCAGCAGAGGATCGAAGAGAGAGAGAAACCGGGAGCTTCGCGTACAGCTGGCCCAGCAGCGGTGCTTCTCTCTCGGATGAACGAGCACCGTAACACCCCGCCGCCCTCGGCTCTTTGGCTTGGGCACCCGAGGTCAGGCGCATGTGCCAAACGCTTTTACGCGCAACTTAAAGACTCTTTTTGAATATAATTGTGTTCTCACCATGGGGCTGGGAAAAGTGAGGGTCTTGGCTATATTATTCGACAGCCTGAATGATAACAACCTGCCCGCCTTCTCTGGGGGGGATCTGGTGTCTGGGAGGGTGGTGGTGGAGGTGACCGGGATGTGCGTGTGAAAAGTCTGGATGTAACCGCACGAGGGGTCGCAAAAGTCCGGTGGACCGAGTCTAGAAACACCGGGGCCAACACGGCTTACACCCAGAACTACACCGAGGAGGTGGAGTACCTTCATCACTACGACACCCTGATAGGAGAGGAGAGAGGTAAGCATACATGTGCAAACTTCTCACAAAACTTTATTAATAACAGCGAGTCGAACAGAGCCCCAAAACCTCCATCAGTGAGTGGTGCTGATGCAACAGCTGATGCACTCCGCGGCGCTTCCCCTCACGTAAAACACACTAATGGATCATCACATTTTACATGTTAGGGTGAATAAAAAGGCATTTTTGAGTGATTTAAGACACGTTGATGCGCTGTTAGCTGCAGGGAGAGATGTTGCGGTCCACGTGTGCGTAAAAGGAACGAAATCGCGACAGAATCGGAAGCAAATTAATTTTTTTCGCATGTTTTTTGCAATATTTACTCAAAGTAAAAAGGGGAATACACATTTTAACTGAATTCATCCTGAAGCTAGGCTCGCTATAAGGCAACTCCCTTTGTTCGAAGCGGTTCAAACCTGTTCAGAAACTGCCAGAGAGGAGGGGGGAGGACCCGGCTGACTGTGTGTACGTGTGTACGTGTGTACGTGTGTGTGTGTGTGTGTGTGTGTGTGTATCAGCTGCTTGTTGAGCCTCTCACCACTTCCTCCTCCACCTGTGTTCTTTTCTGTTTTCACTTGTTAAATGAGATGCACATGATGACCCAGAGAACAGTTCGTTTTCATTTAAATCCTCCATGTGACGTCACTTTCCACCAATTTAATACTCCCAGTGAGAGGGTCTATGAACTGTTAGTGGGATCATTTAAGGACACGTGTTGGACCTCATGAAGAAGAAAAAAAGGGAGTCTCCGAGGAGGATTGAATGTCTTTATCTGCAGACTGAACGCACTTCCTGTCAGAGTTTTGTTTATTATGAGATGGAGATCAGGGTAAAAGGTTAGGAAGTAAAAAAAAAGGTGATTTAGCTTTCAGGGATTCTGTTATTTAATCAGAAAATGCCCACAATGTCCATTTGGTGGCTGATTCCGCAGCTTTTGGTTGTATTCTAATGGATTAAAACAACACATATTTCAAGTCTCAAGGTAAATGTTAATGTAAAGGGACTTAAAGAAAAATACCAAAACATTTAAATAAGTAAAATAAAATTATTGGATTAGGGTGGAATAAGGATATATGGGTATATATTGAAATATTTAATGCAGAACAGGAATGACACACAAGGTTTATTTTTGTTTGATTCAGTAGAATAAACAAACAAATACAAATAATTGTAATAATTTACAAAAATAATACAATTTAAAATAAATAATAATACAAAAAAACGTATTATCGCTAATACTAATAATTCAAAAATAATTGTGATTCTAATATTAATAACAATAATAATTAAAATAGAGAAGCAGAGGTGTAAAAGTTCATTTCTGCATAATCACATTATGCGTTGGACATCCTGTACGACACCTGTATTCATTGCTCAAAAAGTTCAAAGAAATGCATTTATATGATTAATCAAGAAAGCTGACAAGGGAAGGATGCAATTTGCAACTCTGAAACATTAAGTGTAGTCAATGCAATGTGACACAGTTACAAGCAATGATAGGTAATGGAAATACACATTAATGGGTTTTCCTTCACCCATGACCCCTGTCTGTCACGTTTCCATTGAATCATGCACGAATTGCCGTCATACTGGTGAAAAACAAACCTCATGACCCCCTTATGAGGTTAAGAATAAGGTCATGTGTATAATGACCTTAGTTTCCATTACACCGTTGAGTTTTACACTGTAAAATGTACCATCCCAATTAAGTTAAAAAGGAACGACGTGATCCATATCAAGGGTTTGTTTACGTCACTTTGTGAACATTGGAAATACATTTATCAATATCGGACTCCAGTAGGAAGTTTGTTTCACATTACAGCAGTAACTAGTCGTTTTTATTATCAATTAAATGGATGGAATTAAATGTCCGTCACAATTCACTAAAACCTCCATGTCACGGAAAATATAACAAAATATTTAGTTTACAATCAAATGAGACAAAAAAGTGATTATTTTTTGGCATTTCTGCTTGAAAAACTGAACATGAATTGATTTCTCTGCAAAATAAGTCCAATTTTAAAGTTTGTCTTTTACAGTGGAGCTCAGCTTTTTCAGCTTTTATATTAGATTAAACTTTATTGTCATTGCTCAGTGCAACAACAAGCAATTAGCGTCTAATTAGAAGTGCAAGTAAAGGGCAGGGTAATGATATAAGTACATACTATAAGTACATAAACAATATGAACAGTTGTAACATATTGAATATATCGTAGAGGAGGTAGAAATATAAACAATAGTAACATTTAAAGACACTTTAGACAATACCTGAGTATAGTCTCTTCCCTTTTTAACACCAAAATCTATAAATGAATGTGAAATAAACCCTGAAGTGTGATCAATAAGCCCATGGGAGTAGATCGAAACCTGCAGAAATGAACCTTTTGAAGACGTTTCTATTGTTTTTAGAAGTTGTTTCGAAGTTTAAGATGTTAAAAGTGTCCAAAAAGATATGAAAACGTAATGAATATTCCTGTTTTCTTGTATGTTGTATTTCTTGTGTTTAAATGTGATGAAATAAAACGCTGAGTGTGAAAGACGTCTTTCTCCTGTCATCATTTATTCAACTTCGCGTGAGAGTTTTCTACCTGTTAGTATCAGATGGAAGTAATGTTCCCCCCACTTCATCTCGTGCGACACACCACATGGCTGTACAAATGTGGGGGAGGGCTTGTCTTGGCTGAACCAATCAGATCGCAGCATGTAATACATATCACACTTCTCCACCAATGGGAGGTCACGTTGTAGTGCATGCGTTGGGGTTGGAGTTTCCAGCTGAAGAGGCTGCTCAGGCTGGTTCATACCGGTCTGCTCCTGCTGAACACACACACACACACACACACACACACACACACACACACACACACACACACGTAAGCACACGTACACGCACACACACACAAACGTACACACACACCACACACACACGGTGATGCAGGCTGAATGTGTGCTGAGGTGGCAGGAAGTTTAACGGAGATATTTAAACTGAGAAATACAAACACAAACAGAGAAATGAGGAAGTAGACGGAGGTTTTCTTTTGACCACAGGGTGTGTTACTTCTGCTTCTGATGCAGCACACTTTGTGGGTTTTACTCAAATACTGCGATACAAACATGTGAATTAAGTCGTGTTGTTGCCAAGTAGGTTTTCACATGCAAGGAGTTCAATGTTAGTGCAAAAAAAACATAAGAACAAAATTGTTAAAAGAAATCTAATGAAAAAACAAGAATTAATAACAATTTAACAAAATTATATAAAAGCAAAAATAGCAACACAATCAATAATAAAATAAAATGTATACAAATAAAAAATCTACAAATAAATTGTAATTATGTCAGAAATGACCAAAAATTAAATAAAAGCAGAAATAATAAAAGTTAAAAAATAAATGCAAATAAAAACCTACAAATATTTACATGACGTCTGAATTAAAATGCCAAATTTGAAGCAAAAGAAACCTTATAATTCAGTAAGACGTCTCCATGTTGTTTGCTTTGAACACCCATCAGTGTATCTGGATATCAAATATATATAAGCAGGAAATCTACATATTTAAAGGAGTGACAAACTGCAGATTCTGGTCATATATTCATGAAAAACGACTCAAAACGAACCATTAACTTTGCTTTCTTGACTTGAATCCTCCTCTAACAGTTGTAGATAAACCCTCTGATGTTCAGTGATACGTGGCGTCTGCTGTGTGTTAACGTCACGTGATATTTATTACATATATGTGTGTTTCTAATCTCCAGACGAGGACTGTCCGGAGGAGGGTCTGACTGTTTTACACGCCGGTTTACATGAGTTCGCCTTCAGCTTCAACCTGCCTCAGATGTGAGTACTAAAGTACATTTACTGAAGTTCAAGTACAACTTCAAGGTACTTTCCTTCAGTGTGTACATGTACTGCTACGTCATACCTCTCCACTTGTACTTTTTACTGTTCCACACACAATTACAAACTTCAGTGGTTGTAATGGTGTGTTAAATATCTGTTTCTCTGTATCCTCCTCTTCTCGTTTGGTGTTGCAAATGGAGCTGCTGTGACGCAAGAAACATGTCAGACTCCATCTGAAACTAAAGCATTATGGTCTGGGTGTTCCTCAGGGCTCTGGCCACGTCCTTCGAGGGGAAGCACGGCAGTGTGCGGTACTGGGTGAAGGCCGAGCTGCACCGGCCCTGGCTGCTACCGGGTCAAAGTGAAGAAAGAGTTCATCGTGTTCGAACACATCGACATCAACACGCCGCTGCTGCTGGTACGACTCTCTGCACACTCTGAATCTCTCTTAAAGAACACATATACACCACTTCCTGTCCCCTTTGCAGACCATTTACATGCACTAAAACCTGGCAAAATGATACTTAAACTATTAAAATACATACTCAGAACATACATTGATCATTGATGCTTTTTATATATATTTATACACATGTTTTTGTATACAGTAGTCTTGTTTTCATTGTTCTTAGTGTGAGTCTGTAGCATTTTAAGTAAGAACAGTCAACTTCCTTGCAATTGGTATGTCACGCTTTTACCCTAACCCTACTACATTTGACTTTTGCTTTGACTTGTAACACAGTATTTCTCCACCCTTATAATCTGAGGCACACACAACAAACAAACATTAAGACATAATACAGATGTATAAAATATATAAATACATCTGTCAGTCTCCTGTAACCCAGAGTGTGATGTTACTGAGCTGTGTATGCTTGTGTTTCAGTCTCCTCAGGCCGGGTCCAAGGAGAAGACGCTCTGCTGCTGGTTCTGTGCTTCAGGTCCCATCTCCCTCAGTGCCAAGATCGAGAGGAAGGGCTACACTCCAGGTGAGAAAAACTATTTTTTCTTCTTCATCTCTTCCCCCTCCTCCTCCTCTTCCTCACTCCTCACTTATATGATACGATAATACTTTAATGGTCAGATCAAGTCTGACGTTTGACTTGCATCACAGCAGCTCCATGTGTAACATCAACAGACACTACAAAAACTTGAAATCTTGCCCAGTATCTGAGTCTGATATCTAGTCAGAATATGTCTCTACTCCTGATATAAGACACAATAACTTCAGAAGTAACACTGCAGTGAGATATAGGCTCTTGTTTTTAGACAATGCATCATCTTGTTAAGTCAAAACATCTTATTTTGAGTTTACAACACAACACATTTATTAGAAAATCACCAACTAACATCAGAAAACAGAACACGTTTGAGTATTTGTGGCTTGTTTTGTAACAACATTTCCTGATTCTGGTCAAATATAGTTCACAATGAGTTCTCCAGCTAATTACAAGATCTGATTTATCTGAAAATCCCTTCTTATTTCAAGAAATCTTACCAAGCACATTTTCACTTGTTCTATTGGCAGATCGTTGTACTTATTACAAGTGAAAACAGCTGGTTTTCATTATTGTTTAACTTGTTTTTGGAGCAGCATTTTCTCCAGTGTAGACAAATATCAAGACACAATACATGAGAAACAAGCAACAAACATTGAACATAACAGCAGGATCAGTGAGAGAAAAGCTGCTCAAAGAGCCTTCAGCGTGCATTTGATCTGTAGCTCTGTGTTTACTGAGAGGACTGACTGGAGCACAAAGGATGCTTCAGTCTGACTTTAGTGAGTCTCCATTAGATGGTAGCAGTTCAGATTCTCTGCTCAGAACATGCTGTGGGTCCCAGATGATGTTGTTGGAGCCTCTCAGGTTATTATGGTCTGTGAGTCAGAAAGTCTCTGACAGGGTGACCAACTATCTTTGAGCAGATTGTTAACAGGTGGAGCAGGTTTGAGTTGAAAGCTGCTGACAAACACTTGTCGTGTCAAATGATCATGTAATCATTTAAAACATGTAGGCTTATACTCTGATTGCCTTTTAATCTGTTAAATTGTATTTTTAGTCTTGTATGTGAGAGTCATATGTTAAGGATTTACATTTCTGGAGGGCAAAAGGAAGTGTAAAAGGAAGTGTAAAAGGAAGTGTAAAAGGAAGTGTAAAAGGGGATATGCAAACGGTTAAGGACTGGAGGTTTTAATGGTTTAATGATGGGGATGTTTAGAAGATGACTAAGAGAATTTAAGGGTGGGACCAGTTAGATATTCTCTCTACTATATAGTGTGACTGTAAGCTGTGTTCTGGGTGCAGAACTTCTCTATCCTCTGAGGATGAAGTAGCTCTGTTCCTACATTTGATCAATTTCACTTGTATATTGACTTTCTTTATTACTTTGGAATCAGAATCAGAATACCTTTGTTAGTCCCACAGAGAGGAAATGTACGGTTTTCCAG
>CM062282.1:3702990-3720490 GCA_031216635.1 Dissostichus eleginoides | reverse complement strand
TATATACATAAGTATCTGAGGAAAGGAATATTAAATATTGAATCGCTGTCCGGCAGCGGCTCAGTCAGTCGGGGCTTGGACTGTGAGCTGTAGGGTCGCCGGTTCAAGTCCCCGAACAGACCTAAATATGGAGTGTGGACTGCTACTGGGAGAGGTCCCAGTTCACCTGGGCCCTGCCGTGGTGCCCTTGAGCAAGGCACTGGACAACCCCCTTCCCCCCCACTCCGATTGCTCCCCGGGCGCTGTACAATAGCTGCCCACTGCTCCTGGTACTAGGATGGGTTAAAAGCAGAGAACACATGTCACTGTGTGCTCTGTGTGCTCTGCATGTGAGACCAGAGGTTTCATCCCTCCCAATTCTATCTATTCTATCTTCTTAAAACTTTTGACAGTACTTTTGCTACTTCCTGGAGTAAACAATCTAAATTTAAACGAGGTATTTTGTTTTTTGCCCCAGTTGCCAATTTTAGTCCTTTTGCATTCCTTGCTGACGTCTCCGAACAACATACAGCGAACACACTTGACCCGTGTGACATTAGGGTGTGTGTTAGTGTGTGTATTTATATACCCTGCCTTCAGCAGTAAACATGCCCCCCCCCCGTTCTGTAGGTGGATCCATACCCAGACCCCGTGGAGGTCAGGAGGCCCGAAACGTGTCCGTCCCGCTGACGTTAGCTCGATGCTAACGGGAGCGCCACATTAACGGGATCATCTGCACAAAACAAGACACCGTCACCCTGCAGCTGCGCCGCCCCCAGATTAAATATCATGTGAAAAGGCCAGAGGGAGGCAGCAGACATTGAGTATTCGGTGACGTATGGACCAGGGATTTATTTTTTTTTAGAGCTTTGGATCCTCGATATCCTCCTGTGCTCAAGACGAGGCAAAAAAAAATAGAAGTTCTCCGACACCACTGTAGGCTCCGAGGAGGAAACACTAAGATCTCAGGGAGCGTTACAGTGAACTTTGCACAATCCGTTATTACTGTTTTTCTATCGGGAATGGGAAGGTGCATTCTGCGGCGGCCATCTTAGGAGGTTAGCATCAATATCCATCAGCTTTTACTTAAAATCTGTCAGCTGTTTTACGTCCAAAATGCATAAAGTACGTTACAGAAATAGCTTTTCACGGAGGAGCCTTGTTTAATTAAATAGACGAGTCTTTACTTATGAAGAACGGACCGATCACTGTTACTGATTTTGGCGCCAATCTGGTGTTTAGAGCTAGCGTTAGGGTACATTTTCTGCTATTTTAACAATGTAAAATCCTTTGGAGGCAAATGTCTAACTTACAGTACAGGACGTTCAGATCCACAGGCCCAATAGCAACTACACAATCATCAGGACAGAAGTCCGTTAGCTAATGTAATGCTAACGGAATGCTAACGAAACGTCGGCTAGTCATGCTAATGCTGTGTCTCAATTTGCATACTTCTGAACTTACATCTGTTTTTTTTATGAGTTTACGAGTGCCTAAGTGCGTCCCAATGCGAGGTATGGCTAAATGAAACTATGAGTACTGGGTGGGGCGCTTATAACGGTCAACACCAGTTGAGTTTTTTTGGACACTTCTCACACTCAGCGACCGCGATTAAAATGTTACTCCATGAAACTTCATTAGTTTAGTTAGTTGTTTGTTGGATTCGCTGTTACAGCCAATGACAACATAGTGCCCACAGACATGGTTTATAGAGTTACGCTACTTCCTGTAACAGTTATTAAAGGATGAAGTAGCGTTAGCTCGCATCCTCCAAAGATGGCCGACGTCACATTCCCATTCCCTCTCATATTCTGCAGATTGCCTACATGCTGCAGCAGATTCTGTCCAAATAATATGGTCACGCCTCGATGTAAACGGCACATTAGAGGCGGGACAAAAAGCTAGACGTGGTTCTGGTTCTAGATTTCAGGTGGACTCGTGACTTCCTGTGAACAAAAAGCAGAAAAAAGAGACGTGAAAAACAAGACAGAATGACCACCGCAAGCACTTAAAGACGAGCTTAAAGAGTGTGTGAGTGTGTGTATGAGAGGGTGTGTGTCTGTGAGTGTGTGTGTGTCTGTGTGTGTGTGTCTGTCTGTCTGTCTGTGTGTGTGTGTGTGTGTGTGTGTGTGTGTGTGTGTGTACCCAGACAGGGTCTAGAGACAAAGCACAACTCAGACCAACAACAAATCGTACCACAAGTCGCCTGTCGGTTTCTGCTTCGAAGTCTCTTGCTGTATTTTATTTTTTCAAACATGGATGTAAAGATGGAGCTTCGAGCTCGCAAAAAAAACAAAACGATAAAAATGTTTACAGATGAATATATCAAATGTTGTTCAGACATGACTTCTTCCACCTAAAAACTTCAAAGTGCAATATATTTTTGTATTTGTGATTTGTTTGCACTAGTTTTTCATATAATCTGTTGCTGTTTATTCAATTTCTGTGCATTAAATATTATTGTCATGATCTTATTGCTGTCATGATCAACTTTTGATAAAATAAAAAGGTTTATTTTATAAAATAAAGAAGTTTCTAGTGTTTTTATTCATGTACTTTTTTAAGGTTTCTGTAAAAGCAGATTAAGACTTTAGCAGTGGACACAGAGAGACATTGGACATGCAACTATGTCAGATAAAGAATAAATAGGGCACTTTTTTTATTGGACAATTAACATTAACTTATTATGTTTATATACATATTTTAATTGTATTTATCTTATTACAGCATGTTCTTACTTCAAATTCTAACTGTCTCTGTGTATAAATGTGTTTTTATTGCACATTTTTACTTTAACTTCTGAAGTTCATATAAAGATTTATTTCATTTTTAAATGGAGCAACCGTCACGAACCCCATTTCCCCCGGGATAAAAAAAGATATATATAAATGTATATATATTGATTCTGATATTAGTGATAGTTGTCTGTGGCTATACTGTGAACAGGAAGTGCTAATTGCTCATTCTGCATACATAATGCGCCCCTGTGCTAATTTTGTAAACAAAGACAAATATAGGATCATGTTGGGACCCAAAACATGCCTCAGTGAATTTTGGGGGGCGGGCGCTCAAGTGAGAAAAAGGGCACTTAATAATCATTTATAAAAAAATGTTTTAAAACAAAAAGTTAAATATAGTTGCACATCTCTGACTTACTGACCAATTTATTTGAATACCCTCACACTCACGCAATTGTACTCAACATAATTCTACAAAATAATCAGCTAACACAGAGACAATGGTCTTCTTTAGTATTCACTACGCACAAGAGCAGACAACACACTAGTAAAATTAATAGTTATTAAATGAGCCGCCAACAATCAAAATTATGAAGTTACTGTTATAAAAAGATGGTTTTTTCGTGTACTTGTACATTTTGTTATTTTGGTCTATTTTGCTTCCTTGTTTTCTTTCACTCTGATGGAAAGAAAACTTCCAGAAACACAAATAAATGGTGTTCGTTTTACCATGTCTGAATTCATCTACAGATTCAAAGCTAATCTGCATTTAAACACCACATTTCAGGGGAAAATACTGACTTGACGTAAGTAACTATCTGGGGAAGTTGGGAGGTGATGTGTTTTTCTATGGAGCTATTTCAGGGTCATAAGTTTTGATCTTTCAAAAAAATACAATTTATTTGAAAGTTCAAGTTTTTATCCTGAACTTTGAAAAATACAATGATTTATTCAAACCAAAAATAAGTATTTGAAATCATTTTTCAGGTTAAATATTATTTTGATTCAGTTCAGCAAATTTTTTGAATAAAATATTTATTTTCATATTTCACTTTTATACATATTTTGATATTTGAATCCTTATTTTTCTTCAGTTGCAGATTTTACGTTTTCAGATTCAAAACAATTATTTTTTCAGTTTCAAATCTTGTTTTTTCAGGTTTCACATTGCTTTTGACCTTCAGATCGTTTTTCACTTTCAGATCTTTTTTTTTCACTTTCAGATCGTTTTTCACTTTCAGATCTTTTTTTTTCGCTTTCATCTTTTGGCCCTGATGTTGCTTGGGGGGGCGGGGCTTACCAAAGAGTAGTTTGGGATCCTGAGTGACAGGCCTCCCTCTGTCATGTTGTCTTCATGGATGTTAGGTAGCGCGAGAAATATAACTCGACACTTTCTATACACAATACTCCCGTGATTGGTGGGAAACCAAACTGATACCAGCGTCAAAGTTCCGTTAAGCGAGCTGTAGTTGGCAACAATCGCGGTATAAGAGCAATAAACTGTGCTAGAATGTGAAATTATGTATCCGCAACGAGCCAGCAGGTTGTTCTGGTGGACCTGACGCACATCCCCCGCTGTCTCACGGAAAGATACCGCAGGTCCTTCCTTCCTGCAGCGGTCAGACTAGACAACCAGCACAGCCCCTAGTAGACCCCGCACAAAACAACAGACTATAACACCTCTTGTTGATAAATACCAACTATGTGCAATATGTGCAATATATATATATGCTGTTAAAAACTGTGCAATATATACCTGGCTGCTAAATCCGCAGAACTGTTACAGGGTGTGACTGTGTATTATGTAAAATGTGTAACTTTAAAACAAATTATTATTTCTTTTTTTAATCTTTAATACTTTTTGTATGCATGCTTTGTTTAGGTAACATTAAGCTGTCTTTGGCTCTTGTCTGCTGTAACAATGTAAATGTATCCCCTGTGGGACTAATAAAGGTATTCTGATTCTGATTGCAAAAACCAAGCCAATGCTATGCTGCGTTCATGGAGCTACGTGGAAGTGGGCAAGGACAACGCTTGATTTCGGATACGTAATTTCACATTCTAGCACAGTTTATTGCTCTTATACCGCGATTGTTGCCAACTACGATGCTCAACAGCTCGCTTAACGGAACTTTGACGCTGGTATCAGTTTTGTTTACCACCAATCACGGGAGTATTGTTTTAGAAAGTGTTGAGTTATATTTCTCGCGCTACCTAACATCCATGAAGGCAACATGACAGAGGGAGGCCTGTCACTCAGGATCCCAAACTACTCTTTGGTAAGCCCCGCCCCCCCACGCAACATCAGGGCCAAAAGTTTGAAAGCGAAAAAAAACGATCTGAAAGTGAAAAACGATCTGAAAGTGAAAAGCAATGTGAAACCTGAAAAAACAAGATTTGAAACTGAAAAAATAATTGTTTTGAATCTGAAAACGTAAAATCTGCAACTGAAAAAAATAAGGATTCAAATATCAAAATATGTATAAAAGTGAAATATGAAAATAAATATTTTATTCAAAAAAATTGCTGAACTGAATCAAAATAATATTCAACCTGAAAAATGATTTCAAATACTTATTTTTGGTTTGAATAAATCATTGTATTTTTCAAAGTTCAGGATAAAAACTTGAACTTTCAAATAAATTGTATTTTTTTGAATGATCAAAACTTATGACCCTGAAATAGCTCCATATTTTTCTGTTTTATCCTTTTCACCTGCAAAGCCTTGGTAACTGCATGCACATTAGCGCATTTTAATTAGGCCTAGTTAACGCCTTATTTGCATATCAATGTGCCGATTGTGATGACGTAATTAGATACACATTTTACTGTATTCACTTTAAGTGTCTCCCCTTAAGTACAGTACATTAGCCTGTATGCCCATGATAAATTGCCTTAGCTAAACCTTGAGCTAACTTATCCATTAGCTAGTAGCCTACCTTAGTTAGGCCTACTTGTTTTTGTCTTTTAGCTAATTAGCTGTAAACTCGAGGCACTGGCAGCTTAGTCATTTCTTTGGTAACACTTTATATTAAGGTACACAAATTAACCATCTAGTTGTTAATTAACATGCATATTAGCAGTATATTGGCTCTTTATTAGTCATTATAACACACTTATTAATGCCTTATTCTGCATGACCATATTCTACAAGTAATAAGCCATTAGTTGAGAGTTTTTCCTCAATAACCCTCTAATGAGTGCTTATTTATTGTACGTAAGGAAGTTGTTGTACATGAGTTTTGGTCTTAATATGCTCTGCTCAATATGGGCCCAATAAGGCAGTAGTACCACAAGAATAGTAATTCTCCCATAATAACACTTAACAAATATGATCTATTCTTATGTAACAAGACGTGAAACTATAAGTGTTAATTGTGTCTAAATAACTCAAAATTAGGTATTTATATCTAAGAACACGTTCCCTATTTTAAAGTGAAGTCTTGTTCATAACCAATAAGCTAGTAGTTTGGCTCTAATTAGGTATTTATATCTAAGAACATGTTCCCTATTTTAAAGGGAAGTCTTGTTCATAACCAATAAGCTAGTAGTTTGGCTCTAATTGACCTGAACAGGTTCCCTATTCTAAAGTTGCCTCCTCTTTACACTTTGTAAATACATCATAGCACACAACTACTGAAATGAACCTCAACACATGAACAAAGTAGGCACAAGTTGAAATATCTGTTTTATTAATGAACCACTAAAGAGAGGTTCAGACACATCCCAAAACATGTCAAGTTTCTCCAAGGCTGAGAACACATGCAGCCTGTACTTTTTAATAAAAACAGATTTTTTTTAACAGAGTTTATGTATTTGTGATCATACTGTGTGACCTGCTTGTAAGTACTTACACAATAGGTGTACTGTTCTCTCTCGGTGTTGTACTGTCTCAGTGTGAACATAGATTAAACAGCCAGCCAAACTCTTTTGAGAGCCAGGGAATGAGCAGCCATGCTCCTTTATTTACTTATTTGCAGTCCACTGACATTCAAACGGAGTGAAACTATAAAAAAAGAAGTTACAAGGCACTTAATGATCTCATACATGCGAGTGTAACATACACAGATTAACACATAGGACCGCTAAGTGTAAACAAGGTAAATATAGCTAATGCTAGCTGTGCAATAAGCATGTGTACAGGCTAGTATGGCTAACGCTAGCGCGAATGCTAACGCAAATGCTAGCGTGAATGCTAACGCATTTTCTCATTGTGTTTAAACCGTTTAAACATCTCCAAATGTCATCACATGAACACAATACATGTTACTAATCCTTACAGTGTAAGTGTAAGGCTTACACTTACACTTAAAGTCATTGCTTTGTGACAGACTTGACCCTTTTACTCTTCAGGTTGCATAGGGAAAATTAGTAGCAGTCTAGTGCCATGCTATTCAGTTCACTTTCTCCTACTTCCTGTACCCGGTTTCCTGTCTAACCTTCAGTCAAATGTTACAAAAATATGAAACATACAGGTAATATCACCTTGCTATTGGTAGCTGAACTGTCAATACCCCAAAACATATTCTTGGATAGAAATACCTAATTTTGAGTTATTTAGACACAATTAACACTTCACACAGAATAGATCATATTTGTTAAGTGTTATTATGGGAGAATTACTATTCTTGTGGTACTGCTGCCTTATTAGGCCCATATTGAGCAGCGCATATTAAGACCAAAACTCATGTACAACAACTTCCTTACTTACAATAAATAAGCACTAATTAGAGGGTTATTGAGGAAAAACTCTCAACTAATGGCCTAGTACTTGTAGAATACGGTCATGCAGAATAAGGCAATAAGTGTTTTATAATGACTAATAAAGAACCAATATACTGCTAATATGCATGTTAATTAACAACTAGTTGATGGTTCATTTGTGTTCCTTAATATAAAGTGTTACCATTTGTTCATCACCACTCACCTTCAAACAAGCCAAGAAAAGCCGGCATAACATGGAACAGTAAAGTGGGAGGCGCTGCTACCTGTCTGTCAGGTGACTGCCGATGTCCGCTCCGCTGTGCAGGAGACCTGGAGGGAGGGAGGGAGGGAGGGAGGGTAGAGAGAGCATCGGAACTTCACAGTCTAATCTCCCGACCTGATCTTTTTATTTTGTATTCAATCAATATATTTTTGGAAAGGGAAACTGTGCGCAAACAGCAGTAGATATATTCATTTATTTTAAAAAAATTAAAGGGGAAAAAAAGGGCACTTTCTCTGGAGGAAGAAAAAGGGCAGGGGCTCAAGCCCACTTTGATGTCTATGTGTGCACGTGCCTGTGTGTGTGTGTGTGTGTGTGTGTGTGTGGTGTGTGTGTGTGTGTGGTGTGTGTGTGTGTGTGTGTGTGCGTGCCAAGCAGCAGACAGTGTGCTGACTGTCTGCTGCTCCAGATGTAAAACTCACGAGAGCTGCTGATCTAGTTCCCCGCCGACAACAACACGCTGTTTCATAACTTTACAAACCAATATACAGTTTTTAAATGGCTATAAATACAGCAGCCGTGTGTGTGTGTGTGTGTGTGTGTGTGTGTGTGTGTGTGTGTGTGTGTGTGTGTGTGTGTGTGTGTGTGTGTGTGTGTGTGTGTGTGAACCCAGACAGGGTCTAGAGACAAAGCACAACTCAGACCAACAACAAATCGTAGCACAAGTCGCCTGTCGGTTTCTGCTTCGAAGCTTCTCTTGCTGTATTTTATTTTTATTTTTTTTCAAACATGGATGTAAAGATGGAGCTTCGAGCTCGCAAAAAAAACAAAACGATAAAAATGTTTACAGATGAATATATCAAATGTTGTTCAGACATGACTTCTTCCACCTAAAAACTTCAAAGTGCAATATATTTTTGTATTTGTGATTTGTTTGCACAAGTTTTTCATATAATCTGTTGCTGTTTATTCAATTTCTGCCCATTAAATAGTATTTTCATGATCTTATTGCTGCGTGTGTGTGTGTGTGTGTGTGTGTGTGTGTGTGTGTGTTCTGCAGCAGCTGTTTCTTTATCCTCTGCTGACTGTCTGCTGCTCCAGATGTAAAACTCACGAGAGCTGCTGATCTAGTTCCCCGCCGACAACAACACGCTGTTTCATAACTTTACAAACCAATATACAGTTTTTAAATGGATATAAATACAGCAGCCGTGTGTGTGTGTGTGTGTGTGTGTGTGTGTGGCCTAGCATTACTATACTTGTGGGGACCTAAATCTGTTTACACAGTCACGTGTGGGGACTCGCCTCCCTTATGGGGTGAAGACTTTTAGGGTGAAGACTTGGTTAGGGTTAGGCATGTGTTGGTTATGTTTAAGGTTAGGATAAGTCTCCAGGAAATGCATGTAAGTCAATGTAATGTCCCCTGAAGTGATGTATACATGGTGTGTGTGTGTGTGTGTGTGTGTGTGTGTGTGTGTGTGTGTGTGTGTGTGTGTGTGTGTGTGTAGGTTAAACAGGGATTTGTTGTGTGTGGGATGGCTCAGATAATCTTGAACACCCCATCGGCACTTCATAAAGACATCAATCTGTTTCGGTTTAGTGGAGTGGATTTTTAGAGCTTTATTAACGCAGTGGAGAATAAAGCTGCAATATATTTATCACTTTCATATTGTGACGGGAAACGTACGGTGGCCGACCGGAGCAAACGCGCTAAAACGTCCCAACACACCATTAGGTTTTATGGCATTTAAAAAATGCACCGTGTTTCCATCAAGAGCTGCAGCTTCAGAAAGGATGCAGATATAAAAACCCAAATGTTCCACATGAAGAAACATCTCCAGCAACTTGACAACACATGCAGCATTTAGAGAACATTCAGCAACTTGACAACACATGCAGCATTTAGAGAACATTCAGCAACTTCACAACACATGCAGCATTTAGAGAACATTCAGCAACTTGAGGAGACATGCGGAGCGTTTACTAAAAGCTGCAGAAACCAAACGCTGAAGAAGCTCAAAACGCAACGGAGACCAGGGGACACTAAAGAGTGACGCACACAGCTGGAGACCAGGGGACACTAAAGAGTGAGGCACACAGCTGGGAGACCAGGGGACACTAAAGAGTGACGCACACAGCTGGGAGACCAGGGGACACTAAAAAGTGACGCACACAGCTGGGAGACCAGGGGACACTAAAGAGTGACGCACACAGCTGGGAGACCAGGGGACACTAAAAGTGACGCACACAGCTGGGAGACCAGGGGACACTAAAAGTGACGCACACAGCTGGGAGACCAGGGGACACTAAAAAGTGACGCACACAGCTGGGACAGCTTCGTGGTGTTCAGGATTTTAAAGCTGAACAACTGTCTCTGTGTCAGAGTTAGTCATCTAACTGTAAGTGTTCAGCTTTATAGTCCTGAGCGCCAGCCAATCAAATCATATGCCAGTACAAGCGCTAGCCAATCAAACCGCGTGCTTGTGTGTCCGGGGCGGGAGATTAATGTGATTAGTTGTTGATCGCGCGCCAGACACGTCCACCGGCAAGCTTCAACGCGACGGAACCGTGTTGCCGCACCGTAAATGCTGCATGTGTTGTCAAGTTGCTGAAGATGTTTCTTCATGTGTTTTGACACGTTTGTGAATTTTTGGACATTTTGCATGAATTTTAAACCCCTACATAGAGTCAGATATTTGTACACAATGAATACTTTGACTTCCGATACTTGAAGTACATCGAACTGACAACACGTGTACTTGTACTGAAGTATGAGTTTCAATGCAGGATGTTTTATTGGCTCTTTTTCACCAAGTAAAGGAAATTCCATTACATATACAACCGTTCTTGTCACATTAGCGTACATTGATGTGTGTGTGTGTGTGTGTGTGTGTGTGTGTGTGTGTGTGTGTGTGTGTGAAACTTACATATCTGTGATTGTGTGTGAGGGCTCTGTGACTGTGACTCTGAGTTTTACCTTGACTATTAATTACACAACGCCCTTTGCAAACCAATAACAGAAAGCTCACACACCCACACACACATACACACACGCACACACACACACACACACCTAGCAGAGGTCACATGAACAATGTTTTGGCTTCTGCCATACAGGCTGCGTCTGTCCTGCTGATAAACACAAACTGGTTTGAACTGGCTGCAAAGAGACAGACACACACACACACACACACACACACACACACACACACACACACACACACTAACACATTCACACACACACACACACACACACACACACACACACTAACACATTCACACTCACAGATAGGCATCACATTTCTAAAAGACCTTCTCATGTTGCAAAGAAAGAAAAAGCTGTGTTTGGATGTTTTTCACATGATCCACAGAAGATCCCCGTCACACTGAAAAGTGTTTTATGTGTGTGATATATTTACTGAAGTCACATGTTGTTCAGGTGTTTGCATGTGTGTTTCAGTTTCATATGCATCAGAGAAATTCCCCCACACACACACACAACACACACACACACACACACACACACACCACACACACACACACACACACAGAGATATGGAAGTACTCTGCAGGCCAGCTCTCAGCGTGTCCTTGGCAACTTCTCAGCTTCGGTTGCAGGCAAAATATTTTGGGAAAAGTCACAGTATGGTCCAGGGAAAATATTTGCACGAGTTAAAGGGAGGAATGTTGAAAAAAAGAGAAAAAAGTCATGATGTAGTTTGTCAATGATGAGGATTATAGGAAAAAATTTGATTAATTCAAGTGTGCTATGTTGAAAATGATATATAGTTTAAAAATGTGATACAAGTTGTAGATTAGTATGTCAAAAAGTAATGGTATACGATGTGAAAAAGCATCAGAGGAAGCTGGGAGGCAGGAATTATGGGATGTTTGTATTTCAAAACCACTGGAAGAAATCCAGGATTTACACATTTAGTATCTCGTTTTTAACGATGGGGTGTAACTAAATATTTCACATTAAACAGCTGAGATTGAAGAGAAGAGAGGAATGTGAATCCTGCTTCTGGAGCATGATGTGGATGAGAGAGATGTACGAGTTATTGTTAGTGAGTGGCGCCCCCTGCAGGCAGTCTGCAGAAACACACCATGATGCAGGAGTGTCGAATAAATACTTCTACAAATTCTAATACACAGAACCGCAGCTGCGTTAAATTAACACTGACCGAGTCCAGATTCACACAGAAGACACTCTTCTATTTGCACATGTTATAATATGACTTTTTCATATTTTTAGACATACTGTGAGTTATTTTCTAGTATTTTACTATACTATGACTTTCTTTCATCTTTTTCAAATACTATACTATGACTTTTTCACATTTTTCAACTTACTATACTATGACTTTCTTTCATCTTTTTCACATACTGTACTATGACATTTTCACATTTTTCACATACTATACTATGACTTTTCTTCATTTTTTTTGACATACTTCGACAAAGAAGAGAACTTGACGGATGTGCGCGTGTGTGTTCATGAGGAGTCCTCAATGTTTCAGATGTTACATTTTCATATTAGCGTTTATTTGAGTTTTTCTTTTTACTTATTCCACATTTTCCGACGTACTAACTATACTATTAATTTTTTCAAATTGTTCTACATATTATATATACTATGACTTTTTCATATTTTTCGACGTACTACGATTTTTTTCTTTTTTTTCAATATACTGAACTCGGACTTTTTATTTTATTTTCAACATACTATATTATTAATTTTTTCCAATTTTCTTCGACTTACTATGACTTTTTAATATTTTTCGACCTACTGAACTATGACCTTTTTCACATTTTTCAACATACTGAACTATGACTTTCTTTCAAATGTTTCGACATACCTACCATGACTTTTTCTCTCGGAAAACTCCACGTTAACTATTAACCCTTTTCAAAAAGAAAACCCCCAAATGAAACACCAATGATGACAAACCACACGGAGACTTTTGTAACAGAGCCTGCTTTATTTCTGCAAAATACAAATACTAGCACATTTCTGAGTGAGGGAGTCGCTGTACAGGATCTTATTTTCTGAGAAACATTGTCTCCAAGTGGCGACAAAGGCCAGCTTATGCCACTAACAATCTCTGTATAATATAATATATTTACCTTGTGGTTATTAGAAGCACATGTAAAGAGGATGCGTCAAATACAAATCATTTCATCGGGGCTTTTTGAGGTACAGGTCCAGGCAGTTACTAACGAGAGAATCAAACCACACACACACTTTGGTTGGTTCATCTGAGGCCTGACGACCCGGAGAAAAGAAAAGCAGGAGAAGCATCTCTCTTCTCAACACACAGTGTGTAGTTTGTAACTCAACGGCAGCTTCTTCTTTTTTTTATTGTTCAACCTAGAGCAGATTCTATTTTCTTTTACATGTTCATTTACTGGATTGACAGCAGATGGGGCGCAAACAGACAGACTGCAGCCGAGGGTCCAAGCTCCAAATATACAGTTTTAAAACCCAAATATTCAAATGTGAAAAAACCCTCAGCGTCCTCTCTGTCTCTTATTAAATACAAACATCATGGATATCAAATATACTCTTATTGTGGCGGGTGTATGAGACTATTCAGGCTCTTATTGTGGCGAGACAGTTTTAGATACAAGGCACAAACTATTCAAAATGTCCACAAAGTCTTTTTAAATTTACAAAAACACAGAGGTGGGATGTACTTAAATACATTTACTCAATTCCTGTACTCTGGAAATACATTTGAGGTACTTGTACTCCTACTCCACTACATTCCAGATACAAATACACTTTTTACTGCAAGATTTTACTTAAAACTTCGAAATTCAGATTGAATGAAACGAAGGATTTTGAATGGGTATCTTGACATGTATTGTCCTTTTACTGAACTAAATGATTGTAGTGCTTCTCTCCACTGTAAATACTGCATATATGATAACCACCACAAAGTCATTTTTCCAAATACGTCTGAAAATATCTAAACTTTAAAGGGTTTTTTAAATCCCTAATGTTAAATAAACGCGCGCCCATCTGCTTTTTACACTTTTATATTAAAGTTATCTTATTAAATAGAGCTGCAGACATCCAAGAATATCAATTTGATATAATAAAGAATTCAAAAAAACATAACACTATATAAACTTTGTGCAGCAAAGCATCTCTGTCCTGTTGGATATGGCTTTTAGGAGGGCTAAGCTAACGGCTAGCGGCTAACGGCTAACAGCTAACGGCTAACAGCTAGCTCTCTCTGTGCATAACAACAAGGCCATGAGTGAAGTTTCACTCAAGTTTGGATTCATCTTTCATTTTTTACATAAAACCCCAGATGTTTGTTGGTTTTATGGGAAAATAACGCAGGTTTTGTCGCATGGAAGCAAATAAAGCACAAAAAACAGGATTTCTTTTTTAAGGCTAAATGTGAAACCACTACTGAGTACTTTAATAACAAGTAGGGTGAGTTGCCCTAATGTGGGACAGTCTGGGACACTCCCTGATGTGGGACAGTCTGGGACACTCCCTGATGTGAGACAGTCTGGGACACTCCCTGATGTGGGACAGTCTGGGACACTCCCTAATGTGGGACAGTCTGGGACACTCCCTAATGTGGGACAGTCTGGGACACTCCCTGATGTGGGACAGTCTGGGACACTCCCTAATGTGGGACAGTCTGGGACACTCCCTAATGTGGGACAGTCTGGGACACTCCCTAAGGTGGGACAGTCTGGGACACTCCCTAATTGGACAGTCTGGGACACTCCCTGATGGGACAGTCTGGGACACTCCCTAATGTGGGACAGTCTGGGACACTCCCTAATGTGGGACAGTCTGGGACACTCCCTAATGGGACAGTCTGGGACACTCCCTAATGTGGGACACTTAAGCTCCAGACGGTGTAGGTCCTCCTCAAACAAATGAGTCAATTAAACTATGGGTTAACACAAGCTGTGATGTCATTTAATCAAAATCACATGACTTCTCAAATGTCCAATCACAGATGAGGGTGGTGGAGCAACCTTCAGACAAGTGTCCCCCATTAGGCTTAGAGCTAAAGTGTCCCACATTAAGGCAACTCACCCTAAATTCAAAGCATTTAAATAAACATTTGACTTTCACAGTTAAATAATAGCTGTGTAAATTATACAAGTATATTTTACTAAGCTCTTAAATTCTTATAATTAATGTCTTAATGTTTATTTTATGTCCAGTTTTTAGGAGAGGGTTTTTAGTGTTGTATTCAGCAGTGGCACATCGGTAGCCATTAAAGGTTGATCCACTTCTTTGCTTCCACACATCTGGATCGCAATTCACTTCAAAGTCACATGTCGTTTTTCTACCACAGCTCACTAACTCTGAGAAGCGTTTCACATCAAGTGAAACTTCTATTCTATGCAACCTGTTGCAAAATACTTTCTACCGCTCACACTAAAACCTCCCCGTCACCATCCTCCTTCAGTCTCATTTCAGCTCCCTCATCTTCCTCTACTTCCTCCTCTTCCTCCTCTTCATCACACTTTTCCCTCTTCATATTTAAATGTGCTAAAATATGTTGAACCTGCAACATGGCGTTCCCGCTCATGCGTGATATGAAACCGTTCAGAGTACCAGACTTCTTCACTTTTTTTTTTGTTAGTTTGCATACATGTTGCACATGACGAGATGTGCATGTAGTATATTTGTTATTTACTCATCATTATACCCCCCCACCCCCCCACCCCGAACACACACACAAAACAAGCGATACATGTACACAACAAACTCTCCCCACTTCAGAACTGGAGGAATTTTTATCAAACTGCTAAATTAAAATGTTCTAGCATTAGATATTTCGCCTAATTATAATAACATAACATACAACCGAGCATCATGTCAGGACTTTAACCAAAACGTTGCCTATGTAGAGTTAATCAGATGCTTCGATGTCATTTATATATTTGCAGCTGTAAGTAAAGATAACGTTTTTATTCTTCACCTTTGAGTGTAGATCTTAACAGTTTGATAAATACTCTCCAGATGTTCCTGTTTTCTCTCTGGTGTACGGCTACAGTAAATACAGCCCCCCCCCCCCCCCCCCTCCCGTACATGTTATACATATAGCACACCCACTCAGTACATAAGAATATAATAATATAATAATAATAACACTATAAGGTAACGTTACTGCCTTCCCTCTGGGCGACCAGGTGCCAACCAGAGACACATTTGTAGTTCTTGTGGGCTGATTTGGGCCGATTGAAAGGTTTTAGGGGACTCAAAGCTGCATTTTTTAACCCTAAAAGCTGGCAAATAAACTAATATGTTGGGCAATTTGCACAATGAGAATGAGTGGCATCAATTGGCCTAAATTAGCATTATAGCTCATGTTGACAATAGTTAGAAACGTCCGATTTGGACAGTTTCAGAGTGGTTTTTGGGGTTATTGAGGATGCTGAATACATTTCTGACGTTTTCTGGATCACTAATGGTAGTTTTAACTAAAAGGTGGCCATATTTGTACTATTTGTGAGCTGATTGTGATGCATTTTGGGTTGATTATAAAGTTTCAGGGGCGATTTTGACCCCAAAAAGCTGGGCAAAGCTGGCAAATACACTGGGCGTCGATTAGCATTATAGTTTATGTTGACAACAGTTAAAAACTTCCGATTTGGACAGTTTTGAAGTGTTTTTTGGGGGGCTTTGAGAATGCTGATTTCATTTCTGACATTATCTGGATGAATGGCAGTTTTACGACAACATTTCCTGCTTCACAGTGCTGGAAACGAGACTAAAGAAGCTACGTTTTGGACGAATCAAATGTGGGAAATCGTCTGAATTGAATTTTTTCGACGCTGGACGAATTATACATTAAAATGCATCGAGTCCCTCACAGATTCGGACACCTGGTCACCCTAACTACCTGCCCCCCCCCCCATCATGTGCCCCCCCTCATGTGGCCCACCCCTCACTGAGCCTCATGCGTTTCACTGAAGGGCTGCTGTGGTGCTCCTCAGGGTTGGGGGGGGGCAACAGGAAGTTAACGTGATGATCTTCTCGTTCTTCGCTGCCTTCGAACGAGCTGCCGCACGACGAGGCGCTGTCGCCGGGCGGAGAGTACGAGGACACGCCCCCTCCTCCTCCAATCAGAGCGCTCAGCATGCGGTCCCGGGGGGGCGAGGCCGGCTCAGATTTAATGTGGAGGTTCGGGTGAGAGGAGAGGTTCAGGTTGGAGGTCTGACACAAGTTCCTGCAGGGGGAGAGAGAGGGGAGTTCAGTTAGATTAAGACTTTAAAATATGTTTTGAATGCGCTGAGGGAGGAAGAGTCTCTGGGTTGGGGTAGTGAATAATTCTCTTGTTTCATTTCATTATTAGTAGTAGTGAATTCCATAGGAGCAGCAACGGAGAAAAGGCTCTGTCGCCCCGGGACCTGAGGTTGGTCCGGGAAATACTTTATTATATTTTGTTATATTTTGACAGGCTCTCTCACCCCATGTGACCCAGAGCAGAGTGCTGCATGTTCTGGATCTGCTGCTGCTGCCAGGCTGATCCCAGACCAGAGCCCCCGAACCCAGAGAGAGAGGAGGTCGCTGCTGAGGGAGAACTCTGAGGGACAGAGGAGACACTCACATTACACAATATACACACATATACATTAAATCAGATCCTAGAGGTACGGCACTGAAGTACAAATTCAAGGTACTTCATGCAACTACTGCAATACATTCAGAGGTAAATATTTGACTTATTATTTGACTCTTAAGTCTGCGAATAAAACGTAAATATTCATCATGTCTGTAATTCTGCAAAGAAAAGTGATTTAAATGATCAAATATAAATACCATTTTAATATTCAAATGATTAAATGACTCACGAATAGTAGTGTGTATAAT
>CM062282.1:3600490-3692990 GCA_031216635.1 Dissostichus eleginoides | reverse complement strand
CGGGGGAAATAAACACCTTTAAACGTCTTGAATTAACATTAACTATAAACTAAACACCTGCTCTCTCTCTGCTGCACGTTCTCAATGCATTGCGATGCATTTTAACCTGTCACCTGATTGTGTGTGGAATTTGCACTATCCTCCTTTTAATGCACAATTTCATCGAACCTTTAGTCTAAATGTATTTGTCATATGTCTACTGTCTATTTTTTGTTTGTTTCATGTATTTGACTGGTATCTGTATTCTGTGTGATATCGTGATATGTCTACGTGAAGCACTTTGGACTGCACTTGTTGCATGAAAGGTGCTATACAAATAAAGATTATTATTATTATTTAATTGCTGATAAAGATCTGAATTTAGGGATGTATTGAAGTATAGTTAAATGTTAGCTGAATGCTGTTGAATTAATGCAAGTTATGCTACGACGTTTGGTTTTCTGCTCCTAGATTCAGACAAAAATGTAATTCGACGAGTAAAACAAAATACAGTTTGCATCCATCGTACGCCATCTTCCTCAGACCAAACCAACGCTTCGTGAACGTCACCTGGGGAAAACACGGGGAGAATAAATCACTTCTTTAAAGATCTCCTATCATGCTATTTTTAGGCATACATTATGGGTCTCAGATATATGAGACCCAGAGGATAGATTTCACCATTTGATGTAATCTCCTGGTTTATCGTGTAGATCAATGAAGCTAAATATCTCAACAACTATTGGATGTATTGTCATAGAATTTGTTTCAGGTATGCATGTATCCCGGAGGATGAAGTCTACCAACTTTCCTCTACAATCCATGGCTTAAAAGCTAAAGATCTCAAAAACGTTCACATTCATTTGCCACAGATATGCATGTTCCCCAGAGGTTAAACCCTACTGACTTATATGATCCTCTGGTGTTTACGATTAACTTATTTCATGGCTTTAAAGTGTAATATCTCAACATATTATTGAATGTATTGTCATGAAATAAGGCACAGATATTCATGTTCCCCAGAGGATACAGCCTCAACGTCTAAATGTGTTTTTTTTGTCCCACTCATCTGAAAGAAGACATGTTTTGGAAGCTAAATACCCAGAAATGTGACCAAAGCATGAAGAATACCGTCATGCAGAGCGAAGGAAGGACCGCTAACGGGGGTCAGGAAGCATATGTGGCCGCATTTCCTGTCATAACAGGAAAAGAGGAACCGCTCCCCCAGACAACACTTCTGTGAGTGTGTGTGTGTGTGTGTGTGTGTGTGTGTGTGTGTGTGTGTGGTGTAACAGAAGCCCCATTGACAATAAGCCCTCATAACTCAGTTGTCATATCTCAGGCCTCTTGTGAGGATCACATGACTTGTTATCGGCAGATTGAGGAACTACTGTGTGTGTGTGTGTGTGTGTGTGTGTGTGTGTGTGTGTGTGTGTGTGTGTGTGTGTGTTTGTGCGGTTAAATTAAGATCTTTTAGTAAATGTAACATTACTGGCATCCTCTGTCTGTCATTTCGGACATCAGGGACTTTAAATATATTTACAGAAACGAGAGAAAGGCGCAATAATAGAATTAGAACTGAATTTAAAATAAATGGAAAGTGCAGCATATCAGTATGTAGTGTCTCTACTTTAAAGAGTCCTCTCCTGCTGATGTTCAGGTGTGTATCAGTATGTAGTGTCTCTACTTTAAAGAGTTCTCTCCTGCTGATGTTCAGGTGTATATCAGTATGTAGTGTCTCTACTTTAAAGAGTCCTCTCCTGCTGATGTTCAGGTGTATATCAGTATGTAGTGTCTGTACTTTAAAGAGTCCTCTCCTGCTGATGTTCAGTGTATATCAGTATGTAGTGTCTGTACTTTAAAGAGTCCTCTCCTGCTGATGTTCAGGTGTATATCAGTATGTAGTGTCTCTACTTTAAAGAGTCCTCTCCTGCTGATGTTCAGGTGTGTATCAGTATGTAGTGTCTCTACTTTAAAGAGTTATCTCCTGCTGATGTTCAGATGTATATCAGTATGTAGTGTCTCTACTTTAAAGAGTCCTCTCCTGCTGATGTTCAGGTGTATATCAGTATGTAGTGTCTGTACTTTAAAGAGTCCTCTCCTGCTGATGTTCAGGTGTATATCAGTATGTAGTGTCTGTACTTTAAAGAGTCCTCTCTGCTGATGTTCAGGTGTATATCAGTATGTAGTGCTACTTTAAAGAGTCCTCTCCTGCTGATGTTCAGGTGTATATCAGTATGTAGTGTCTGTACTTTAAAGAGTCCTCTCCTGCTGATGTTCAGGTGTATATCAGTATGTAGTGTCTCTACTTTAAAGAGTCCTCTCCTGCTGATGTTCAGGTGTATATCAGCATGTAGTGTCTCTACTTTAAAGAGTCCTCTCCTGCTGATATTCAGGTGTATATCAGTATGTAGTGTCTCTACTTTAAAGAGTCCTCTCCTGCTGATGTTCAGGTGTATATCAGTATGTAGTGTCTCTACTTTAAAGAGTCCTCTCCTGCTGATGTTCAGGTGTATATCAGTATGTAGTGTCTCTACTTTAAAGAGTCCTCTCCTGCTGATGTTCAGGTGTATATCAGTATGTAGTGTCTGTACTTTAAAGAGTCCTCTCCTGCTGATGTTCAGGTGTATATCAGCATGTAGTGTCTCTACTTTAAAGAGTCTCTCCTGCTGATGTTCAGGTGTATATCAGTATGTAGTGTCTCTACTTTAAAGAGTCCTCTCCTGCTGATGTTCAGGTGTATATCAGTATGTAGTGTCTCTACTTTAAAGAGTCCTCTCCTGCTGATGTTCAGGTGTATATCAGTATGTAGTGTCTCTACTTTAAAGAGTGCTCTCCTGCTGATGTTCAGGTGTATATCAGTATGTAGTGTCTGTACTTTAAAGAGTCCTCTGCTGCTGATGTTCAGGTGTATATCAGTATGTAGTGTCTCTACTTTAAAGAGTCCTCTCCTGCTGATGTTCAGGTGTATATCAGCATGTAGTGTCTCTACTTTAAAGAGTCCTCTCCTGCTGATGTTCAGGTGTATATCAGTATGTAGTGTCTCTAATTTAAAGAGTCCTCTCCTGCTGATGTTCAGGTGTATATCAGTATGTAGTGCCTCTACTTTAAAGAGTGCTCTCCTGCTGATGTTCAGGTGTATATCAGTATGTAGTGTCTCTACTTTAAAGAGTTCTCTCCTGCTGATGTTCAGGTGTATATCAGCATGTAGTGTCTCTACTTTAAAGAGTCCTCTCCTGCAGATTCTTCGGCTCACTCACATGTCTGTTCCGTTCGTCCATAATCCGAGCTATCTGAATCTTTTTCCTCCCCATCTTCGCTCTTTGGTTCTTCTCTCTTGTTTTCTCAAAACGTCTTCTTCTCTGGATCCTTTGATTGACTTCCAAATCCTCACAGGTTTTCACTTTTCAAATCTGCTGACTTCTGCAAGAAAACACAAAGCGTAACAATTAGAATCAACGCATAACACACACACACACACACACACACACACACACACACACCACACACACACACACACACACACACACACACCACACACACACACAACACACACACACACACACACACACACACACCACACACACACACACACACACACACACACACACACACACACACACACACACACACACACACACACACACACACACACACACACACACACACACACACACACACACACACACACACACACACACACACACACACACACACACACACACAGGCTTTTGGATTCTGTGACAAACGAGACAAAGAGTGAAACAGAAACATGTCCGAACACTTCTTTGACTTAGCAGAAGGTGGATTCTGTGTGTGTGTGTGTGTGTGTGTGTGTGTGTCATGTCCTGCTGTGATGCAGAATGTAATCGTCGTGCATGTGTTCGCACGCCCGTCCATTCACCGCCACTAAACCCCCCCCAAACCCCCAAAGACACACCCAAAAATCAGGCTTCCTCGGGGGGGAACGACGCTTCAGAGGAAGTGGAACTACGGAGTCAATATGCAAATATTAAAGCCTGATGAGTTTGGCTGCGTCACAAAAACATCTTTGGAAGAAACTGCAGGAGGAGAAGGGATTTAGCTCTAAGGGTGGAGCTGAGGTGAGAAGACGAGCCGATACGGAGACATCATTACAAATACCTTATACAGAAATATGTTCCAAATACTTCATCAATTCATATAAGTAGCAATCATATGAAGGGGACCATTATTATTCTCATAAAAAATACAACAATTACAGATTTAGAGTTAGATTAAAATGCAAGTATGCCAACATGTGGTGGGAACCGCAGGAAAAGACGCAATTGAGTTTTTACCGCTCGCCACAAAACATCCTCTGAGGGCCGAGCCGAGGTAAAAATACATCATTTAACACATTCCATACAGAAATATGTTCCAAATGCTTAATATGAATAACAACCGTATGAAAGGGATAATTAGTATTCTAATAAAAGATACAACAATTACAGATTTAGAGTTAGATTGAAATGTGGTGGGAAACCGTCGGATGTTGGATCAACCAATCAGATTCCTGACCTCACATGTCTGCACCCATCTGTGACCTGCAGTTACCCATAAGCCCTTGCACCGTGCACGTTCACTAAGACGTTTAACATCTTCCTCCAGGTGAACAGATTCTGTGAAAGTATTCCTCAAACTGTAAGAAAGTGATTTATATATTTTTTTTATTTACTTAATACCTAAACTGCAAAATAAATTATAACAAATCAGATTTTCCTGCTTCATTTCTCTACTGCTGGATGCTCAAACTTCCTGAATGTATGATCGGAGTGTGTGGGGAACTGACCATTTAACACACACACACACACTTTTCTACTTAAACAGAAGCCCCCACATCTGACCTTTGACCCCTCGCTCAGACCCCTCACATTAACCCTGAACCCCACAACCCACAGGCCAGTTTAAATCACAACAACGACCCCATTTATCATCGCCAGAAACTATAAAAACACAATTCAAACGAACCATGAGCTCTTCCCAAATGACTAATAATCAGCTCAAAAAGTGATATTTTACCAAAAAAACGTATCCTACATGTCTCATTTAAAGCGCCACAAAGAGTGAGCCATGTGCTCTTACATTATTCTGTAAAAATGATTAAATTCTGCACTCTTCCACGCAACTGGAAAGCCATAAATTACTCTGCTGAGACCAACAGTGACCTGACAGAAATTCAGGGAAACTTTGACTAAAATGCACGCTATTTACACAGAGAAGAGATGATAGGACAGAAGATGCTGGACGTAAAAATGTACAATATTTCAAAATGCAAAGCAAGTGAAGCCCCCATTTCCATCCCAAATATTGGTAACACTGAAGGGCATTTGGACAATGTTGTATATACACCATGTTTGTAATGAAAACAAACTTTTTGTAGGATCTAAAATGTCCCGATGAAGTTTCTTTGGGCCCTGATCACAATTCGTAACCTTCATATCATCCAATCATGACGTTGAACATATTCTCTATTAGGAGTCGACAAATAGTGACACATGTAATGAAACACAGAATACAATGTGTGTTTTACTGACAGATTAAAAGGTGGACTACCAGTGTGTGTGTGCGTGTGCGTGTGTGTGCATGTGTGTGTGTGTTTGTGCCATGTGACCCGTGTCTTAGCTTAAGAGCTTGGGTCGTGAAGTTAACTGGATGTTCACACACACACTGACAGATGCAAACACACACACACACACACACACACACACACACACACACACACACGGCAGGTTGTCTTGGCAGCGCAGGCACACGGGAGGAAATGGAGAAGGAAATTGGGAACGTGAAGATGTAAGAGGATGATGAAGGTGTGATCTCTGACACTGAGGTGTTTCCCTTTAGGTTCATATAGTTATTTTAAATGTTGCTCTAATGTTTCATTTTCCTTAGATAGTAATTAACATCATCACTTTAAAAAAAGAAGCTAATTATTCTTTCTTTCCAGCTCTTCAAAAGTGCGAATTTTCAGATTTTCTTTGTTTTTTTTATTGCGTTTGTCCATTTTAGAATGAAATTCAAAATATATTTTAAAAAATTGAATAAAAATATCAATAAAAAATAAGAAATTCAAGTAAAATGTGCAATAAAATGGAAAAAACAAAACTACTCAACTAATCCAGAGAAAAAGCCAAAAATCCATCAACAATGACAATAATCTTAAACTGTAGCTCAATAAACCTCATGTAGTTAATTTCCACCTCCTCTCATGTTGTTCTCTATGTAAGAAAAGGCTGGATATGAGCTGACAGCGTCTGACTTGAAGCCATAATTGATGTGTTTTGCCAAAACAAACCAAAACCTTTGATTAATAATCATGACAGTCTGCAGCGAGCAGCAACATGCCAGAGACAGCGTCACATGAATATCTGGAGTCTGAGTCACGCTGCAGGAGAACAGCACCAGGATCAACACCGTTTAAATTTAGAGCTCTCAGACCAGCACACTCAGCATGTTGTCGTGAAAAAAAAGGGAATTTTAGGACGCGAGACGACGAGGAAAGATTACATAAAACAATAAAAAATCAGTGCGTGTTCTGTATCTGTAGGTGTGATTTAATGCAGCGCTTGATCTTTTTCCAGGATGACAGCAAACCTCCACCGACCGCACAAACCTCCCCTCTATTTATAGCCTGCGTGTAAAAGCAGAAGGACTCCAAAAATAAAAAATAATGAACTTTTTACCCCAAACCACAATACGACTGGTATCTAGAAATCAGCATCTCCTGCAGTCCTCAGCTGCTCCCTCTCAAACAATTATTCTTCCAACAACTTCAGAGAGCGACAAAGTGAAAGTGCTAAACATTTAAAGTGTAATAGGCGACATGTGGCAGTGCCCTTGTGTTATTTGGCAGGACAATGCATATCTCTGTGGGGAGTTGAAACTACAGTATAGAGACGAAGCTAACTTTATACCTGAGTCATGTTAGCATGTTGTTAGCCTCAGGTTATTAGCATGATATTGTGTTTGTTGCCATAAAGTGCATATTTACAGGGTACGCTTTTTATCCAGTATTAATGAGTCAAGAAGAAATACTAAAATGTAGTTCCCCACTTGGAAAATTCACATGAACACCATCTAAAGTCGGGACAACAAACTGAGAAAGTTGTTAAAGTCTTTACTTAGTAGCTTATAGTACAAAAAAAGTAAGCTAATTTAATAGCATTAGCCTAACCCCTAAAAACCCCTAACTTGTTATTTCAAACGCTGTCTGTGGATACTAGTGTTTGCGGTGGGACAAATCAGCATTTTATAGACTTTCTGACCATAAACACATAATTACCCCTCAGCAAAATAAGGGGCTTTTCTGAGTGCTTCCAAGATATAAAAAAGTGCAGGAATTGCATTAGTCATGTTTGGATGACACCAAGCATAGAGGGCCTACTATTTCAACAAAGTTCAAAGGGTTTCATCAACTTTGACAAACAAATAGAGGCTAAATTAAAGTCCTTCTCAAAAGGTGTCGGATGGTGAAGTGGGTAACCTGATCTAATAAATGTGGTTTGGGAAGGGATGCCCTCTATAAGCAGGGAATGAGTCACTTGGAGAAACAGACACCACATGCTCAGCATACGTGGATGATATCGCATTTACAACATCTTTATGGGATACTACATTCTCTTAATGCCAGACAAGGATACTCAAGTAAAAAGAAAACGCACTCCTTCTCAGATGTATGACTAACACTGCATATCAGGATGCCATGATCTCTGATTTCTAAGAACAAACGAAGTGAAATCCACTCAGAAATCATCAGATCTTGCCTAAGAAGTATCATTTATTTGAGTTTTCTTCAGTATAAAAGTAATCCCTCATAATGAATATATATCTACTCATATCAGGATATCATCATCTCTTATTTCCAAGAATAAACGCAGTGAAATCCACTCAGAAATGGGTTAGGGTTATGTAAATACATGGGAACCATTGAGAGATGACTCTAAAGACTGGAACAAAATATTAATGACAACGTATTTGTAAAGATTTTCCAACAGGTTCGTTTTTTAGTATTAATAACATGTGCATACTTAGTTATTTTTTAATATGCAAGTCTTTACTTTATCTGCACTATACTTCTGCTGCTGTAATAATGTATATTTCCCCGTTGCGGGACAAATAAAGGAATTCTGATTCTGATATCGTAGGAAAAAAGCCATTCAGAACAATAAGAATCAACATGTTTTTAAGTTTTCTATAAAAGTAGTAAACCAGTGATATTTCTCTGTACATCCATTGGTTCACTGCAGACAGGAAGTGCTAACAGCTAATTCGGCGTACGTTCAATGGTGCCAATAATAGGCTGAACAACGATGTCACAGATATTGGATGAGCTTCTGCGGGGTCTTTAACCAGTGGTTTTCCTGGAGTCTAATTCTGCTGACAAACAAAGAAGGGCACTTGAAGAGCGCTAAGACCGAAGCTTCGTTCACAAATCCTCAGATGTTTCCATTTCCACGAGTCGGTAAGTCTTTCTTCCTACTTGTGTGTGCTCGTGAGAAAGATATGTTGTATTGTATTTCTTATAGTGTTTAAACAAGACCTTCCTAGTTGTTTCCATGAATCAGAAACTTATTTTTCGGAGTATTCTGACACCACATGAATGCACCACAAATTAGCAAAGTGAAACAATTTATCAGGATATTTTCCATCAAATATCTCAATATCGACATGGCAATTATGTCGATAAATATCATCAGTAATGTGGATATTCTGACTAGGCGGGTAAAGGTAAATGATAGAACAGCTTAAACCGTCTAGTAAATCCAGAAAATTAGGTTTAATGCAGTCTCTAAAACCAGGAGAAAACATACTTAGATCTTCCACGATATCTTCTCTAATATCACTATAATACCGATATATTCCCCAGCCCTATATCTGCCCTGTAATTCAGATCCACTCCAAAATGTTATGAGTTCTTCCACGACCAACGCTACACACTTCCGCCAAATTTCAGAAACATTCGGCCAGTAGTTTAACGGTAATCCTGCGGGGAAAAAGAAGCTGTCCGCAAACGTGAACTTCTAAAATGACCAACATACTTAACATCTACAATATATCTGCCATGTACTTTAAATTCACACAAACATTAGGCTAGTAGACAAGCAAACAAATCAACAGACCAATACAAAAATACAGGACCCCAAAATTGCTTAATCCGTAATTGCGTAAAAGTACCAACGATTCCGGTTAAACGTTGATATACATCATCTGAGATAAAAACACTGGGAAGCACTATAAGAAGATTCATTTAAACTAAAGCCGTGAACAGCATAATACATAATAAAGTTATTGTAAAGAACTACCAACATTGAACTGATTACTGTAAAATTACCACACATTTTTCACCCGCCTAAAATGACCCACACACATAAAATCAAACTCTTCTTATACGTCGATTTACTTCATTTTAGGTAAATACACTGGGAACCATTGAGAGATGACACTATAGCCTGGAACAGAATATTAATGACAATGTTTTTGTAAAGATGTCCCAATATTTAACAGGTTATTCATAAACCAATGCTACACCTTTCCACCAAGTTTAAAAAAAATAAAAATATCCTACATTTATTTTTACCATAATCCTGCTGCAAACCCGAAAAACATACCCTCAAAAAATTACTCATATACATACAATCTATGACCAGCATCTTTACGCACAAGGGGGGCAATGCCTTAGTTTGCACAGGACACCAACATTGCTACATCCAGCCCTGATGGTAAAAATGCCAACGATTCCTTCAATTTGAGTTAAAACGACTGGGAACAACTGGTGTATGGAGAACAGATAGAATCCCTGAACTGAAAAATAAAAAGTGCCTTAAAGAAACATCTCTAAAACAAACTTCCTTAAACTATAACACCACTTTTACCAGACTCTCATTCAGTATCTTACCAAGAGTTGCTGGAGAAAAGTATATTCCTCACAAAAAGTTTACCGAGTGTTTCCACCAGCCTCCAGCCGGGTTAGATCTACCGGTCCGCGGCTCCGCACTTAGTCCGTAAACGGAGCTCCTTCCCCGGGTAAGAAACCACAGAGTCACCGCTGATTAAACACTCAGAACCGAGAGACTTCTGAATCTGCTGTGAGGAGCAAAGATCCGCAGAGACACTTGAGAGGAGGATTATCCCTTCTGTTTGTTTCCTGTTGTTTGTGGCGTGTCAGACCCGCACGCCCCGCATCACACACACTCCCAGACACACACACACACGCACACACACACACACACACACGCACACACACACACACTTATGACACACACACACACTAAATTGAAGCTTACCTCCTCCTTCAGCTCCGCATGTCTTCCACCGTGTCTCCGTCCAGCGGTGCTTCAGTTTACTGTCAGAAAGCACCTGAACACACACACACACACACACACACACACACACACACCCACACACACACACACACACACACACACACACACACAAACACATACAACATACACACACACATACACACACACACACACACACACACACACACACACACACACACACACCACAAACACGCACGACCACACAGGATATAAGAATAGTGAGACATTTTCTCTCTTAAATGATAAGAAACACATTTTTCTTTCCAAGTTTATGTCTACTATATTTATTTGTATCCATGTTTTCAACAGGTCTCCAAAGTGCTTTATATTGAGGTTCAGCACTGCCTCTCAGTGGAAAATACTGAAAGTGCACTTTTAATTCAACTCAACATATCCCTGTTTATTAAATATCATTTTGCACATAACAATTATCTCATTAAATAACTTGACAATTAGTATTTTTGAATAATCTATGCATTTTCTGGTTTAAAATAGTAAATTAAAATAGTAAAATAAAACTTTTTTTATTCTCCAGGGTGACGTTTTGATCTGCAAATATTCACATTCATACTGAATTGTACTTATTTTATATAAAAATGACTTTAATAATTAACACTTTGTCTAAAATGTGCCAATCAATTAGAGCCGATGCCTTCAGGAGTCTGTGTTGGCCCGACCAACAGTCCATACCATGCTGTATAATATTTAGAAAACCCCAAAATATTCACTTTAATATATACATTAATAATAGTTGAAGCTGTGGCCATTTTATCTTTAGGACATTTTGGCAAAAAATTATGAAATTATGAATAATTGAATAACTATGAATTAGGTTTATTGTAGAAAAAAATAAGACATAAAATATGAACAAATCCTCCGATTTTTTGGGGTATTTTTTGCTTTAAAACTAACTTTAGAATAAATACACATTCATTTAAAATGTGAAAAAGTCTAAGTATTTCAGCTCCGATGCCTGTTTGCTGTGTTCAGGGACTTTTTACAGCCTTTCCTTTGAAAGCAGCTGCTGGAAGTGACGCTGCTGACGCCGAACTCAAACAGTTGTGAGTCGTAAAACTAAAACATCAAGCTGAGAGACACGGAAACGCTGAACGGAGATAAAGGAGCAGAATTGGTGATAAATCTCTCTGAGTTTAGCATTGAAGGCCTCTCACAGTCAGTAGAGCCATTCAAACATATTCATTATTGCAGCTTAAATGCTCCTTTAATGACTTCATATAGCAAGAACAATTGTACGGGATGTTCCACTTGTAGTATACTGTACTGTACACATACAGTTAAATAACCTTTGATATAACAAGACGTCCTTAATGCCAAAACTATTTCAAAAATGGATTAATTAACCAGTAATGATTATTCTCCGTCATCTAAAACCTAGCAGGTGAAATCACGTCTTTTTTATTACAGCCTAAAATCACAAATAACAAACGGTTTAAAATATGAATAATCTGTAACAGCAAACAATCTGAGGACCTCGCTTTAGATTCAAATCCACAATCCCTTATCTCCTTTGTTCACACAATGAGGGCTTTATTGCTCAATTAAAGTGTAAAAAGCATTTAACAGCAATGTTGGTAAACTTGAAAATTAACTATTTTCATTTTGAACCTTAAAACGGAAAGACATTTCCTAAAACTTAAATACGAATCAAGCTAGGTCGAAATATTTAAATTGAATTTGTTTTTTTGCAGATGTATATATATATATGTATATATATTTATATGTCGGCCGATTAGTAACAAATAAATCGTAAAAAAATGACAAACAGTACAACGTCTGTCCACCAGAGAGCGCTGAAGACTGACAATTTAAACAGTAAAATGTACCTTCAAATAAACAAATGCCAGTTTATATTTAAGGTATTTATCCAAAAGCATTCTAAAAGGAAAGAAACACTTAACGGATATATCTTTCATTTAATATACGTGTCAAAGACTAGCTGGTGAACATAGCATTAGCAGCTAAAGAGACGGATATTTCCCGCAGGAGTTGGTGGAGACCAAAACAAGAGAGAATATTGGATTAAAAAGATCAGAAAAATCAATCAAAATGAATCTAAATAATGGTTGCTGATGGGTTAAGGTCCAAATACTGTGTACAGTTTGTCCCCGCTGACACCAAGAGGTCAAAAAAGGCAAAATAAAATTCCTCAAAAACCTAAATCTCCAACTTCAACTATTCTGTTTCTGTCTGGTAACCATGTTTTCTTCCCTTCAGCAATTTTTATCATATTTCCCGAAGACACCAACGCATCGTCCATTCAACGAACGTTAAACTCACCCGTGCTTTTCCTTCTGTCTTCACCTGGAAGTTTTCCCCAGCAGCTCCAGCTGTGGGTTTGGATCAGTCAATCCTTTGTATCAAACAAAAAGGATTTTAAAAAAAGAAAGAAAGTTAAAAAGAGAAGAAAGAAAGAAAGAAGTGATATTAAGCCAGACCAGCTGGCTTAGAGAAGAGGGGGAACCCAGAAACTGGGCTGCGTTTGGATCTGATCTCAGTCAGCAATGAGCAGCAGGTTTACAATCTCCAGACCCTCGAACACCACCCCTCACACACACACACACACACACACACACACACACACACACACACACACACACATCTCCGCTCAGAATCGTACACTCATACCCGATGACCTCCTGTGTCCAAGCAGTGAAGGCCGCTCACCTGTCGTTGTCGCTCGCGGTATATTTAGCTCTGAGGTGTCAATGATGCTGCCTGTGTGTGTGTGTGTGTGTGTGTGTGTGTGTGTGGGAGAGAAAAATGTGTTGCTGACACTCAGGGCCTCCATGGATTGCTGCACCAAAGACCGATGGCTCTACACATTACATTCAGAGAGAGAGATCAGACCAGCATGTCGTTCAGAAATCAGGTTGTTCAGCGCAGAGAGCATCTGAAGCAATGATGGTTCTGGAGAGCAGAGATGGCAAGAGTACACACATCCTTTAATCAAGTAGAAGTACAGATACTCGTGTTTAAAGATACTCTGGTAAAAGTAGAAGTACTGACTAAACTTCTTTACTCAAGTAAAACTAAAGAAGTTTGGGCTTTGAAATGTACTTCAGTAAAAAGTACCCATAACTAGCAGCTGTTTTAAAGAGTACCTGACCTCCCTTTATATTAATAGAACAATAATGTCATTGTTAGCTAATGAATGTTTCCATGCTGAACAACGGCAACATGACAACGTTTTCATTGGTCCCTCTTCTCTAGAGAAGACCAGGAAATGATGGATACACGGATCGTGTTCAAATCAATAGGCACGCAATGACTCTAAATAATAATGATCACGCCACCAAACACACATTCAAACTAAAGGAACCAGCCTGTTTGGAACATGGAAGAAGTAGAAAGTACAGGTGTTTGTGTTCAAAATGTAAGAAGTAGAAAGTACAGGTATTTGTGTTCAACATGTAAGAAGTAAAAGTAAAAAGTCGTCAGAAAAATAAGTAGTGGAGTAAAGTACTGATACCAGAAAAATGGACTTAAGTACAGTAACGTAGTATTTATACTCCACTACTTCCCACCTCTGTTCTGGACCAATTTTACTGGGAGGGCCATGCTTGGATGAGTTCATCCTCCACCTCCAACTCTTACCTTCTGGTAGACGATGATTCAGGGTCCCTTAAAGCAGGCTACACCAGTACAAACACTCATTCCTGCCAAAATCCACTCAGCTTTTCAACAATCAAATGTAATTTAAATGTTGGGGTTTGTGCAACAGGGCGTCAGTGTCAGTATACAGCATAGGGAGGATGTGGCGCAGTGGACTAGTGCGTTGGTGTTCGTATCAGGGGAGCAAAGGTTCAAACCCCACTGCAGTCAGCATGTCGTTGTGTCCCTGGGCAAGACACTTCACCCCAAATTGCTCCTGTGGGGATTGCAGTTTGGGACATACATTATTTATGAAGCCAAAACGTATTAAAGAGCCAGGTTAAAGTACTTTATTGGCTGCAACACATATCAAAAACTGCATTATCATAGATTTATTATTTCGTAGGGGGCCACAGGGGGGTCTTAACTCAGTGTTAGTTGGACACTCCCAGAAAGAGGATTACCCTCAGCTGCCCTCTCATGTCAGCAGAGAGGCCTGCTTTACTTCCATGATCTATAAATCCATCGAAAAATCGGCGAAGAAATGCGTCTGACTCCCTGAAAAAAAACCCAAAACAACACACACACCCCCTCGATGGTTTCTGGTAAAACAAGCAGGACGGACAAAAAGAGCTGACACGCATCCCTCAGGGTCATGTATAAAAAAAGTGGTCAGTTTTATATCCAAATGTGGTGGAAATGGAAGTTAGCATCGCCTGGATTCTTCTGCTAGACATTTGCCGGCTAGCGTTAGCTCACCAACTAGCACTGTGGGTAGCTCTACGCCGCAAAAACAGCCAAAATGTTTTAAATTCTAACAGCAGGCCCACATATTACAAACCATATTTACCCAACAGACAATATATGTTTGCTTTGAAACCAAAACAATTCAAGTTTGGGGGCCAGGGCTACTCACAATGCTAGTTGGAAAGCTACTGTAGATTGCGAGCTAACCGCTAACCCGGTAGCTAGCAGGTAATATGCTAATTTATGGTGAATTCGTCACATTACGAATATTAGGTCAGTTGTATCTTTGAAGACATCATTAGCCCAGATTACAACAGTTGCTATTGGGATTCAAAAACATTGTGTTTATTGCGTGTTTTAACCTTATTTTACATTAAGCACTAAATCACAGAGTCCATGTCATTTGAAGGCAAATGTAGCTAGAAATGCTAACTCAAGCCCTATATGTAGGCTACCATAACGTACCCTTTGTTTCTACTTTTTCTTGTCTTTTCTCCAAAAAATTCCACTACTCTTACTTTTTATTGGACTTAGTTTAATTTTAAATGTTGGGACAGTGATTTAAATGTGTATATAGCCTACTATATATTTGTTTTTTATCACATTTTACTGAATTTCCCCACAGGGATTCCATCTTATCTTATCTTACCACAAGTGATGCCTTCAAATAACGTGAATTCATTAAATATTATACCCTATTGGCCACTGGTCCATACAATAACAAACCTGGTCTCATGATGTCCAAATCAAATATATAATTGACATAATATTCATAATGTAATGTGTGATTTTGTGTAGATTTTGAGCAGGCTCCTCCATGCTTACAAACTGCAGGTCAGCGGGTTTCCGTGAGAAATGACCTGCTGATGGAAAGGAAACAGTCGGAAATGACAACTCCACCTGAAAATAAATGTTGTGCATGACTTCCCGCTTTCAACACACAGAGAACGGAGGCGAGGGCAGGTTGTTAGCGTTTAGGTTTTGAAGGAATGTGTGAAATGTTCTGCTGCGTTAAATTTACGTGTTTTCCTTTCCCCTAACCGTGGGTTTGCATCCTCCTGGAAAATAAATATGCTGTTCATTTACTCCCTCCGCCCTTCAGAGGTTTAGACTCCTGTTCGCACCATTTACACTCGAAGGAAGAGGGGAGGAAATAACGAGAGGTGGGGAAGACGGGAAAAGGCGGTACAAACAGTGGTTTATACAGAAAATCGTTCTTGTTCTGCTCCGTTTAAAATCTAAAACAAACCTTTAACCATCATCTGTACACACATAACTACCTTTGAGAATGTATATCATCCATTACAGTAGTTCCCCTTTTGGTTTGACATGTTCCTAATTACGAGTGAAATATTTTGACGTGTTTTTGTAGGCAAACACAGAAGTTAGCATCTGCCTTGCTCCCTCGACAGAAAGCCAATGGGATTTTTCCATCATTTTGGATTATTGCAAAAAATAATCTCAGTGTTAAACAAACCTATAATGTCCACATATTAACGGGGTGTTTACAGATACATTTCAAAATGTTATGTCACAGCAATGATGACTTTTTTTTATCACAGAATACTTTCTCAGAATTATGCGTTTTTTCAGAATTCTTTCAGTTTCTTGACTTTTTTCTCCAGATTTTAATTTTTTCTCTCCGAATTTTTACTTTTCTCTCCGAATTCTTAGAAGGAATAATTCTGACTTCTCAGAATTCAGATTTCTGACTTTAATCTCACAATCCTTTCCAGGGTTGAAGTCTCAGCAAAATGAAGCGATCACGTACGCACAGTATACATGTATGTGTGTGTGTGTGTGTGTGTGTGTGTGTGTGTGTGTGTGTGTGTGTGTGTTAGTCTGGGTCCAGCCATGCTTGCAGTGTGTGGGCAGAGAGTGTCGGAGGAGATGAGGTGTTGGAGAAACATAAACACAGAGACAGAAGCAATAAGCTCCTTCTGAAGAGAAACAGATGTGCAGAGAAAAATCCGGAAAGTATTATTATTACAGGAAACAAGTATTTTCTTTCTGTGGCCCGTCATACTGTAACTACCCAACATCTCACAGGGAAATATTCTACTTTTCACTGCACCAGATGTATATAACAGTTTTAGTTTCTATACAATTTAGAAATATGATGTATTGTGATAAATTAAACCCCCCAACAGTTTATACAGTACAGCTGAAATGATGAATCGATATATAACCTTAACTTTTGATGGCACACTTATTCTTTAACTTATCTGATTTTTTATGTATTTAAAAGGATAACGTTGACATGTTTCTACTTCTACTACTTTGAAGTTCAGTTACATCATTATATATATATAGACTTCTACTTTATCATACTGGTAATAAAGTTAAGACCCAGCTTGCATTTTAATAACATTTAATTTATTCTTGTTTTATTCAGTCCTGTGTTTATTGACTTCTGGTCGTATAAAGTGTTTTAATCGTTTTTCTATTTGTTTTAGGTTTATGAAGCACCTTTTGTGTATGAAAAGTAATATATAAATAAAGGTTTACTGATTGACTTTGATTCAAACTGTGTTTTTAAGTTCTTTTAACTCAAATGAATGACTTCAATAATTCCTCAAGCATTGTTTTACTTACTCTAATTTCAAATATTTGCAGTATCTCTTGGATGTGTTTCAGACTGTGTGTGTGTGTGTGTGTGTGTGTGTGTGTGTGTGTTTCTCTCGGGGAGATAGAGTTTCGGTGAAAGCCTGAGCGAGTGTAAACTAATCCTAAAGCACGCCAGCTGCTCTGCGATCCTCGGCATCTCCAGGAAGAGTTTACCCTGCTGTTATTCTACATCAACATATATCATCGTTCACTGTCGAGACACTTTCAAAACCTCTCATAGTCTTACTGTACACAGACCCTAAAATACAGTGAATACAAACATATTTCAAGAAACTTTAAAGAGGCCTTATTCTGCATTTTTTAGTTCTCTTTCCTGAAGTGTGTTCTATATGTTTTGATGCATGTAAATGGTCTGCAAAGGCTAAAATCCAAAAGTTCCTGTTGAAAACTTGCGCTCTTGTTGGCTAGCGCTCCAACACAATGTACGTGATAGGCTAAGGCGGGACATCTCTAAGCGGTTGACCAATCAAAACAGAGCTGGCCAGCTAACCAATCAGAGCAGACTGGGCTCTGGTTTCAGACAGAGGGTGAAAAGAGGTGCTGCAGCACAGGTAGTATGAGAAAAATAAAGAACTTTTTGAACATTAAAGCATGGAGACATGTCCCAGTAGAGACACTACATACTGATATACACCTGAACATCAGCAGGAGAGGACTCTTTAAGTAGAGACACTACATACTGATATACACCTGAACATCAGCAGGAGAGGACTTTTTAAGTAGAACACTACATACTGATATACACCTGAACATCAGCAGGAGAGGACTCTTTAAAGTACAGACAATACATACTGATATACACCTGAACATCAGCAGGAGAGGACTCTTTAAAGTAGAGACACTACATACTGATATACACCTGAACATCAGCAGGAGAGGACTCTTTAAAGTAGAGACACTACATACTGATATACACCTGAACATCAGCAGGAGAGGACTCTTTAAAGTAGAAACACTACATACTGATATACACCTGAACATCAGCAGGAGAGGACTCTTTAAAGTAGAGACACTACATACTGATATACACCTGAACATCAGCAGGAGAAGACTCTTTAAAGTAGAGACACTACATACTGATATACACCTGAACATCAGCAGGAGAGGACTCTTTAAAGTAGAGACACTACATACTGATATACACCTGAACATCAGCAGGAGAGGACTCTTTAAAGTAGAGACACTCCATACTGATATACACCTGAACATCAGCAGGAGAGGACTCTTTAAAGTACAGACACTACATACTGATATACACCTGAACATCAGCAGGAGAGGACTCTTTAAAGTAGAGACACTCCATACTGATATACACCTGAACATCAGCAGGAGAGGACTCTTTAAAGTAGAGACACTCCATACTGATATACACCTGAACATCAGCAGGAGAGGACTCTTTAAAGTAGAGACATCCATACTGATATACACCTGAACATCAGCAGGAGAGGACTCTTTAAAGTACAGACACTACATACTGAATACACCTGAACATCAGCAGGAGAGGACTCTTTAAAGTAGAGACACTCCATACTGATATACACCTGAACATCAGCAGGAGAGGACTCTTTAAAGTAGAGACACTCCATACTGATATACACCTGAACATCAGCAGGAGAGGACTCTTTAAAGTAGAGACACTACATACTGATATACACCTCCTAAACATCAGCAGGAGAGGACTCTTTAAAGTAGAGACACTACATACTGATATACACCTGAACATCAGCAGGATAGGACTCTTTAAAGTAGAGACAATCCATACTGATATACACTGAACATCAGCAGGAGAGGACTCTTTAAAGTAGAGACACTCCATACTGATATACACCTGAACATCAGAAGGAGAGGACTCTTTAAAGTAGAGAACTCCATACTGATATACACTGAACATCAGCAGGAGAGGACTCTTTAAAGTAGAGACACTACATACTGATATACACTCCTAAACATCAGCAGGAGAGGACTCTTTAAAGTAGAGACACTACATACTGATATACACCTGAACATCAGCAGGATAGGACTCTTTAAAGTAGAGACAATCCATACTGATATACACCTGAACATCAGCAGGAGAGGACTCTTTAAAGTAGAGACACTCCATGCTGATATACACCTGAACATCAGCAGGATAATATGTCATCTTTAATATAAATTATAATACTTTTAATTCATGAATAAATCGATGTAAAATCGTCATTAAATAAATAACACTAAGTAAAAATGCGAAACATTTAAAAAACGCCGCTCCTCCCCGGTGGCCGTGCAGGTTGAGGTCACTCTGACAGCAGGGGTTCAAGGGTCACGACCCCCACCTGGACACACACCATAAACTCTGACATCTCCTCTCACAGTGTGTGTGTGTGTGTGTATCTCTTAATCCTCAGATACAGTTTCCTTATTATAACAGCCAATTAACGACATACATGTGTGCATTGTTTCTAAATGAAGGAAACAGGAGACACTGTAATTTCAAAATGCCGTCCCATATCTTCTGCCTCCGGTAACCAGCCCCTCCCTCAATGTTACCCCGTCTGAGGGGGGTCCGAGGGCAAGTGTGGTCACATGGTCTGCATGCCTCGCCTAATGACTGACAGCTGGACACAGACTCTGACAACACATGGGGGAAGTACTCGAGTACAGTAATGAAAACCAATTCTTAATCTTTAATATTTTTTTATGCATGCTTCTTAGTTAACATGAAGCTGTCTTGGACTACTAAAGGTTTTCTGATTCTGAGTAATATTCACACCTCTCTGTCTCTTATTAAATACTCTGTGGAGACTTTTCGGGCTCTTATTGTGGCGGGTGGCAGAGACTTTTTGGGCTCTTAATATTGCGGGTGTCAGAGACTTTTCGGGCTCTTATTGTGGCGGGTGTCAGAGACTTTTCGGGCTCTTATTGTGGCGGGTGTCAGAGACTTTTTGGGCTCTTAATATAGCGGCTGTCAGATACTTTTCGGGCTCTTATTGTGGCGGGTGACAGAGACTTTTCAGGCTCTTATTGTGGCGGTTGTCCGAGACCTTTCGGGCTCTTATTGTGGCGGGTGTCCGAGACCTTTCGGGCTCTTATTGTGGCGGGTGTCAGAGACTTTTCGGGCTCTTATTGTGGCGGTTGTCAGAGACTTTTCAGGCTCTTATTGTGGCGGGTGTCAGAGACTTTTCAGGCTCTTATTGTGGCGGGTGTCAGAGACCTTAAGGGCTCTTAATGTGGCGGGTGTCAGAGACTTTTTGGGCTCTTATTGTGGCGGGTGTCAGAGACTTTTCGGGCTCTTATTGTGGCGGGACGGTTGTAGTTACAAACTATTCAAAGTGTCCACAAAGTCCTTGTAGAGTGTTAAAACCACAGAGGTGGGAAGTATATATATAAATTTACTGTATTCATGTACTTTACTACTGCTGTACTCAAAGAGGAGATCTTCTGCTCACGTTCAGGTTCATATTAGTATTTAGTGGTACAATGTGTTGGAGCGCTAGCCAATAGGAGCGCGAGTGCTACATAGTGATGTCACTTTCAACCCCAGAAAGCATATTAGCGCCTCTTATTTTATCTGTGTGTGTGTGTGTGTGCAGTGTGTGTGTGTATGTGTGTGTGTGTGTGTGTGTGTGTGTGTGTGTGTGTGTGTGTGGGTGTGTACAGTGCAAACCACAGGGGGGCGACTCTGAGGTTGTAACTGGGAAGGAACTGGTTTGGTCTATTTCTGGAAAGAGTGTATGCAGTGTGTGTGTTGCTCCAACAGCTGAGCATGTGCCGGAGCAAGGGCACGGCACAGTATGTGTGTGTGTGTTTGTGTGTGTGTGTGTGTGTGTGTCTGATCTCAGACCAGTCAGTCTGATAATCAACAGAGGTACTTCTGACCTTCAGTCTGAGACACACAGCAAAATACTCCCTGCAGTTTGTGTCACTCATTATGTACTGTACTAAAGTACTTTAACTACATTTTACTTTACAATATACACACTACACTAGCAATACTTTCACTTCTAGTACTTTAACTTCTATTAAACTTAGAATAAATACTTCTACTTTCATTTTACTGCACAATCAACACAAGAGAAAAGTAATTTAAAGGTCCCATGGCCATTTCTACTGATCATAGTTCCATTGTTGAGGTCTACCAGAATAGATTTACATTGTTCAATGTTCCAAACTCACATTGGTTTCTCAAACAGCATCTCTGTATAGCATGTGTATTCACTCTCTGTCCTAAACGGCTTGTTGGAGCTCCTGCCCCCCCCCCCTCCCTATGAGCCCACTGTGCTCTGATTGGTCAGCTCGCCCACTCTGTTCTGATGAGTCCACCACCGTTACAGCGGAACATCAGTGGTTATGTGTTACAATGGCGTTTGTTAGCAACCAGGAAATGACCCCAGTAATGACAAGAATGCTGCGTGGGGTCTGGGTGCGGTGTTGGCGGGACGTTGCGCGGCTCGCTGCTCGAAGAGCGGACAGTGTGAGCTGGGTTCATTTCCTGGTTGCTGCGTGGGGTCTGCGAGACATCGCGAATGGACGCGGGAAGGGGGGGTGCTGAGGGGGCTGCAGCACCCCCATCTGCGAGGCTCCACTAGCACCCGCACCCCCAAACGCGGCGCACCTACAGTGAAGCGCGCCACAGTTTTGCCGCTGCGAGGCTACACTAGCATCCCCCCCCCCCAGCGCGTCACAGTTTTGCCGCTGAGAGAGTGTGTGTGTGTGTGTGAGGAGCTCCACGGATTGGAAAAAGAGAGATCTCCAACGAGGCGTTCTGGGGCAGCAGAGACAGGTCTTCTCTGTGTTAGAGTTTTACTCCCTACAGGGTGTACTTTGAGGGTTCTTGACTCTGCAGACCGTTTACATGCAGAAAAACCTTCATAACACAAGGGGACGGGTAATAACCAGAAAAGCATGACATGGGACCTTTAACTAAATTTGCCAAAATTACTTTTTAAATTATATAACTTTAGTAGGGCTTTTAAAGAAGAGAAATGACTCAAATAAACTAAAAAGAGAAGCAAAACTATTAAAACTACATACAATACGACCCAAAACAACCATCATTTGAGATGTATACAGTGTGTTTAGTATTGACGATAGTGTTTGTGTGCAGCTTGGGAATCGAACAGAGTATTGTCGTTGGGGTGTCAAATAAAAAAAGTCATGAATAAAGTGTTTAAAAAAAGACTTCTTGGCAAAACGATTTATTTTCATACAAAATAAATAGCTCATTTAAACATTCACGTTATGAAAACTTCAAAAACAAGCAGTCAAAAAACCTCCAGAAGGAAATGTGTGAAACTTAGAGACTCAACAAGACGTTTCTCCTACACACATCATCAGGAGTAGATCAACTACACTAACACCGCACGCCTCTCAGCCTATTCTTTAAGGTTTGCTGAAGTTTTTATGAAGATATAATCAAAAAGTCAAAAACACTTGGAGTAAATCTGAAATAAAGAGCAGCATGATGTCAACAGACTTCAGACACGCTTTAAAGTAATGAATGAAGTGTGAATCAAAAGGCCAGAGTCGTTTCAGTCCATATCTGTCTCATGTTCCTCTCATGTTCCTCCACACACTCATGTTCCTCTCATGTTCCTCCACACTCACATGTTCCTCCACACACACATGTTCCTCCCATGTTCCTCCACACACACATGTTCCTCTCATGTTCCTCCACACCCTCATGTTCCTCCACACACACGTGTTCCTCCCATGTTCCTCCACACACTCATGTTCCTCCACACACACATGTTCCTCCACACACTCATGTTCCTCCACACACACATGTTCCTCTCATGTTCCTCCACACCCTCATGTTCCTCCACACACACGTGTTCCTCTCATGTTCCTCCACACCCTCATGTTCCTCCACACACACGTGTTCCTCCCATGTTCCTCCACACACTCATGTTCCTCCACACACACATGTTCCTCTCATGTTCCTCCACACTCACATGTTCCTCTCATGTTCCTCCACACCCTCATGTTCCTCCACACCCATGTTCCTCCACACACTCATGTTCCTCCCATGTTCCTCCACACACTCATGTTCCTCCATGTTCCTCCACACACTCATGTACCTCCACACTCATGTTCCTCCCATGTTCCTCCACACACTCATGTTCCTCCACACACTCATGTACCTCCACACACTCATGTTCCTCCACACACTCATGTTCCTCCACACACTCATGTTCCTCCCATGTTCCTCCACACACTCATGTTCCTCCACACACTCATGTTCCTCCCATTTCCTCCACACACTCATGTTCCTCCCAGTTCCTCCACACACTCATGTTCCTCCCATGTTCCTCCACACACTCATGTTCCTCCACACACTTATGTTCCTCCACACACTCATGTACCTCCACACACTTATGTACCTCCACACACTCATGTTCCTCCACACACTCATGTACCTCCACACACTCATGTTCCTCCCATGTTCCTCCACACACTCATGTTCCTCCACACATTCATGTTCCTCCACACAGCCATGTTCCTCCACACACCCATGTTCCTCCACACACTCATGTTCCTCCACACACTCATGTTCCTCCACACACTCATGTTCCTCCACACACTCGTGTTCCTCCACACACTCATGTTCCTCCACACACCCATGTTCCTCCACACACTCATGTTCCTCCACACACTTATGTTCCTCTCATGTTCCTCCACACACTCATGTTCCTCCACACACTTATGTTCCTCTCATGTTCCTCCACACACCCATGTTCCTCCACACACTCATGTTCCTCCACACACTCATGTTCCTCCACACCCTCGTGTTCCTCCACACACTCATGTTCCTCCACACACCCATGTTCCTCCACACACTCATGTTCCTCCACACACTTATGTTCCTCTCATGTTCCTCCACACACTCATGTTCCTCCACACACCCATTTTCCTCCACACCCTCATGTTCCTCCACACACTCATGTTCCTCCACACCCTCATGTTCCTCCACACACACTTTTCAGTCACTCTGTAGACGACCAATCAGCTGCAGACGTCCTCAGCTTCTTTGAATCTCCTCAGGAGTCTCCGGTCATGATGGAGAGGAACTCCTCCTGATTTACTGAGGATTAAAAAGTTCATTTTTACATTTTCCTCACCTATCAGTTCATTGAATAGTTGTGTAATTATCCAAAGCATTTCATGGTTCTAGAAAAAATAAAGGACACATTCAATAACGTGTGTCTCCCTCTAGAGGCCAGCAGGGGGCATTACACATATGCAACACTTGATTTAAACCACTGCATTTGATATCAATTAAAAGATACATTTAAATACATTTAAACAAGGTTGCTATAAAACACAGTGGAGTTCGGTTTGAAACTATATTGGGCTTTTGTCAGAAATCTTTCGGTTTTGGCTTTTTTCTTCACATTGAGAGTACATTTTAAGGTCTAAGTTAAAGGTCCCGTATTATACTGTTTTTCATCAGGTCTCAGATATATCCAGAGCCTGTCTCTGATTGGCTGAAACACCAAACAGATCATTGCAGCATTACCCATAATCCCCTCTGTTTCAGCCCTGTTTCCAAAGTGCTGATCTCTGTCTGTTACTTTAGATGAAAATAAGGAGCCCTCCCCACGCCCCTCTGAGAGAGATTTGGTTACAAAGAACTCAATGGTGCTCTAGGAGGAGATTCAGGTGATAAGGGGGGGGGGGGGGGTTACCTTGGTTGCTGATTGGCTAATGGATACACAAGACAAAACATTGTGATGACATCATAAAGTGGCCAAAATCTGATCAGCTCATTTTCAGACAGGTTTTTATAGAAATGGATCAGGAGAAAAAGAGAGAGAATCTTTGTTCCTGAAACTTTCAGAGTCTCTTTACACAGAGGGGACACATGTTGATGTAGAAGAGACATGAAGAAGAGGGGACACATGTTGATGTAGAAGAGACATGGAGAAGAGGGGACACATGTTGATGTAGAAGAGACATGAAGAAGAGGGGACACATGTTGATGTAGAAGAGACATGAAGAAGAGGGGACACATGTTGATGTAGAAGAGACATGGAGAAGAGGGGACACATGTTGATGTAGAAGAGACATGAAGAAGAGGGGACACATGTTGATGTAGAAGAGACATGAAGAAGAGGGGACACATGTTGATGTAGAAGAGACGTGAAGAAGAGGGGACACATGTTGATGTAGAAGAGACATGAAGAAGAGGGGACATGTTGATGTAGAAGAGACATGAAGAAGAGGGGACACATGTTGATGTAGAAGAGACATGAAGAAGAGGGGACACATGTTGATGTAGAAGAGACATGAAGAAGAGGGGACACATGTTGATGTAGAAGAGACATGGAGAAGAGGGGACAAATGTTGATGTAGAAGAGACATGAAGAAGAGGGGACACATGTTGATGTAGAAGAGACGTGAAGAAGAGGGGACACATGTTGATGTAGAAGAGACATGAAGAAGAGGGGACACATGTTGATGTAGAAGAGACATGAAGAAGAGGGGACACATGTTGATGTAGAAGAGACATGGAGAAGAGGGGACACATGTTTTTGTTCAAGAGACATGAAGAAGAGGGGACACATGTTGATGTAGAAGAGACATGAAGAAGAGGATTTTGCACAATAGGAGACCTTTAAGAGCTCGGTAATGTTTACGTACTTTCTCCGTCTCCGTCCCCGTCGAACTCGTCGATCATGCCTCGCAGCTCATCGTCGCTGATGTTCTCCCCGAGTTCTCGAGCGACTCGCCTCAGGTTCCTCAGGCTGATCTTCCCCGACTCGTCATCATCGAACAGCTTGAAGGCCTTCAGGACCTCCTCTTTCGGGTCTCGCTCCAGGATCCGGTCGGTCACTGCGGAAAACAATAAACACAAGTCAACATAAGAAGTTAAAGACGTCATATTCTGCTTTCTGTGGTGTTCCCTCTCCTGCACGCACGCACGCACGCACGCACGCACGCACGCACGCACGCACGCACAGACGCACAGACGCACGCACGCACGCACGCACGCACGCACGCACACTCACCGACTTCATTGAAGTCCTCCAAAGTTATCTTTCCGTTCCCCTCTCTGTCATAATCTTTAAGGATCTTCAAAACGTCGACTTTCTTCACCTCAAAACCGAGCGCACGCATCGCCACCTGTTGGGGTTTTAAAATGAGGTTATATGGTATATTCAAACTTTACAGATATTCTCATCTAACATCCTGGTTTGTATCTTCTTTAGGATATGACGTTTTACATGAAACAGGTTATGAATCTTCATGATACCCACAACATATACTCAGGGTCTTGAGCTGTAGACTGCTTTAAAGCATGAGGGCAAATGTCTCGTGTCATCTACTTAATAATGAAGAATGATATTTAGGTGTTGAGACATTTTATCAACAACATATTTACTATATATGTCTCTTATCGTTCCGTGTTTACCTTGAGCTCGTGATAGTCGATTTCTTTGTCTTTGTCGGTGTCGAACAGCTCGAACGCTTCTTTGATTTCATGCTTCTGATCCTCGCTCAGCTCTCTCCTCTTCTTGCGTTTTGTTTTGTCCGCAGCCACATCAGTCCTGGGAGGAGACATGTCGGAGTTACACAGGAATAATTAGCCTTATAAGGTGTGAAAAACACGTGTAGTGGTGAATGTACTGCAGCTGAAATTCCCAGTGGACGAAGGAGTATTTATATCATTTACTCACGGTAAATATATTCCACTGCAAGTTAAGTCCTACTGTCAAAACCTAACTTCATACGTAGGCATCATCAGCTAAATGTAGATAAAGTACCTACAGTAAAAGCACTGACTGTGCAGAGAAATGTCTATAAATTACAATCATGTTTCATGTTACTATCGATCCTTTAGGCTTTTTTATTTATCGTGAGAAAGAAGAGATTTGTTCTCGAGTTGTACAGGAAAGGGACTTTAAAGGTCCCATGGCCATTTCTACTGATCATAATTCCATTGTTGAGGTCTACTAGAATAGATTTACATTGTTCAATGTTCCAAACTCACATTGGTTTCTCATACAGCATCTCTGGATAGTATGTGTATTCACTCTCTGTCCTACACGCCTTGTTGGAGCTCCTGCCCCCCCCCCTCTCCCTGTGAGCCCAGTGGCCGTCTGCGAGACAGCGAGACACAACGAAACCCAGCCCGAAACACACACACACCCGCAGCCTGGCTGGGAGTTTGTGTGTGTGCCCAGGCTGAGTTCCGCGGTGTCTCGCTGTCTCGCCGACCCCACACCAGTGAGCCAGCTCACAGTGTCCCGCTCCTCGCAGCAGCGAGCCTCGCAACGTCCCGCCCGAGTGTGTGTGTGTGTGTGAGGAAGTCCGCGGATTGGTCCAAACGTAACGGCTCCGGACGTAACGTAACAGCTCCGCGGATTGGTTATTTTGGACCAATCTGCGGAGCCGTTACGTTACGTCACTATACCCAAGAAGTAAACAATGGAAAAAGAGAAATGTCCAACGAGGCGTTCTGGGGCAGCATAGACAGGTCTTCTCTGTGTTAGAGTTTTACTCCCTACAGGGTGCACTTTGAGGGTGTGTGACTCTGCAGACCGTTTACATGCAGAAAAAGCTACATAACACAAGGGGACGGGTAATAACCGGAAAAGCATGACATGGGACCTTTAATATGAAAGGTAGCTAAAACTGTCAGACAAATGTAGTGCAAAAATAAAAAACAATCTTATCCTCCTTGTAGCATAACATGTAAATACTCAAGTGAAGTACAAGTACATACAATGTGTACTTAACAACAGTACATAGTTTTTCTTTCACCAGTGTGAATTGCCAACATTTGATGAAGCGAAAACACCGGTTTACCTTTCATACCAACACTCCCAAAACACTGACTGCACCACATTTAAATCACCTTTTCAGAACTGCTTTTAATCTGTAGTTAATGTTGTGTTTTATATATATTAAATGTGTGTTGTTTTAACTATGTCTTTATTCATTTTTACCGTGCAACAGTGTCTTTGGGTGTCTTAAAAAGCGCTCTATAAATAAAATATATTATTATTATTATCCAATATTGGTAATGAATGTTTAATATTAAACTATAAAAGTGGTGTAAATGAACGTTAAACTAAACCGTAAGGAGGAAATAAGTCAGCTAAATAAGCTAGCTTGTTGGAAACATTAAAGTTATTAAACGTTAAACTGTAAACTAGCTTTTCAAACACTGATATTAAAGCCAAACATGCTAACACTAGCTAGCATGGAATAGCTAATGTTGGCTTTACGTACATTAAAATGACAAGTAGTGAATAAATAAACTAGAAGTACTTGAGATAGAGAGGTTTACCTTAAAGACAGACTCATTTCGGGTGGATTAGAACACGTTAAAACGGTCAAAACAACACGTTTTTGTCGCTAAACTCACAGGTTTCTCTGCCACACAAAACCACAACAAACCGTGTATCCGCCGCGCGCTCACACGGAGGCTTCCCATTGGTCGCTAGGGGAGAAGGTGCTCTCTGATTGGTTTACGTCAGAGCCATTCAATCTTCTTCTTCTTTGGTGTTTACCGGTGGCTAGAATGCTGAGAGTTGCTCTACTGCCATCGTGTGGAATCAACGAGTGATGAAATACTCTGTTGACAATAATAATAATAAAATATAAACAATAAAATGCATCATAGATAATTGTGGATATGGGAAAATTAATCAACTAGTTTTAGAACACAGTTATTTTCATTTTAATATAAAAATAATAATGAATATATTAGATTATATACTTTATTGATCCAAAATAGAGAGACATTGCACATAAACAAATATATACATAACAGTAGAACAGATATATATCTTTAAAATATACACTATAAAACCAACTGTAAAGGCCTGGCAAATGCAAATAAAAACAATATGTTAAGCGCTTTGAGCACAAGGAAAAGCACTTTATAAATCACATGTATTAATATTATTATTATTATTATTATTATTATTATATTATATAAACTAACCCTAGGAGAGGATGAGGTAAGAGACAAAAGGGAGTCTCAGTGACGGAGCGATATCTTTCCTGGGATGAGATCGTCTTTCCTCCAAACCTCTATCACGAACACACACATGTGAGACAAGACACACACACACACACACACACACACACACACACACACACACACACACACACACACACACACCGTGAGACAGGACACACACATAGTAGACAGGACACACACTGAGAGACAAGTCACACACACACACACACACACCGTGAGACAGGACACACATAGTAGACAGGACACACACTGAGAGACAGGACACACTGAGATTAGCAGAGACCCAACGGCCCCTTCACACACACACACACACACACACACACACACACACACACACACACACACACACACACACACACCGTGAGACAGGACACACACATAGTAGACAGGACACACACTGAGAGACAAGTCACACACACACACACACACACACACACACACACACCGTGAGACAGGACACACATAGTAGACAGGACACACACTGAGAGACAGGACACACTGAGATTAGCAGAGACCCAACGGCCCCTTCACACACACACACACACACACACACACACACACACACACACACACACACACAGAGGGTGAGAACGCTGTGTGGGAAATACATGATAGAGATGAAGAGGAGGTCAGAGGTCAACAAGGGAGGAAGACTTTGAAGAGGAATTGCTGAGAAAGAACTTATGAATTTGAATCATCTAACAGAGGAAATGATGAGTAATCTAAGATGATTTATCTACAGATTACTGGAAGAAAACAGGAGGAAACATCTCACTACAGTAAATATTTTAATAAATAGACATTTGATATTAATATCTCTGACTAAATGACGCAATCCAATACTCCAATAATACCTGATGGCCTAGATATGTAACTGAAGAACTGTCATTGCATACCCTGCAGCTCTCCATCATCAACTTGTAATCCTGAAATAATAAAAAGTGCAGGACTCCCGATACGACTTTGACCTCTGACAGGGCTCTCCAGAGAGGAAGCAACAGCAACACGAGAGAAACAACAAACTAATCTGTGCTCAGACACACCCAGGATAACACGGCTCCCCAGAGAGTGCTACAGCTTTCTGTTGAGAAACAGCAGGGAGGGACTGGTTCAGCAAAAATATTATATATTTCTCCGAGCCTTCAAGATGAGGAAAAAGGGAAAAGTTGACCCAAATATTGGTGCTTACATCTGTCTCTGATATTAAGAGTACATCCTGCAGAGTGAGGGTCATGTGATTGACAGAGACACAGTGACAGTTTTCAATAATCGTTTTGCTGCATTGCAGTGGGATTTTAGGGACAGACTTTGCAGCCCACATTCAGTGCTGCGTGAATGAAAATGTGTTTTTTTTTGGTTGCAATCCTGAAATTCCAAAAGCGAATGGCAAGTTTGGAGCTGAGTGGAGGTGAACTCATGCGCTCCGACTGTAGTTTGTTCAACTAATTTAATTTATTTAGCTATGTTGGATATCAATCTAGCAAGCGACCTATCTGAACGCAGGACTTTTACTGTAACAGAGTATTCCTACACTCTGGTACTTCTACTTTTACTCAAGTACAAGATCTGAGTACTACTTTTACTCAAGTACAAGATCTGAGTACTTCTACTTTTACTCAAGTACAAGATCTGAGTACTTCTACTTTTACTCAAGTACAAGATCTGAGTACTTCTACTTTTACTCAAGTACATGATCTGAGTACTTCTACTTTTACTCAAGTACATGATCTGAGTACTTCTACTTTTACTCAAGTACATGATCTGAGTACTACTTTTACTCAAGTACATGATCTGAGTACTTCTACTTTTACTCAAGTACATGATCTGAGTACTTCTACTTTTACTCAAGTACATGATCTGAGTACTTCTTCTCCCCTGGTTAACGTGTTTTTTTGTCATCCAGCAGGTTTTCACAGTGTTTTGTTTAAACTAATCACATATTGGCATATCTAAATCTTTGTCATTCGAAAGATTATTCAAACTGTTTCTTCGGCTAGTAAAGCTTGATAAAACTGCCGTTGCTAATAATGTAAGAGCACTATACTTTAACTGGAAGTAAACCACCACAATATCAATCACTATGCAAGTATTTTCCGTCATATCTTAAAGGTGACATTTGCATCTGAAAAGCTAGTTCCTATTTTGGCCCAAAGATGTGAAGGCTTTGAGAGAGCTAATATGGGGTATGTGGCTTATGATTTGTACACATATAATAAAGTAATAGCAATGAGCTCTAACCATCAGTCACTAGGGACGCTCTCCGTCATGTTTAAGGTGAACCAGGGTGACGCTGTCCTGAGTTTGACCTTCGTCTCTCAGACAGAGAGCTTCAGACTCCTCTCCGGCCTTGAACTCACGTCTAGTTTCTGAGGTGAACATGATGCAGGGGGGGAGGGTAATGACTGGAGAATATTTACCTTATCCAGCACAGAGGCGGCTTTCTAAAGGAACCACATTTGAGTCAGGGGGGTAGACAGATTTGGGGGGGAGGGTGAGTGCAGAAAGCAGCTTCTGTTTGGCTCTGACTGACTTCGATTCAGACGCTCAGAGGAAGCCGACGTTCTGCCACACAGCGAGCATTGTTCAGCTTCAAAGCTGGATTAAACTCTGGGCTTTAGGACTCGAACCTGCAGAACGTGCAGTTTACTCTCAGCTGGACGCGGTTTTATAGTGAAGCTCAGACAGGAAGGTGTTTCAGATCCTTTTCTTAATGAGAGGAGGATTTTAGATGAAAAGGTACAGCAGAAACCCATGCAATCTGCTGGTATTATTATAAGAATTGACTTGTCTACACTTCATTTGGACCCGAATGAGTTTAAAACACAAAATAAAATACAAAATACAAGAAATAATCCAGGAAAACCGCAGCTTCAACTTTCCAGCTGTTTAGATATGAAATGATGGGGTTTTCTTTTGCTTGTTTTGATGAGCGTGAACACACAAATGTCTCCGTAATTTACCAACCTGTTCTCGTCTATATCCACATTTATATTAGTATTTCCCCTCATATCTTAAAGGTGGCATTTGCATCTGAAGAGGGAGTTCCTTGTGCTTCTCTGTGAAGTTGTGTTGAATAGGAACCAGCGAATGGAGACTTTTGCTCGTGTGCATTAAAGGTTTTTTGTCATAAAAACGGCTTGAATCCATTTTTTAAGACGTGTAAAATGCAGACTTGTGTTAAATAACTACAAAACAAATCAACAATTACACAAAGATATGACACGAAGGCTTTAAGAGACCTACTATGTGATATGTTGCTTATGATTTGTGCACTAAAGAAAGAGGGTGAAATACGAGGTGTAAACAATAAACTCTATGAATTGTGAATGGCTTTCAGTACAGGTCATGTTTTTGGGGAGGGGTGCAGCATGTTAAAGACTCAGTGTTTGGCGTGTGTGTGTTCGAGCCATTAAATCTAATTCCCCTGAACCCCACCCTGAAGGAGCACAAAGACCCCCTGTCCACTTTCTGAACTCCAGGTGAGGGGTGGGGGGACGTTAAATTACAGCTCTTAGTTTGAAGGACATTTTACTACCTCTATTACACGGAGTACTACGAAGTGTGTTTAGTGAGCAAAAATACACATTCATTTACTGCTGAACGACACAAATATATGAGATGAGAAGGAATATAAAGGGACTACAGCACGGTCACATGACTTCACGTCACCACCGCTAAGCTAAAGGCGGCTAATGTTGGGCTATAAAGGAACTACAGCACGGTCACATGACTTCACATCACCACCGCTAAGCTAAAGGCGGCTAATGTTGGGCTATAAAGGAACTACAGCACGTCACATGACTTCACGTCACCACCGCTAAGCTAAAGGTGGCTAATGTTGGGCTATAAAGGAACAACAGCACGGTCACATGACTTCACGTCACCACCGCTAAGCTAAAGGAGGCTAATGTTGGGCTATAAAGGAACTACAGCACGGTCACATGACTTCACGTCACCACCGCTAAGCTAAAGGTGGCTAATGTTGGGCTATAAAGGAACTACAGCACGGTCACATGACTTCACGTCACCACCGCTAAGCTAAAGGAGGCTAATGTTGGGCTATAAAGGAACTACAGCACGGTCACATGACTTCACGTCACCACCGCTAAGCTAAAGGAGGCTAATGTTGGGCTATAAAGGAACTACAGCACGGTCACATGACTTCACGTCACCACCGCTAAGCTAAAGGTGGCTAATGTTGGGCTATAAAGGAACTACAGCACGGTCACATGACTTCCCGTCACCACCGCTAAGCTAAAGGAGGCTAATGTTGGGCTATAAAGGAACTACAGCACGGTCACATGACTTCACGTCACCACCGCTAAGCTAAAGGCGGCTAATGTTGGGCTATAAAGGAACTACAGCACGGTCACATGACTTCACGTCACCACCGCTAAGCTAAAGGAGGCTAATGTTGGGCGTGATGGCGTTTAGTCGTCTCTTTTAAACACTTGTTAGCTACTACCTCTTTGTTTAAATCCACCAGCGGGGTATTTACTGACGTATTTCATGTCGTAGAACAAAACGTTAAAATCTCTTCAGCTCGTGATAACCACAGACCTTATTAGACCGCAGTCTTCCTCCATCACAACAACACTTTATTCTGAATCTCATTATGTTGACGACATGATTGACTCTCTCTCAGTCTGACCTTTTCAACTCTTTATGACTTTAACCTTCTGCAGAAAGCTCGCTGACCGTTACAATGAAGAGTTAATGGAGCAGAGTGAGGGATTCATGCCGGACCATCGCTCCTCTCCACAGTCCTGAACATCTTCACTAACAAGCAGCTTAAACATTCTTTAGTTTCAACATGTTTTATCTGTATCTTCAGAGGGAATTGTATGTGAAAATGTCCAAAGGAATACGCGAAAAAAGTAGGAAAAATAAACATATGACGATCTGATCAGAGGTGTAAAGTAACTAAGTAGATTTACTCAAGTACTTAAGCACAATTTTGAGATATTGTACTTTCCTTGAGTATTTCCACGTTATGCTACTGTGTACTTCTACTCCACGACAATTCAGAGGTAAATGGTGTACTTTTACTCCAGTACAACAACAGAGTACTTCTACTTTTACTCAAGTACAAGATCTGAGTACTTCTACTTTTACTCAAGTACAAGATCTGAGTACTTCTACTTTTACTCAAGAACAAGATCTGAGTACTTCTACTTTTACTCAAGAACAAGATCTGAGTACTTCTACTTTTACTCAAGAACAAGATCTGAGTACTTCTACTTTTACTCAAGTACAAGACCTGAGTACTTCTACTTTTACTCAAGTACAAGATCTGAGTACTAAAGAAGACGATGAAGAAAGAATAAAGGGGATGAGGTTTTGGGAACGAGGTGACGGTAAAGCAGAGAGAGATAAGCAGAGCTGGATGGATGGGGGGGGGGGGGGGGGTGGTTAATTCTCGGGTGGATGTTGTGTACAGTTTGTGGGTCAGGAACTGTTCCCAATTACTCTGAAGTCTCACAGATAAACTGAGGAGGGTCTTTCCATCGAACCTCTAAATACTAGAACACACTCCTCTCAGACAGTGAGTACAGATACTATCTGATCAAATCAAAATGTTAATAAATACTAATATGTAGAAGTTCCAGAGGTCATTAAATACTGCAGGCTATCGCAGTTGCATTGTGGGTAATGTAGGCGCTGTTTTTTAACAAGGAAGAAAAAAGGCATCTTTGGTTCTGCTACATCGAATATGATGCTTTAACTTTTCCATGGACAATGTTTTACAGTAAAAGTGCAAGTAAATAATTGATTTACTTTGCATAGCGTCGCCAGCTCTATCAACCAATCAGAGAAACCGTTTTTAAGCTTTTAACTCTTGTTATACATAATAGTTTTTCAGGCAAGAAAATAACCATTTAGATTAACATTATGAGATTACTCTACCCAACAAAACGTATATTTATTCCGATGATCAAATATCATTCACTACTATACACATGTTAGTCTATTAGATTATAAAATCTCTGGTGTCCAATCCAATCTCCACCTGTCTCCAATCACCAGGTGCCCAACACCACCTTCGAAAAGGTAAAACAGCATAAAGAATGACTTGAATTAAAGGTGGGGTAGGTAGTTCACTTCAGAAACACTTGTTGTTATATTCCATGGAATGCTCTTAACATCCCGATAGCAATGAACACATGAAATGCTTTGACAATAAGTTTGTGTGTACAGAGAGAGGGATCGAAATACCGTTTCCCACAATCCAGAGGAATACAAAATACAAATACATATACAAATATGTATATCTTATATTTACACAATCAACAGACACATTTATACATATGCACAAATTAAGACATCAATAAAAGCACAACAATCAATATATACAAAATAACAATAATATATATATACATTTTGTAGGGTTTTCTCATTTCGCATGTTATCAAGTGTCTCTATAGACTTTTGGACCCCTTTGTAAGTAAGTTATTCTAATAAATACAGCAAAACAAGTCCCAATATTTCCCATTTCCACTCCTTTTCTCTGTTTGTATCTCCATTACCCAATAAAGGCAAAGTGCCAAAAACAAAGTGTGTGTGCCATCACTTCACCAATATAGATGTGCTATTATATTATATATACATATATAATATAATAGCACATCTATAAAGAAATACATCCAGAAAATAAATGTTAAAACTAGTAAATAATATAAATCAATGCAGAGCACCAACATGCACTTTTAACTTCACATGACTGTGACTCAGAAGCTTTCCGATTGAGCAACAGGGTTCCTCCTCTGTTTGTCTAAAGAACAACAAGAGTGCAGATCCTCATCAGGGTCTCCTCTATGGGGATGGACTCTGACAAAACCCCCGACCCTCCATTGAGAGGAGGAGCACTTTAGGAGCAGCACTTTTGGGAATAAACCCGGAGAAATATCCGCAAGTTTTGCAGAAAATTTCACCTCCGTGCGTAAAAGTTCGCAACCCCTGCATGCAAACGCACACACACACACACACACACTGTTCGCTGCACTTCAGAGGAGCCAGGAGAGGCTGAACACACTCACACACACATTTACATACACACACACTCACTTACACACACACCGCCTGTTTCGTCGTACCTTCACGTGCGTCATCACTTTACGCTTCACTCCGCATCCTGACCTCCGGAGAGCCACACCGCGCTGAGCAGGTACAGAAACCCTTATTTTAGTTTCATATTTTACGTGAATTATGCTTTTTAAAACACTTTTTTAAGACTTGTTTGGCACGCTGCTTGCTTGGTGAAGTGATGGCACACACACTTTGCTTTTGGCACTTTGCCGTTATTGGGTAATGGAGATACAAACAGAGATTTAACAGAGAAAAGGAGTGGAAATGGTAAATATTGGGACTTTTTTTTGCTATATTTTTTTTTGAATAACTTACTTACAATGGGATCCAAGAGTCTAAGAACATAATTGGAGACACTTGATATGTGCCCTGAACAAAACAGAAGAGAAAACTCTAGAAAATACTCAGTTTAGATATTAAAATGAGGGTAATAGATTTGCTTTTGACCAATATAAGTGATGAAATATTCAATTGAACTAACTTTGTAATCGTTTTTAGTCATGGTAAAGCTGCGTTTTGGGCTCCAAACATCTGCCTTTATCCATTATCTTTACTAAAGCCAAAGAAACAATCCTTATCTTAATATATTTGAGGTAACATCAGGTCTAAAAGAGGTGAGTTTTCACATTAAAACATTAAATATCAAGAGTTTCTTCTACTTTTTAGGTCAGGAATTGCAAAAAGCAGCTTCATTATAATTAAAAACCAACGCAGAGTTGAACAGAAACTTATATTTTATTTGCATAATTACCTTTTTAAGTCCAACAAATGTGTAGTTTTGCTCTAAGTCACTGCCTTGTTGCTCTTTTTGAATTTGTACTAACATGCGGTTGTAATGTGATTCCTTTATATGACACATGACATTTCATTGACTTCATTATGTTGGTAAGAGACGTTATGCATCTCTTTTCTAAATGTTGTGAGAGTGAAAGAGGGGAGGAGGTTTCTTCTTCTGTGGTGCTTGTTCAGGTTCACTGTTCTGCTGGAAAAGTTGTAAAAAGAGACGTTTTGTTTTTGGTGAAAGAGGACGGATTTGAATATTTCCAACAGGAAAAGGTGGATTTAACGACGGGGGACTGAATGAATGTTTTCACTGTGAAGGAGATTGATTGCCTTGTTCATTGTGAAGCTCAACTTTGAGGTGTTGTACCTCCATTGGACTCCTTTGTTTACTTTTGGAACATAGTGACATCACTGTGAAACACTCGCGCTCCTATTGGCTAGCGCTCTAGCACATTGTACGAGATACACACCTGAACATCAGCAGGAGAGGACTCTTTAAAGTAGAGACAATACATACTGATACACACCTGAACATCAACAGGAGAGGACTCTTTAAAGTAGAGACAATACATACTGATATACACCTGAACATCAGCAGGAGAGGACTCTTTAAAGTAGAGACACTACATACTGATATACACCTGAACATCAGCAGGAGAGGACTCTTTAAAGTAGAGACACTACATACTGATATACACCTGAACATCAGCAGGAGAGGACTCTTTAGAGTAGAGACACTACATACTGATATACACCTGAACATCAGCAGGAGAGGACTCTTTAAAGTAGAGGGACTACATACTGATATACACCTGAACATCAGCAGGAGAGGACTCTTTAAAGTAGAGACACTACATACTGATATACACCTGAACATCAGCAGGAGAGGACTCTTTAAAGTAGAGACACTACATACTGATATAAATATCTGGAATTCTTTATTTGCGAGTTGATTGAGTGACTAATTGGCGTTGCATTAACTGTCCTCCAGTGACGGTTAACTGAGGTTGAATTTTCTCACAGTGGATCATTTTTGTCACACTTGTCATAGTTGTGGTGGACTTGCGCTGCACAACAAGTGGTTTAGAGCAACAAACCCTCTCTGTGAGCTGCTTAGACTTCACGGCTCCACCCTGAACCCCCCACCCAACACACACACACACACACACACACACACACGCACACACACACACACACGCACACGCACGCACAACCCCCAACTATAAAGAGGGGTGTATTCTCTGCAGAGACACACACAAATGCAGTCAACCTCAATTTGTGTTAATTGCTGCTGATCAGGAAACAACGGGTTAACTGAATGTGTGTGTGTTTGGTTTATGTGTGTGCGTGTGTGTGTGTGTGTGTGCGTGTGTGTTGTGTGCAATGTGGCTTTACATGTTCATTAATAAGAAGTTTCTTTATGAATAGACGTTTCTGTCGTGTTGAGTTATGTGTTTGCTGCAGCTTGAAAGGAAATATTTCTGAGTGTGTGTGTGTGTGTGTGTGTGTGTGTGTGTGTGTTTTGACCACTGTTTGTGCAGCTCACAGCTTTTTGAGGACACATTCTGACCGTCTTCTGTTCAGCAGAAACACAAACATTTATTCAGAGGAAAACACACTTTGTATACTGAACAAACAAACGAAAGTTAGACGAGGATTAATATAAGTATATAAAGATGTTTTTCGGGTGTGTTTGTAAAACATGTGACGGTGTTTCCACACATTAAAATCATCCTCCTTCTCCTCACACTATCACAATAATGGATCCTTAATAATTGGAGTTAACCGATAATGAACTAGTTCGTACAACATGTCTTCAAAATGGTATAAAAAAAGGTGTTTAAATGTCTTCTGGACGCCTGTTTCTGATTGGCTGAGGCACTTCTGTGTGACTTACCCTTTTCCTGGTTTACATGTTGCAAAAAGAAAATGATTGGTCATTAATTAAGATAAGATGAGATAAGATAAAAGGTACATTATTGATCCCAAATTCGGAAATGGTTGCATTGCAGCAGCATAAAAAACAACAAAACAAACAAGGCATTGCACTTACGGCCGTCCACACGGCGGCGTGCGTTGAAGCTTCAACGCCTCTGCCCATTCACTTTGAATGGGGTGACGTCACGCTTTGCCGAACTGCATTGTGGTCGCGTCGCGTTGCTCGCTTCAAAAGTTGAGCAATGTTCAACTTTTGAAGCTTCGACGGAAGCGTCAGCCAATCAAATCATATGCCAGTACAAGCTCTAGCCAATCAAACCGCGTGCTTGTGTGTCCGGGGCGGGAGATTCATGTCATTGGTTGTTGGTCGAGTTTCAGACACGCCCACCGGCAAGCTTCAACGCACGCCGCCGTGTGGACGCTGCGTCAGTAGAAATGAAAGTGTAGAACTAAACAATATTAGAATTCAAACATCTCAAAAATAGAATGAAAGCAGCATTAACAAGTAGAACATATACAGTAGACTGTGAAGATAACACAAGTAAAGTACTTAGACCAGGGATGGGCAACTTGCATGGTGGGCCACATAATGTATGTACTGGCCACCAGGGGGCCGTAGATTCACTTGGAACACACACACACACAAATTCCATGTATTGTATTTAATTATTAACAAATATACTAAGTCTGAAATCTTCATTGACATTTTTCAATCTTTCAGGGAACATCCTCCAATAAGCTCACTAAACTAATATCACTTCACAGAAATGTTATTTAATGTTTACAAGTGGCATGTTTGTATTGAACAGGTTATTTAACAGTGGAATAAATCTATTTTAAATTATTGGAAAGCACGGAAAATGTGTCTGCATTGAGATTAAACATTAAGATGACATAAACATGAAGTCATGGACACTAACCAGACATTAGTTGTCTAACTTGAACCTAAGACACTTGGAGCCTGTCTCTGCTGACGCACAATAAGGGGAGTGTCCACACAGACACCTGTCAACCCGCACTCTGCTGTTCCTCAGCGCCGCCCCCCCTCCCGCTGAAATTATGAATGAAAAGCGTATAGTAATCATAGATAACACGGCAGGGTCCGTGACAGTTTGTTTTCATCTGATTTCAAATAAACAAAATCTTGGTTTTTAGAATATTAAACTTGTTTTGCCAAATTCAGATGATAAATACAACCTTGAAGCTTGTAACGGCATAATTACAAGCGGCAACTTAACGTCACAGCAGGCACAACAACAGCCGGTGTTTCTTGTGAGTGAAACAAACACAATACACACAAACGCGTCACAGATAATTTCGCGGTATTTGGCTGCCGAACGAAAGCATGTACGCAGCTCTCGACGTAACTAGGAGTCTAGTGGACGGTATCAGTACACAAGTACATGAATTACGTTGTTTATAAATTAATCTGAGGGCCGCAAAAAGAGGAGGAGGGGGCCGCATGTGGCAGCGCCTGAACCAGCCTCAGTCTTTGGTTAATACCCCTTTAACACTGTCATTAAGTATTAATAACAGGCTTGCACATTTGTGAATTTGTGCAACAGCTTCTGCACGCGCCTGACCTCGAGAAGGTATTCCTAATTCAGATGTTTCCAACAACAAACTCCATGAGAACAGTTTGCAAAAGGAAGGCGTTGTTTGTTTACCTTCTGGTTCCCTGAAGTCCTCTCTTTACTAGAAGAAGGTCATTTCTGTTTCTGTCTGTTTGTTTGTTTGTCAGCAGGTTGACGGGAAACAAGCTAACAGATGTTGTTGAACTGTGAGAGCGTGTAAGAAAGAGCACATAACCATTTGCATGAGGATACACCAACATTATTTATCACTAATGAATCATATTCTTCCTTTAACAACTTTTTATCTTTATTTAATGTGTGTTTCTCTGAAAGATTAACTCAATTCAGTGAGTTTTTGGGTGTTTCATTGAGTCCATGTTGACTCAGTTTGACACTCATTTTCAGAATCAGAATTAAAATACTTAATTTATCTAAAAGGGGTAATTGGGTTTTGTGACAGTTGCTTTATTTAGAATAAAAACAATTATTTAAAGTGGACCTATCATGCTATATTGGAAACATATATCGTAGGGCCATACCTATACAAAACATGTCTGTGAAGTGTTTAGCTTCAAATCCCAAACAGATCCCCCGTTGCAGCCATGCCTCATCCTGCTCAGACCCCTCTATTCCAGCTGTTAGAGAAACGCAGATTTTGGGTCCTTAGCTTAAAAAAAATCAAAGAGGAGGCGGAGCTAATGCTTGATCAGAATTCTACCAGAGATAAAGTTAAATTCTGCTATGATAAAACGCCATTCTGTTCTAAACCACATCAAGGATTATTTCTGAAACAGTATGGAGCTCAAAGGCTTTTTCTCTGCGGGTTTATCACAAGGTGAGTTCCTTTTTTCATTTCCTGTTTTTAAACACATGTGCTCTCCAGTACAGGTTAGCTCTGAGTGTTAGCGAGGCTTGCTAATGTAAACAAAGACGAGATTACGTCAAAAAAACGTCAGGCATTGTTTCTGATAGCAACTCTCTGTGGGTCCACCATCCGAAATTACTTAATATCGGCAGCAAATCTGTATCCGCTCGTTGTACCCCCGTTTTTAAAAGATGTGGGTACGGAGGAACAGAGAAAGGGTTTTATTTTCTGACGCTGCGTGAGTTCCCTGACGCACCGGGGACACATATTTCTGTATAAAAGACATCACAAAGTGCATTTTGCATGATAGGTCCCCTTTAAATATAAGAAGTTGAAGTTAATTAAGATTATATAAAACACAAATATTTATAAAAAGATAGGAAGTGAAAGTGAAATGTGCAAAAAAGTAAAATAAAATGGAATAATTACAGTATGTATAAAAACACAAGGAGTAAAAGTAAGATAAAGAAATATAGTAAAAAAAATGTATAAACATAGACGGTCAAAACAAAATATTAAATACAAAATAAAATGTAAAAAATTATATAAACATACGAATTAAAAGTAAAAATTAAGTATGTGTACAATTACAAATGTGTATATTACAAATATCGCATATCATGTATATGTATGTAGACTATATTGTTTATTAATGTACAAAAGCTAAAAGTATTAACCTGTTTAATATTATACGGTACACTCAATTTGACCAAGGCTGAACTTTGACCTCCCCCCCCCCCCCTCACCCTTTAGAGACCTTGACCTTTAACCCAGATGCATGCTGGGATGAAGAAGCAGCTTGTGTCTGCTCAGGGTCAAGGTGGCCCTTTAACAGACGGGGGGGAGAAAGATCTGTAAATCACATGGGAGGAAAGAGGGGGGAGAGGGGTGAAGGGTGAGGGTCCAGATGACCTAAAAGTGTCCTTTAATCCTGAAGAGGTCTGAGAAGTTTAAAGGTTTCATATCCAAGCGATTAAACTGGTCTCTGTGAACAAAATAAGATTCATTAGGAGTCATAAGAAGGTAAATCAGGAAGGGAATTTGTTCTTGGTCGAGGTATTTTTATGTAAAACTGAAATATATTAAATCAAAATGTTATTTTTTCACTAAATGTAAATATAGCACAGACATGCTTAACTGAATGTAGGAAGATCAAGATAACTTTGTTTTAATATATACCAAAACAAAAGGAAATGTACATTTTTCAACAGATCTGACAAAATGGTTGAACTTATTCACAATGACTCAAAAATGCATTAAATGTGACCCTCTGAACTTATCAAGACAGGATATTTTACTTTACTTTAACGAAGCAGCCCTAACTGTAGGTTGAAGCTACATGGCTGATATTCGTCAGACACGTGTATCACATATAGACTTAAAATAAAGTTTCTTGGGGTCATTATCTAAATCCAACAGGAAGTCCGCTGTTTTGAGTTTAGTGCGAAGTCATGCGACCGTGCTGTAGTTCCTTTATAGCCCAACATTAGCCGCCTTTAGCTTAGTGGTGGTGACGTGAAGTCATGTGACCGTGCTGTAGTTCCTTTATAGCCCAACATTAGCCGCCTTTAGCTTAGTGGTGGTGACGTGAAGTCATGTGACCGTGCTGTAGTTCCTTTATAGCCCAACATTAGCCTCCTTTAGCTTATTGGTGGTGACGTGAAGTCATGTGACCGTGCTGTAGTTCCTTTATAGCCCAACATTAGCCTCCTTTAGCTTATTGGTGGTGTCGTGAAGTCATGTGACCGTGCTGTAGTTCCTTTATAGCCCAACATTAGCCGCCTTTAGCTTAGCGGTGGTGACGTGAAGTCATGTGACCGTGCTGTAGTTCCTTTATAGCCCAACATTAGCCTCCTTTAGCTTAGCGGTGGTGACGTGAAGTCATGTGACCGTGCTGTAGTTCCTTTATAGCCCAACATTAGCCTCCTTTAGCTTATTGGTGGTGACGTGAAGTCATGTGACCGTGCTGTAGTTCCTTTATAGCCCAACATTAGCCGCCTTTAGCTTAGCGGTGGTGACGTGAAGTCATGTGACCGTGCTGTAGTTCCTTTATAGCCCAACATTAGCCTCCTTTAGCTTAGCGGTGGTGAAGGCAAGTCATGTCACCGTGCTGTAGTTCCTTTATAGCCCCACATTAGCTTATTTTTCTCTCATAAAATCACATGCAGAAGGGAGATGCTGCATTCAGGGTCCAACACAGAAATACGACATCACACACCTCTCCCTGCTGCACACTGCCTCTCTTTGTGGCAGCATGGTGACGTGTTGGCAGCTAGTTTGAACCCACAAGTTTAACCATGGAGGAAAATAAATGTAGTATTTGTGAATACCAGTAACAGTAAATACTCCACCCGTCACTTCCTACTCCACCCTCAAATACACAGGTTGTTTCACAGCTGCCGTTACGTCAGGCGCTGAATATAGATGCGTGACAGGAAATACCTGCAAACATAAAAACACACTTTACTTCAGGTTCACCCAAAAAATAACGTCTGTGTTTGATCACGGAGGAGGTTTACATGCCTGGAGAATTGTATGGAAGCCTGAAGGGGACTTTTTTACAATGTTAATTTGGAAATGAAAATAGAAAACTCCACATAGCTTCTACACTTTACAAATCAGTGCCTTATTTAAAGGTCACCTATTGTGCAAAATCCACTTTTTCATGTCTTTTCTACATAAACATGTGTCCCCTCTGTTTTAAGAGACTCTGAACATCTGTTTTTGTCCTGATCCATCGTAATATATTGTTGAAAAATAGTCTAATAGGGGACATTTAAATGAAAATTCAGCATCCGAAGATTCAGTTTCTCAAAGTCCAATTGACATTTTATGACCAAATTTAAAACAAAGAAAAAAGTTCTTGTTTTTTATAATGACGAATAAATCGGTGGCACAAATCCAAAAATTAATAAAGCGTTTTTTTTCCTTTCTAATTTGATGAACATTTTAAATATTGTCCACAGTGAAAAATAAAAAAGAGAATAATAAAAAATGTAAATAATGTTTTTTTTTTTTACTTAAAGGTAGGGTAGGTAAGAACGGAGAAACCAGCTCGAGTGCGCTAGAATCTGAAAGTACGCAGCAGAAAGAAATCTGCCCCTTCCTTCAGACTTCCTTACAGAGCCCCTCCTCCAACACACGAACGCGCACATGACCAATGAGGGCACGAGATAAGTTTGTGCACAGATGGAAGGCTGACAGGCAGGTAGGCCATCCAGTTACTTTAGCCGGGCCGGCTCAGATGATTGGTCGTGCTTTTTACAGCGCCACGGTTTCCACAGATGACATGTTTTTAATGTATTTATTGTCAAAGCATTTAATATATTCATTGCTATCGGGATGTTAAGAGCCTTCCATGGAATATAACAACAAGTGTTCCTGAAGTGAATTACCTACCCCACCTTTAAACAGTGCTTACATAAATGGATTTACATTTTGAAATTACATATTTTTTATTTGAATTAACGTTTGAATATTGTCCATTGTGGAAATAATAATGCAATTGCGGTATCACATTTAACATTTTAACAAAGCCCCCCTTTTTTTGGTGCTTTTTGGCAGAATTGAACTGGCCTGTTTCACAATAACAGAAGTGTTGATTGGTTGATTGAGTGCAGTGACGTGTTATCTCTCTCCCAGTGACAGCTCTTATCTTCCCAGAGCTCAGAGCAGTGTTTTTGGAGGGAAGACGTGACGTAGATAGCGTCAAATTAAAGATTCTCCACCGTCTCTGCTACCAGGAAACTGTCGACCCAGCAGAAAAAGCTCTCTGAGATTATTTAGATCTGTTAAGAGCGATGTCAAATGTATAGAATTTGCATCCTTCCTACGAACAAAGGGCTTGTCGGTCTTCCAGGAAACCCTTCCCCCATCTTTCTGACGCTTCACGTTGGCTTTTTGGTAACTTTGAGAAAGTCGTGGTCATTTTTTAGGTCGCTTTTTTGGGTCAAATGTGGTCAGTTATCAATAGTTGTAAATAAATCTCAACACATTTTGAAAGATTGTAATAAAAAGCAGTTCATAATTAATCATCAAAACATGAACTGATAAACTGCACAACAAGATATATTTAATATCGACCTACAGACGTTAACAACTCGATTGTTACCTCGTATTTCGTTTTTAATTTAGGATCATATACCCGTGTTTAGTCTAGGAAACAGCAAAAGTTGTTAATATTTACAGACTGTTGCAAAAACTAAGCATCTTATAAACATCAGATTTTAAAACAAAAAGATGTTTACGAATAATTAACGGCATTAAAGAGATTTTGAGTTTTATTATTGTTATTTTAATCAAAGAAATGCAGATTTTAAACCGTCGTACGCAAAGGTCACCATTTTCTTTGGTTTATTTTAGCATGCTAATGTTAGAAGTTAGCTTGGTGACAAAAACATGGTCATCAAAATCAGAGGGGGGAAGTAGTGGAGTACAAATACTTTGTTACTGTACCTAAGTACATGTTTCTGGTCTCAGTACTTTACTCCACTACTTATTTTCCTGACAACTTTTTACTTTGACTTCTTACATGTTGAACCCAAATACCTGTACTTTCTACTTCTTACATTCTGAACACAAATACCTGTACTTTCTACTTCTTACATGTTGAACCCAAATACCTGTACTTTCTACTTCTTACATGTTGAACCCAAATACCTGAACTTTCTACTTCTTACATGTTGAACCCAAATACCTGAACTTTCTACTTCTTACATTTTGAACCCAAATACCTGTACTTTCTACTTCTTACATGTTGAACACAAATACCTGTACTTTCTACTTCTTCCATGTTCCAAACAGGCTGGTTCCTTTAGTCTGAATGTGTGTTTGGTGGCGTGATCATTATTATTTAGAGTCATTGCGTGCCTATTGATTTGAACACGATCCGTGTATCCATCATTTCCTGGTCTTCTCTAAAGAAGAGGGACCAATGAAAACGTTGTCATGTTGCCGTTGTTCAGCATGGAAACATTCATTAGCTAACAATGACATTATTGTTCTATTAATATAAACGGAGGTCAGGTACTCTTTAAAACAGCTGCTAGTTATGGGTACTTTTTACTGAAGTACATTTCAAAGCCCTCTTTACTTTTACTTGAGTAAAGAAGTTTAGTCAGTACTTCTACTTTTACCATTCTTAAACACGAGTATCTGTACTTCTACTTGAGGAAAGGATGTGTGTACTTTTGCCCTCTGTGATCAAAACAAACACTGGGACTTCTTCCTCTTAAAGGATCTGTTTTTTGGTGGATCTAAAGTACATGTCCTCTAACGTAGACCTCCTCTGAACTGAGACAGAAACACAGAGCTTAACGTCATGTCCCTCAACATAAATCAGAGTTGACGTCAGTAAAACATGCGTGTAATGAAATCCATACGTTTCCTGAGGGTCTCCGGCCGCTCGCATCAGATAGAGAGTCCAGGGGGGAGAGTTCAGTCTCCAACGGACAGAAAACAGTGATGAGTTTCTCAATACGGGAAGATAGAGACATTTCCATACGGACCCATGCCTATTTAAACAACTCATCATATTAGCTCTGTTTCATTTATTAAATGACTGTTAAAACAACTAACAAATGTAATCTGATTAGTCGATTAAATGTCATCACAAGTTTCCAGACTCCAATGTGACAGCATTTAAACTAAGCATAGGAGGAAATATCAAAACGTCACCATTATCCTGGTTTAAATAAAAGCATTGTTTTAAATCTGACTTTAATCTTTTTTTTTCTCAAAATGAATTTTTTATCCTCATAATTATTATTTTTTCTCATAATTTGTTTTTTCTCAGAATATTTTATTCCCTCAAAATTTCACTTTTTTCTCAAAATATATTTTTTTTCTCAAAATTTCACTTTTTCTCAGAATAATTTTCTTTGCTCAAAATTTGGATTTAATCTCAGAATTTGACTTTTTTCTCGGAATTTTGACTTCATACTCAAAATGTCCCTTTTCTCAAAGTTTTACTTTTTCACATTTGGTTTTTACTAAAAGTTTACACGTAGTTTATAGTGATACTGTCACTTTGTCCGGCAGTGGCTCAGTCAGTCGGGGCTTGGACTGGAAGCCGTAGGGTCGCCGGTTCAAGTCCCCGAACAGACCTAAATATGGAGTGTGGACTGCTACTTGGAGAGATGCCAGTTCACCTCCTGGGCCCTGCCGTGGTGCCCTTGAGCAAGGCACCGGACAATAGCTGCCCACTGCTCCTAGTACTAGACTCCTTGACTAAATTTGAATCACTAAGTCGGGCGTAGCTAAGCCCGACGTTAGAGTTAAGACCTACTTTCTTACGCCCAGCTGGTGCACTCCACTCCTGGTACTAGGATGGGTTAAAAGCAGAGAACAAATGTCACTGTGTGTGCTGTGTGCTCTGCATGTGTGACCATTACAGAGGGTTTCATCCCTTCGATTCTTCTTCTTCTTCTTCTTTGTTAACTTACTCATGCGCTGAACTTTATTTGGGTATTTAAATGTTATGAAACATTTCACTCCTCCTTATTTATTTGACAGCTTTGCAACATTAAAGTACTGAAAACACAATAATGCATCAATAATTATAACCCAGTAATATCATTATGAAATGGGCCATCCTGCATACGGATCATCTTCAGGTCAAACGTGTATTTTCTGACATGTTTCTTCCATCAGTGAAGACTGCTCTCTTCTTCTCACTGTAATTTAACCCCTGTACCTCTTCAGAGTCCCTCGGGTCTTCATAAGACTTTAAGGCTTTCTGTGTTTCACACTTCATTTATTTCTCCTTCTGAAGGAGGTTCAGAGGGTCAAGTGATTTTACTCGTATCATCAATTTGTGTCAGCTTCAAACCAGCGGGATTTCTGCAGAGTTACGAGCAGAGAGGAACACGAAGTCTCACGGGACAGATTACGTTTTCTACTCCTGAAGAATACAGTTGCAAACAGAGGTGGAAGAAGTACTCAGATATTTTACTGAAGTACAAGTAGAAATACTACTACAAGTCAAAGTCCTGAATTCAAAATGTTCAGTTCAGAGGTAAATGGTGTACTTTTACTTTACAGATTTGGATTAATGATGACAAATAAAATCATATATTCTGAAATGGACCAATCTGCACAATGACTACTTTCACTGTCGCTACTTTCACTATATTTTGAGGAGAATACTTTTCTACTTTTACTTGAGGAACATTTTGAATGCAGGACTTTTACTGTAACAGAGTATTCCTACACTCTGTTACTTCTACTTTGACTCAAGTACAAGATCTGAGTACTTCTACTTTTACTCAAGTACAAGATCTGAGTACTTCTACTTTTACTACAAGATCTGAATACTTCTACTTTCACTCAAGTACAAGACCTGAGTACTTCTACTTTTACTACAAGATCTGAGTACTTCTACTTTTACTCAAGTACAAGATCTGAGTACTTCTACATTTACAAGATCTGAGTACTTCTACTTTTACAAGATCTGAGTACTTCTACTTTTACTCAAGTACAATATCTGTGTACTTCTACTTTTACTCAAGTACAAGATCTGAGTACTTCTACTTTTACTCAAGTACAAGATCTGAGTACTTCTACTCCTACTCAAGTACAAGATCTGTGTACTTCTACTTTTACTCAAGTACAAGACCTGAGTACTTCTACTTTTACAAAGGTGCTGTTCAATAAGGAGTCATCTGTTAGAGAGGAGAGAGAGTTTGTTTCATAAAAGACTTCACTTTAGAGGTAATGGAGCCATTAGATGTCTTAACTCTCTAAAAGTGTTTATCATTTGGAGAGGTGGTTAAAGGTCGTATATAAACACGAGTCTAAAGAATTACTTTACTCTGCAGAATAGAAACTAAGTAAAAGAGAAGAACCAAACAAGGCATGGAAACTCTTCTTTGTACTCAGAGTATTTACAGGGTTACGACCCAGTTAAGCTCAGGCACATCTTAAAATAAACGTGGAGAGAATATCTAAAGCGTTAGAAACCCCGTGAAGACAGCGGTTTATTCTACCTCAGTGCTGAGGCCCTTTTGTTTTCCTTTACCCCAGAGGCTGCTGGGAAAACATGCTTTTGTTGTTCTTCTGTTCTGCTAAATGACATTACTTTATGCATAATCTGTAGACCATTTGACAAAACCTCGTGTTCATGAGTTATTATACCTATTCTGGGATTGCATTGTTGCGATAAACACGTTTTAAGAATGCATATCAAATCTTTACTTTGTAAAGTGAAAATGTACTAAAGCTAAACTATAAAGGAACTACAGCACGGTCACATGACTTCACATCACCACCGCTAAGCTAAAGGTGGCTAATGTTGGGCTATAAAGGAAATACAGCACGGTCACATGACTTCACGTCACCACCGCTAAGCTAAAGGTGAATAATGTTGGGATTATAAAGGAACTACAGCACGGTCACATGACTTCACGTCACCACCGCTAAGCTAAAGGAGGCTAATGTTGGGCTATAAAGGAACTACAGCACGGTCACATGACTTCATGTCACCACCGCTAAGCTAAAGGTGGCTAATGTTGGGCTATAAAGGAACTACAGCACGGTCACATGACTTCACGTCACCACCGCTAAGCTAAAGGTGGCTAATGTTGGGCTATAAAGGAACTACAGCACGGTCACATGACTTCACGTCACCACCGCTAAGCTAAAGGCGGCTAATGTTGGGCTATAAAGGAACTACAGCACGGTCACATGACTTCACGTGACCACCGCTAAGCTAAAGGAGGCTAATATTGGGCTATAAAGGAACTACAGCACGGTCACATGACTTCACGTGACCACCGCTAAGCTAAAGGTGGCTAATATTGGGCTATAAAGGAACTACAGCACGGTCACATGACTTCACGTCACCACAGCTAAGCTAAAGGCGGCTAATGTTGGGCTATAAAGGAACTACAGCACGGTCACATGACTTCACGTCACCACCGCTAAGCTAAAGGCGGCTAATGTTGGGCTATAAAGGAACTACAGCACGGTCACATGACTTCACGTCACCACCGCTAAGCTAAAGGAGGCTAATGTTGGGCTATAAAGGAACTACAGCACTGTCAGCAGTTATCTTAAATAAGCTTTAAACTCCAGCTGAGGCTAATGTGGAGGTATTTACTTACTGATGCAGGTTTTTGGTCATAGAAAAAGTCAGTAGGGTTTATCTGAAAGTGATCATAATGAAGGTTTGAAATTTGTTGACAATCCATCGTGATTCCCACTGCTGACCTTTGGAAACTAAACTCTGTTTGTATGACTGCATGTGTTATTGTTGGCCAGGACTGGGAGCGATCTGCTGCTCTTACTGGGACAATAACTGATTTCATTATTAAAACAATCTGTGGGTCTGATCTCATCCCACGAACAAGTTGTTTTGTAATTTTCTTTTTTACTGCAAGGTTGAACATGAGACAGAAAGTGACTGAGGTGGACTGTTACTAAGTTGATTTACTCAAGCAATGAACACATTTGAGTTACTTATTCTTTACTATATTATTTTGATATTCATATCAGTATGTACTAGTGTCTCTACTTTAAAGAGTCCTCTCCTGCTGATATTCAGGTGTATATCAGTGTGTAGTGTCTCTACTTTAAAGAGTCCTCTCCTGCTGATGTTCAGGTGTATATCAGTGTGTAGTGTCTCTACTTTAAAGAGTCCTCTCCTGCTGATGTTCAGGTGTATATCAGTATGTAGTGTCTCTACTTTAAAGAGTCCTCTCCTGCTGATGTTCAGGTGTATATCAGTATGTAGTGTCTCTACTTTAAAGAGTCCTCTCCTGCTGATGTTCAGGTGTATATCAGTATGTAGTGTCTCTACTTTAAAGAGTCCTCTCCTGCTGATGTTCAGGTGTATATCAGTATGTAGTGTCTCTACTTTAAAGAGTCCTCTCCTGCTGATGTTCAGGAGTATATCAGTATGTAGTGGCTCTACTTTAAAGAGTCCTCTCCTGCTGATGTTCAGGTGTGTATCAGTATGTAGTGTCTCTACTTTAAAGAGTCCTCTCCTGCTGATTTTCAGGTTTGTATCAGTATGTAGTGTCTCTACATTAAAGAGTCCTCTCCTGCTGATGTTCAGGTGTATATCAGTATGTAGTGTCTCTACTTTAAAGAGTCCTCTCCTGCTGATGTTCAGGTGTATATCAGTATGAAGTGTCTCTACTCTAAAGAGTCCTCTCCTGCTGGTGTTCAGGTGTATATCAGTATGTAGTGTCTCTACTCTAAAGAGTCCTCTCCTGCTGATGTTCAGGTGTATATCAGTATGTAGTGTCTCTACTTTAAAGAGTCCTCTCCTGCTGATGTTCAGGTGTATATCAGTATGTAGTGTCTCTGCTTTAAAGAGTCCTCTCCTGCTGATGTTCAGGTTTATATCAGTATGTAGTGTCTCTACTTTAAAGAGTCCTCTCCTGCTGGTGTTCAGGTGTATATCAGTATGTAGTGTATGAAAGCAGAGCCCAGTCTGCTCTGATTGGTTAGCTGGCCGACTCTGTTGTGATTGGTCAACCGCTTAAAGATGTCCCGCCCCCTAAACTGTAACTCTAGTCTAATTGTTGTTGTCATTGAGAAAACAATTATAGCCTCACATGAACACACACACTTCAATACATGTCCTCATGCCTGTCTTTGAGAGGAACCATCAGCATGTTTGAGGACAAACAGGTGACGTACACACACACAAACACACACACACACACACACACACACACACACACACACACACACCTGGCCTATAAAGACTTTGCCTTGTTTACCCTCCGCACAGATGGAGGCTGAGGAATGCTGTCATTGTGGAGGACACACACACACACAGACACACACACACACACACACACACACACACACACACACACACACACACACAAACACACACACACACACACACACACACACACTGATGATGTCTTGCCCACCTGTAAGCTTTCCGTCATAAACGTCTGAGTGTGTCTGCAGCTAACACCTGCTGACGCTGCTGCAGGAAGTATTCAGATCCTTATTTAAAGGCACAGTAAGTAGAAACTTAAACACTCACATACAAGTAACATCTATTGCTTTGAACACGCCTTAAAAGTATTACGTTTACTATAATTTAGGAGCTAGAAACATGATAATAGATATGATATATATATTGTATTATTGCTTGTTGATAGGAAGATATGCAGGATTGCTTCTATTATCATAATTACCCAACAACCAATCAATTATCCAAGCAATCATTTCACCTCCTATTTCGTTTGATTTTTTACAATACGACTTCCTTTTACAATTTGATCTGGTCCTTTATGTAAACTCTTAATATTTGAATAACTACCTAGGTCAGATAAATGTAGTTTAGTAAAGTATGATAGTTCTCTCTGAAATCTAACAGAGTTAAGTCTCATGAATGGGACTCCTCATGTAAAGTATACTTTAACTTTGAACTCGTACTTCACTAAATGCTCTCGTTCCTCTCAGGTGGTTTTTGTCCTGCTGCATCACTTCAGCTGCTGCAGAGCCCCCCCCCCCCTCCTCGTCTTCTTCTTCATCCTCTCATTTCACACTCAGCTGCTCTCACTCCTGCAGAGATCACACACTCAAAGTTACTTTAAAGAGGACGTCTTCACACACACACACACTCTGCTGTCCCGTCCCGAGCTGCGTAATGATTATTCTCAGGCAGGCAGGGGTAAGAAGTGTGTGTGTGTGTGTGTGTGTGTGTGTGTGTGCGCTGCAGTTATTCTGCTGACTGCAGGAGCCGGCGCATCAGCAATTGGAAACAGTGAATGAAGATAAGGAAGGGGGGGATCAATCCGAACTACTACACACACACACACACACACACACACACACACCTCCTGACACACACACTTCCTGACACACACACTTCCTGACACACACTTAAGCCTCAAAAGAAACTAAATAACTTTTCATCCCAAGGACATTCCTCTCTTTTGTTTTTATTAATACCAAGACCTGTGAAGAAACCCAGTTAGTCATATTTCTGATTTAAGTGTTTTACAGCTCAATGTATATTTATGGTATATTATGTTAGTATTTGTCCTTGTTTTTGTTACAAGTGGAGCTGCTGTGAGGCAAGAACCGTGTCAGACTTGATCGAACATCGTAAAAACACTTTTGACCTGATTCAGTGATTTGAATTTCATTTTGGCAGCCCTGGACTTCCATAAACAGTTTAGGAGAGGTGAATTCCCTCCCTCTGCTGGGGGTGAGTGTGTAGAGGATGGGCTGCAGCGTGTGTGTGAGAGTGTGTGTGTGTGAATGGAGGGTGACGCTGCACTGTGGCTCAGTCTCTCTGAAGTTGTGGGCTGTCAGTGTCAGCGGGACATGTTGGATGACGGGGAGCATTTCCTGCACAGTATGTACTGCATGTGTGTGTGTTATACTGTATGGTGTTTGTGTGTGTGTTTGTGTGTGTGTGTGTGTGTCCTCTGTAGTGTGAAGTTCTCTCGGGACATTTGGCTCGTGCATCGAGGACGATTCAATGTGATCTTTGCAACATGCAGAGTTTTATTTTGAGTTCTAATTTGGGTTCTTAAGTACGTGTGTGTGTGTGTGTGTGCAGATTTGTGTGCACTGCAGACAGAAACACTGCTGCATGCAGATAAATAACTTTCCTTTCTCTGCACCAATGCAACTAAAGTAAAGCTCTTCCTCCTCTTCTTCCTCTATGCAGTGATCAGAAGATGAAGATGATTCCTGTGCTGATCTGTGCGCTCCTCTCTCTGACTGTCGCCGAAAGCGACTTAGACAAACTGTACCCCGAACTGGAGCACTCTAGAACCATCTATGTCACAGGTGAGAGTGTGTGTGTGTGTTTGTGTGCGTGTGTGTGTTGCGTTCCCGACACTCTGCAGAGTTTATCTGCGGCTCCTCTGAGATAACGCTGCTATGTGGGGGATTATCTGCTCACAGAGATTAGTGTTATCTCTTCACACAGATGAAACTTTGTCAAGATTTTAAACTTTGAGAGGAAGCTGAGGTACAGATGTATGTTTGTTTGTATGTGTGTGTGTGTGTGTGTGTGTTGTGTACCATTTATCTAGGAATCTAAAATCCTTGTGAGTCAGGGTTACATCTGGTATTTGACCCCTTAGTGTTGAAACAGGCAGCCCTATTCTGCTTTTCGTGGTATTCCCTCTCCTGGTCTGCAAAGGCTAAAATCCTTGTGTTCCCTCCAGAGGAAGTTTCTCTCCCACGCACTAACATTAATCATTTAATCTGATAGCAACCTCTTACTAATCACTATCTAAAAGTCATTAAAAAGTAAAAAATAACTAACTACAAATAAAGCTTTTAAACACTTATTTGTCCACTAATGAATAAACAATAAAATCTTTTTTTACAAACTTATAACTACCTTCTGCCAGAGTCATATTGCCTTAAACGCAATGTCAACCTCCCTTTGACACAGAATCAATTAGCTGTTCGATCACTTACATTCACACACACACACACACACGTGCTTACACAGCATACAAAGTGCTGCGGTGGTTAAACAGCCAATCAGAGAGCCTGTTAGTGATGGAGGCTGAAGGTCAGAGATGCTAACATTAGCGCTCTGTGTGCTGAGACACAGCTGGAGGTATCTACAGTGTGTGTACTCTGCAGCAGGGCTTTATTTAATGTGTACAGGTATGGATTCATCTCACCTTGGTGAAGCTGCACACATGAGAACAAGCAGCTGAGAGTTACTGGGTGTTAAAGGAGTGGTTACACATTGAAAGAAATAGGCCTATTTGCTTTTCTTTGACGAATGCCAACCTCATGTCTGTGTTATAAGATAGGAAACTAGCATCATTAGCTAAAGTTGAGCTGCTTAAACATGTCACCAAAAAAGAATGATAAACGTTTTAAAGTTTAAGTGCTTTGAGCACCAGGAAAATAATATAAATAACATGTATTATTATTATTATTATTATTAAAGTGCTGTACTCTCTGTCGACCATCTCAGTCAGTACAGCTTTTTAGCAACAGCACGTTAGCATTGTCACCGTTAGCACGTTAGCTACCTTACGGAGCCACGAACTTGGCTGCAGACCTAAAATCTTTTTTAGATGTTGACGGAGAAAGGCTAGCTGTTTCCTACTGCTTTCAGTCTTTGTGCTAAGCTAGGTACTTCACATAGACGTCAGATTGATATCCATCCTCTAATCTCACTCTTGGAAAAAGCTGCAAATGCATTAATTTCTCTCAATGTTGTAATTATGTTGCTGTGTTTCAGAAAACGGGCCTCAGCTGTCGGTGGTGGCAGAACAAATGAAGGTGGTTTCTCGTCGCGGAGGAAACGCTACGTTACCGTGCAAGATCCAAATGGACCAATCAATGATGCCCAGCCGCAAGATGAGGATCAAATGGACCAAGATGACGTCTGACTACCTGAAAGAGGTACCAATTTACTTTATAAATGATAGAATATCTGCGTTTTATCTTGTAGATCAAACTAACATTTTAATATTTGTTCTATTTGAAAGGTGGGTCTCCGTTTTGTTGGTATTTTGAGCTCAGCATGCACAAATGAAGACCAATGAAGACCACAATGCAAATGCTTAGTGCATTAATAGACAGTCAGTGGTAGTTATGCACCCCAACACGTACCAATACACCTATATGAAGAAGAAATAAGAGCATTTAGAAATGGATAAAAAAACGGACGTTGCAAAATATTGAAAATAATCAGAATTGTCAATTTTACATCTTGTTTTTTGTACGAATGAAACCAAAAAGGGGAGGCGTGTTGCGCAGTGGATAGAGCCTTGGTGTTGGGATCAGGGGGTCACAGGTTCAAACCCCACTGCAGTCAGCATGTCGTTGTGTCCCTGAGACACTTCACCCCAAATTGCTCCTGTGGGGATTGTCCACAGTATTGAGTATGTAAGTCGCTTTGGATAAAAGCGTCTAACAAGTAAAATGTAATGTAATGTAAAAATATCTGACATGTTAGATAAGTTAGCTTTCATAAGATCCAGGCTACCCTTTTTTATGCTAAACTAAGCTAATGGGATTTAGTTTGTAGCCTTGTAATTTACAGACAGATATGAGAGAGGTGTCACATCTGCTCATCCAATTTTTCCACCAAATAGCAAACTTCCCAAATTGTCAAATTTCTAGTTTGAGGTTTGTTTTTTGAAAACGTGGAATTTGCCTCTATACTGTAGGTTTAATCTAATAAACAAACAAGAACGCCAAGGTGTTTCCATAAGTGAAAAAGGATTTGAATCAGATCCAAAACTAAACAGCTTATTTCTTGGCTCGAGTTTCACCTTTACGCCAAGTTTCGTGAAAATTGAACCAGAAGTTTTCCCTTAATCTTACCGAAAAACAAACAAACAAATACACACAGGTAAGGATGTTGGAATAACTGTTGGGAAAATAGTGAATGTCCTCTTCCAATCTGAGAGTAACATGATAACAAAGGTGTCCCAACTGTAGCTGTGTACATGACAGGATGTTTGATTAACTAGAAGAGCATCAGGACTGTTTTAGGCATATGATAGCTATGTGATTAACATGATGATTCAGCCTCTATGGAGAGAGACATATGACAAGCATGATCATTTCTGACGTGGAGCTAATCTGAAGTAAACATTGAATACTGCTTTCTATTCCTCCATCTTGTGACTGTGTAACTCCCTCTCTTGGATATCAGCATGTGAAGGACACTGTTCAGGAACTAGTTGATGCTCTGTATGTGATGACTACTTCCATTCTGGAGAGGATCACAAATACATGGATCCTGAGATTGAAGCTCAAGCCGGGGACCAGGGAGATTTTTCTAACAGTATCACTCACTGATGTTTCTCCATCGTTCTGCAGGTGGATGTTTTCGTGGCCATGGATTACCACAAGAGGAGTTACGGGAGTTTCCACGGTCGCGTCCACCTGCAGAGCTCGTCTCCGATGGACGCCTCTCTGGTCATCACCGAGATCACCCTGGAGGATTATGGGAGATATAAATGTGAAGTGATCGACGGGCTGGAGGACGGGACGGTGGTGGTGTCTCTGGATCTGGAAGGTAGATAAAAAATATGATTTTAAATGTAAAAATATCAATAAGATGTTTTTAACTTGAGTGTATTATGTGAGACAACAGGGCAATCAAAGTCAACTTTATTGTCAATCTTTCAGTTTGTGTGTACAGAGAGATCGAAATACCGTTTACCACAATCCCGAATACAAAAATATATAAAAATATGTATAAGAATATGTATATCCTATATATACACAATCAACAGACACATGTATACATATGCACACATTGAGACATACATAAAAGCACAACAATCAATATATACAAAATAACAGTCACTTGAATATGTTTCAATGAGACCTTAGAAAAGAAGAAAACCAAGATATTTCGGATCAAAAATGTGTCCTGATATATTTGAGGTAAACTGAATAGTATATGCTGTTTTAGTTTAACACATTAATTAAAAGCAAAAACTGTATTTTGTTTAATAAATGAGGTGTCCTTCTATACTGCATTAAAAAAAGAAAAATGTACGCCTACCTATAATATAATATTCTTTATTATAGAACGCATTATAACATTGTCATCCTTCTAGTAATCTCCATTTTAATTATTTTTTTACCAGTAATCTGTCTTTTTCTTTTTGTAACTGTAAGGGAATACAGTTACCTTTATTTTGTATCCTGACTACGTCCTACATGTAATCCATTTCTCCCAAAGCCTGGTTAGATGTCATTGCTCTGTAACACGCTGCAGACTAAATTTAGCAGCGACGCTCGGGGGAAAGTCAGGAGCGCGTTCCGTGAGCAAGGAGAGCATAATAACTGAATAAAGAGTGTGTGTGTGTGTGTGTGAGTCACAGCAGCTTCATTATGTTTAAGACAGCAGCCATTAGCGTCTGAAGCCAAAAAGTGCTGGCAGCAGCTGACGGAGAAACAGCTGAGCAAACACAGCGAGAGACTTTCTGTCATCAGGTTAAGTAACAAAACAGCCAATACAAACCCCTGAGGATGCATCTTTGTAAGAGGAGCCATGAGGTTCCTTTGTCATTATTTGTGACTTTGAAATCACGGTTCATTGAACAACACTGAGACTTAAAGGTCTCCTATCAGGCAAAAGGCACTTTTTGATGTCTTTTATACATAAATATGTGTCCCCGTTGTGTAAGGAGACTCACTAAGTGTCAGAAAATAATGGTATGTTGAGCAAAACACTTCATAGACATGTTTTTTATATATCTGAGACCTATACTAAATAAAGGTGAATGTATTCTTGTATTAATATCACTCCATAAGCATAATACGTTACATAGTTTATCTGTTAATTAAGGCTGTCTTTTCACACTAAAATGGTCTTGACGTCCTCTACAGTGAACATACTGTAACATTTAAAATACATTTCAATAAAAAAAAGTCTAAATTGCAACATGTTTTTTTAACCCTAAATAGGTACTGTAGGAAAAGAAAATTGGAATACACTTTTTATCCTCGGTTCCCAGGAGGATATGCCTAAAAATAGTATAATAGGAGACCTTTAACAAACCTTATTTTAAAAGTGCTGGAGATACACTTCTTACTTCTTGCTGACACACATCCTGTCTCCCCTCCAGGTGTCGTCTTCCCGTACTACCCTCGCCTCGGCCGCTACAACCTGAACTTCTACGACGCTGAGCGGGCGTGCCGGGATCAGGACGCCGTGGTGGCTTCGTTCGATCAGCTGTACGACGCGTGGCGAGGGAAACTGGACTGGTGCAACGCCGGCTGGCTGAGCGACGGCTCGGTTCAGTATCCCATCACCAACCCTCGGGAACCCTGCGGTGGAAAGAACATCGCGCCGGGCGTCCGGAACTACGGCCTGAGAGACAAAGACAAGAACCACTATGACGTGTTCTGCTTCACCTCCCACTACAAAGGTGTGTGTGTGTGTGTGTGTGTGTGTGTGTGTGTGTGTGTGTGTGTACCGTCATTTAACCAATGCATTGTCCAATTTCACATAGTAGGCTAAATGAGAGTTCTAAATAGTTCCCATGAGGTATGTTTGTGTAGGTATTTTAGAAAATGCATTTGTGTTTGGATCTTGGTTCAGCGCAAAAGAGAGGTGCAGTGATGAGTTGGGGGTGCTAATGAGCCATAGAAGCTAATATTTAATAATAACAGACTGTATTTGCAGAGAACCTTTCATATTAGAGTTGCAGTCGAAAGTGCTTCAGTAGAGAATTCACATCTCTTAAAATAGTCACATAAAACTGACATCACATGGAATATAGTTACAAGTAAAAGACATACAAATAAACATAACATAAAATGAGCATAGAATAGAAGTAAAAATAAATTAGATTGAAAGTTACAACAATGCGAGTTTGCGTTTCCATGCCACATAATTGTTTAAAAGTCTTGAGACGTGGACCGGTGATATACACGTGAAGTTTGGTGACGTTCGGAACATTTTTCCTTTGAGTTACAGCGATATCGTGTTTTATGGCGAGGAATGCGTTGTCACGGAAACGGTATATGACAAGACCTCAAATTTGGCGACTAGTAACTGTAAAACATTTGAAGCACAAACATTTATTCTGCTTATAAAGACACGAAGTGGGACAAACTGGTCACATTTTCCCTTTTACCCTTTGTAGTTTCCTGCCGCTGAGCATGCTGGGAGTTGTAGTTGTAGTGTGTTGGTGATTGCATGCAGGTGTGTGTGTGTGACATCATTTATGACATCATTGGAATGGCATGTCACCAGATGACATCACACAGGTGGCTTTGGTGTGTGTTCCGGAACTCTCTGTCTCTCTGTAGTAAGACCAGAGGATCAGAGGATCAGCATTCATTCTTCACTCCAGATCTGTAAGAGACAGACGCATTCAGACAACCTTCACAGTCTTCTAGACAGACAACTTCTTCCACGGACAAACAGATAAGTTGTACCTACGCACAACATAAGTCTACAGACTGTGCCATGGATAGAAGAACCAACCAGAACCAGAGGGGAAACCCCAGGCCCTTTGACCATGGAGCTGTAGCTGATCGAGCTTACAGGCAGATCCACTGCAGAAATGGATGGATATACGGCCTGGATGAGTTTCACATGGCTTTAGGGGAGGAGAGGGCTGGCTTTGGCCACAGGATGCGCAAAGAAAAAGACAATGTCAAACGTCTTGAGGACATCCTGAGTAACAGGAACTCAGGGTTCGACCAAGACAACAAAAGGCTCTTTGACATCATCCAGTACCGTGTGGCAGACATCTCACGTCTGAAGGAGCAGATGGAAGCTGCAGAGAGCCAACACAAGCAGCAGCTGGACGACATGGTGGCACAGCAGCAGAAGCTCTCAGACCAGAACAACGAGGGCAACCTGGTGACCTTTAACCTGCTGCAGAGAAGAGAGCAAGAACTCCTTCAGTGCGAGGAAAAGTTCACCAAGAACCTGGCAGAGAAACACGACATCTGGGAGAGTGAGAAACTACAGATGGAGAAGAAATACGAAGAAGTGACTCAGGAGAAGAACGACCTGGACAGGAAAATCCTGAGCAGGGACACTGAGTTTCAACAGCTGGAGGCTAAACTCAAACAGGTGGAGCAGCAGAAAAATTACCTGGCCAAGAAAAACAAGAGCTGGGAGACGGATGTCAAACAGCTGAAGGACCAGATGAGAGAGCAGGAAGAGATGTTCTCCAAAGACCTGGCCCAGAACCAGGAGAGCTGCGAAGCCAAGGTTAATTTGGTGGAGATCAAATTAATAGAAGTGACTCAGGAGAAGGACGACCTGGCTCAGAAACAGCTGAGCTGGGAGAAGGAACTGAAAGAGGTTCAGGCTGAATTAAAAATGGCAGAGGATGAGAAAAAGGACTCTGCCAAGAAAAACCTGAGCCTGGAGAAGGAAGTCCAACTGAAGGAGAGGCAGGTGAAGCAGCTGGAGAACGATTTGGATGAGCAGAAGAAGATGTTCAACAAAGACCTGGCCCAGAACCAGGAAAGCTGCGAAGCCAAGGTTAATTTGGTGGAGATCAAATTAATAGAAGTGACTCAGGAGAAGGACGACCTGGCTCAGAAACAGCTGAGCTGGGAGAAGGAACTGAAAGAGGTTCAGGCTGAATTAAAAATGGCAGAGGATGAGAAAAAGGACTCTGCCAAGAAAAACCTGAGCCTGGAGAAGGAAGTCCAACTGAAGGAGAGGCAGGTGAAGCAGCTGGAGAACGATTTGGATGAGCAGAAGAAGATGTTCAACAAAGACCTGGCCCAGAACCAAGAGAGCTGGGAGACCAAGGTTCATCTGACGGAGACACGATGGAAACAGGTGGAGGAGCAGAGGGACGACCTGGCTCAGGGACAACTGAGCTGGGAGGCCAAGGAGGAACAGATGGAGGAGGAGAAGAAGCTGCTGGAGGACCTCTGTCTTCACATGAAGAACAAGAGCAGAGGTTTCTTCTCCCGCAGGAGGGACACTGAGGACAGAGACGTCGCCTTGCAGAAGATGAAGAGCAAGATGCTAGAGAAGGAGATGAGGAAGAAATCAAAGAGGGAGGAAGCTGAGGGGAGAAACAGTGCCTCAAAGGAGACTGAGAAGATGGAGGCTGGTGATTCAGCTCCGGCTGGACAACAGTAACTCCCTCTTCCTCCTCCTCTTCCTCCTCCATTTCCCTCACCTCCTTCCTCCTGCCTCACCCGCCTCCTCCCTTCACCTTTTTCTCATGTATGGTTTTCTCCTGGAACTCAGGTTTTCCAGCAATTCAAATATGATTGAAAAAAAACATGATATATGTCCCTCCTCAATTTAGCTCACCTCCTTCCTTTCCCCTCACTGCACCCTTAGCTCCATTACACTCACTTCCTATTTCACCCCCTTTTCCACTTTAGGGTTTTCTCCGGGAACTCAGGTTTTCAAGCAATTCAAATAGGATCGACAAAAAAACATCAGTATGACCTCCTTCCTCCATTCCCCTCACCTCCTTCCTCCTCCATTCCCCTCACCTCCTTCCTCCTCCATTCCCCTCACCTCCTTCCTCCTCCATTCCCCTCACCTCCTTCCTTCCTCCATTCCCCTCACCTCCTCCCTCCTAACTCACCCTCTCACCTCACAAATAGTTTTCACAATACAATTAGGATACAATTCAGAATACAAAGACATGATTTAAAAATCTAATTCTAAATCAAATCTAATTGTGTGTGTGTGCCTCACTGTGTAAACATGTACAGTATAAATGTAATACTGTTCCACATGTTAGTTACTAAAGTACTTTTATTTATTCTAGTAATGTTTTAATCAACACTTTCATAAATAAAACTACCCATGGTATGAAATAGAAGATGTTTGTACAGATACTTCTTGGTGTTTTTATATTTGTTTCACTCTACGTTCAATTCCATTATTTAGTTGTTGTTTTTTAATAAATGGACTGTACTTATAAATCTCTTTATCCCTCAAAGCTCTTTACATTCTACGAGTCATTCACCCATTCATGCAGAGCAGCAACACTTGCTCTAGAGAAGCTAACACACACACACACACACACACACACACACACACACACACATACACACACACACACACATACCATGTATACATCACTTCAGGGGACATTACATTGACTTACATGCATTTCCTGGAGACTTATCCTAACCTTAACCATAACCAACACATGCTTAACCCTAACCCTTAACCTTACCCTTACCCTAACCCTTACCCTAACCCTTACCCTAACCCTAACCAAGTCTTCACCCTAAAAGTAATGATTCCCCTCATTATGTCCCCATAAGGGAGGCGAGTCCCCACACGTGACTGTGTAAACAGATTTAAGTCCCCACAAGGATGGTAATGCTAGGCCACACACACACACACACACAACACACCACACACACACACACACACACTATCGGGAGAAACTCAGGGTTCAGTATCTTGTAATTGTATTGACAGTAACATGGAGTCACTCAGCTCAATAGAGTAAAACGTTGAGATACGCCTTATGTGATGTGCTTTTAATTCAACAACACAAACATTTTAGACCTCACTTTAGTAAACATGCGTAAATATTATTTGCAAAACGTTGGTAAAATCCTGCATAATGGTCCCTGTCAGGGTTTGACTAACAAATACTTTATTTATCATGAGAAGTAGGAACATTTCTCAACCCATAAACGGACACTAAACACGTTAATCAAAACTCACATTTAAAATCACTTAATCTTGGTATGGGAAATTGTACATCTACGATATTTGCCTGTGAGATTAAGTGATTTCGAAAAGTATAAAGATGCATAAGATGGAAAGTACTTTTATTTCATACTTAAGTATATTGTAGGTTTTTTAGCCCTGAGCCCAGGATTAGCTGAAAAGAATCCAGGAAGCTTATTTACAAGTTAACAGCGTTTAATTAAACAATGATACGATGATTCAATGAAATTGCAAAATGGTGGCTCTCCGTCCACTATCCTTGATGGACAGCTGGGGAAGAGACCGGCTTCCTGCTGGCTTCTCATTTCATCAACTGTAGTCTTCTCCTATTGGCTTAGCGTTGACGGGGGCGGGCCAAAGGCACGTGTTGGTCATTTAAACATTCCCTAATAACAGCATTGCAGCGTGAATAAGTGAGGGTTAAAGACAGTGTGTTCAGTGTGCAACACCACGTGTCATTTCTCCTTAAATTCACGTACACAAAACATAATATTAGCCACATGCTAACGCTAACCGGAAGTTGACAATATTTACTCGCGAAAACCGTAAGTCAAGTGTGTGAACATCAACTTTAACTATATTTATTTGTTGTTCTTTTCACTATCTCTGTAAAGCGTCTTTGAGCACCTGTAAAAGCGCTCACAAAAGAAATCTATTATTATTATTAACATCCGGTTTTCAGAATAAAGCAGCTTTAAATTAGAACAGTGTATTCATTTTAAGTTACGCCATATACATATTGATTTTATTCCTTACAATAATATCACTTATGAGCTATAGCCCGGGGTTCAAACCGTGGACCCCAGGCTTATGAAAACTGTGAAGGGGCTCATCGTGTTTTCACGGCTAGTAACGTTACGTAGAAAACTAAAGTGGGCGTGGCACGTCTATTTTCACCAGTCCTGATGCATTGGTGAGTTTTGCGAGTGATTACAATAGAGTGTTCGTTAGGGATGGGTATCGTTAAGGTTTTAACGGTACTACTACTCTAATCGATACTGCTTATCGATCCGGTACTTTAACGGTATTCTTATCCGTACTTTTTGTTGTTTTTTTAAAGGGAAAAATTAAACAAATTGTAAACCGAATTTAAATTGCTTTATTTAAATGAGAAATAAATAAAATATATATAATAATGTTATTATTATATTGTTGTGATCTCTGGTCTCTGACCCTAATAACACAAAAGCAGAGGACAGCATTGAGATGGTGCAGCAGATAGCAAGAGTTAGCTAAAAGGTTAAAGGGAACAGATATGTGTTGAGCTATCCTTTATAGACTCCCACGGAGCAGGACTCCCTGATGTCTGTAGGTATTTTGTCCCATAGCTTGGGGGCATAATTGACGAAGGCTTCATCACCAAACTTCTTCTTTCTTTTAAGTTAAAACTAAGTTATGTGTCATTGTGTTTACGAGCCCTTGTCTTTTTGCAGGGCGGTTCTACTACCTGATCCACCCGTCTAAGCTGACCTACGACGAGGCGGTCCAAGCGTGTCAGAAAGACGACGCTCAGATCGCCAAAGTGGGCCAGATGTACGCCGCCTGGAAGCTTCTGGGTTTCGACCGCTGTGACGCGGGATGGCTCGCTGACGGCAGCGTTCGATACCCGATCTCTAACCCCCGGCGCCGCTGCAGCCCAACGGAGGCCGCCGTACGATTCAGCGGCTTCCCCGACAAAAAGCACAAGCTGTACGGAGTGTACTGCTTCAAGGGCCACAACTGAGCTGCAAACACACACACACATTCAAACATTCATTAGCATGCACACACACACACACACACACACACACACACACACACACACACACACACACAGAGGAGGGATTTCGAACAAACTGTGATGCTTTATTTCAGTGGTTCCCAAACTAGGGTTAGTTGAGAGGGTAGCAGGGGGTCCGCAAAACGATTAGGGATTGCAATTTATTTCCCCAAAAAGCACAAGCTGTACGGAGTGTACTGCTTCAAGGGCCAAAACTGAGCTGCAAACACACACACACACACACACACACACACACACACACACACACACACACACACACACACACACACACACACACACAGTCAACTTTATTGCCAATCTTTCAGTTTGTGTGTACAGACACAGAGAGATCGAAATCCCGAACACAAAAACAAATATATATAAAAATATGTCATTAGCACACACAGACATACACACACACACACACACACACACACACACACACACACACACACACACACACACACACACACACACACACACACACACACACACACACACACACACACACACACACACACACACACAGGAGGAATTTCGAACAAACTGTGATGCTTTATTTCAGTGGTTCCCAACCTAGGGGTAGTTGAGGGGATTGCAGGGGGTCCGCAAAACAATTAGGGATTGCAATATATAATATTTCCACGCATAAAACATTTGTGAAATACATTTTCGTAAGCCTGGTGTCCGTGGTAACAGTTCCTCCCCGGTGTTTAATGTAACCGGTGTTGGGGTGGTTACTCAAAAGAAGTAACGCATTACACATTGTTAGTAACTTTACTTTGGATTACTCTGTAACCTGAGATGCACCATGAAAAGCAATATAAAGTTAAACCTCATTTATGCTCAGATCAGCACAAATCCTTAATCTAATGATGCTGTACACTCTGTTTTCTGCTCTCTATTTGCATGGTCAGGTAGAGACAAACTACATCTACCGGTACCGTGGCTGCAGAACTGCTTTAGGAGAGACACGTGAAAGAAACAAAAACGGCTCACACTAAACACCGGCCAATATATTTCTCATGGATTTAGATCTGGTGATCCACCGCAGCCACAATGGGTTTTGTTATCCTTGCAAATAATTGTCTGAAGCCAGCGTACCTGCAGCAGCACCAGAGCTCCAAACACGGGATAAAAGGTCGGGTAAAATACAATAACAAAGGGTTTAATACAACACAAATGTAGGTGAATCTTCATTTACAGATTGGCGACTAGCTCAAGGGAGTCCAAAAAAGGTTGGGAACCACTGCTTTAGTTCATGGAAACCTTGCATTGTAATGTGGGATCAACACATCGTTTACACATATTTAATGTTGTTATTATTTAATCCAGGCGAGGGTGGGAAGATATCACAGCTAACCGTAAAACAACGGACAATCAAAAAGAAAAGGAAAGGACACGTCTGCAACTCCATGTCCGACGGAAACTTTGGGCACTTATCTTGTTCTGTTCAAGACCTACACAAAGAATCCTCAGATCATCAGGTAGGAAATCAAGCCCTGCACAACTAAAAAAATGATCTTCTCCGTCCCTACGTAACAAGGTGCTACTACTGGTACTTTGTACTTCATCACACCGTCCAGTATTTTATGTTTTTATACAACCGTGTTGGACCAAACATCGTCACCTAAATAAGGAAGAAGTCCAACCTTTGTTTATGTTTTTTCTAAGTATGTAGGATGTTATTATCTAGAAATGTACTTCTGTTTATGACTATTTTTTTATATACTGTAGACATTATTATTTCCTTGTCTTATCGGCCAAACTCTCCAAGTCTCTTTGGTTTACATAACATAACGACAGTGGTAAAAATAAAAATAAAGTATGAATTTTGCACTGAAGACGATGTAGACAGTCGCTGTGCAGAAATAGAAAACGCCTGGCATGATTAGAAACAGTTCTGCTGAGTGTGGCTTCATCTTAGCATGACTTAGCACCAAGCAGCCGTCAGTGCAGATCTACACACGATATATATCTATCTAGCGCCTTGAAAACTGCTATTTTTGATACAAATACTGTAGTTTCTTATAGTGAAAGAGCATTAGTGACCTCAGCACTCGGTACGTAACTCCGTATGAATGTTTTTGTGCAGGAATCACTTGTTATATCTTCTGATTGGAACGTTTTGCTGCCAAAACTTGAAGTGGCTGCAACACTCATTACTACATATTCAAAGTAAAATGTTCAAATTGCATGAATTTTGCATCTTGTTGCTTCTTTCCATTCACGTTGTACGATATCGTGCCACCTTTAACGTTTGCTAGATGCACAATCAAGTGTCCAGAAGACATTTGAGTCTCAACCATAACTCATAAAGTTTGGACTCAATATATTTTCTTGACTAAAACTACCCATAAATGACCACGTGATGCAAAGATCTTCATGCAAAGACTCAACAAAAGGGGACACTGTATTTGCTCCAACAGTAGATTAAGATTCCCCCTCTTCTGAATAACTCTTTGCTGTACACACATTGTTGTTGATTCACGGAGTTACGTAGGGAGAGCTGAGGTCACGGATGGGATCGAGCCAGATGCTGAGTGTTCGGCTCATTGATCGCTATCTGAGCTCTGCAGAGACCCAGCAGGCCTGCAGCCAACCTGCAAACTGTTAGAAACACATTGAAAAAAACACCAAGGGTTCTTCCATGTAAGGGTATCAGAGAAGTGCACATTGATCAGGAATTAGCTCACTGTACGCAGTCCGGACAGGTCATCATCTCTGCTTGGCTTCAAATTTGACAAGCCACTGGACTATCGGACACTCTTATCTCTGCAGAACTGCTGCACACGATATGTAATGATTAGACAGAGTGGGAAATGAAAAGGTGACTTAACGGCCCTAAGCTACGCTTCGCTCCCACAATGCAGTTCGGCGAAGCGTGACGTCACCCCATTCAAAGTGACGGCCCGTCCACGCAGCGGCGTGTGTTGAAGCTTGCCGGCGGGGGGGGCTGAAACTCGACCAACAACCAATCACATGAATCTCCCGCCCCGGACACACAAGCACGCGGTTTGATTGGCTAGAGCTTGTACTGGCATATGATTCGATTGGCTGACGCTTCCACCGAAGCTTCAAAAGTTGAACATTGCTCAACTTTTGCAGCCAGCAACGTGAGCAAAGCTACCCACAATGCAGTTTGGCGAAGCGTGACGTCACCCCATTCAAAGTGAATGGGCAGAAGCGTTGAAGCTTCAACGCACGCCGCTGTGTGGACGGGCCGTTACAGAACAGCAGCTGCAAAATAAAACACTCACTGAAGAGTCTGCTGCAGGATTGCAAAACTAAGAGATGTTTCCTTTTACGTGTGTTATTGGAAGTTTAAACAGTTTGCAAACAGTGTTAAGTGTCAGTTTATTTAACGGATAGTTTGACATTTTTAAGAGTGCAACCTCACTGCAAAAGACGTGAGAAAATTCCTGCTTTTGCCTGAGAAAAAAGTTGATTCGTCTTACTCCCTGTAAAGATAGAACATTTTGTTTTTACTTGTGTTTGTGTACAGATTAAAGAAATGGACAATAAGTACAATTCAGAAAGACAGATTGACACCAAAGTTGATTCTGTCTGTGTTAAATATGAGGCTAAAACCAGCAGCTGATTAGCTAGCCTAGCTCTTTCCAACAGTAACAATATCCACATATCAGTAGCTCTAATGTCTACAAATTACATTGGGAAGAAAAATGTTAGTTGATAGGCTTTAGAAGTGCTGGTCTGGGCATTTTTAAAACGTTTGGCTAGCTGATTCTCCTTGTTTCCAGTCTCTTTGCTAAGCTAAGCTAACCACCTGCTGGATCCAGCTTCATAATTAGCATACACATGAGAGTATATTTACGTTCAGTGATTGTACGTATTTCTTATAATGTCAAGCTATTCCTTAAAAGCTTAAAATAATCTGTTGCCTGTTATTTTTTCTGTACAATCTGACCGATGCTTATACCTGCAGCTTACAAGAAAAACCTTAGGGACCCAAAGACAAAAGGACAATAAAACCGATCATAAAACATGACTCTGCCTCCGTTTCTGTGCACTCATGGCTCATTGAGTTCGCCTATTATCACAAATCACGACATCTTATGAGCAATCACTCTGCAGCTACGCTAACGGTAAAGTCAGCAGAGTTGATGTAATGGACTTTAGCTCTGGTGTAGTTCCTGGGTAATACAGTAATGTTTCCAAAGGGAGGGGCGCTGCTGCCTGCACACACGAATGTTTTCCTGCAGAAACACCAAGGCCATTCATGGCGCTGATTCGCTAACGGGAAAACAACCGTATTGCCAAAGCACGGGACTGTTGTAGGAGCCGAGTGACGGCATGTTGGTGACGTCTGGGGTTTTTATGTTGATTCATGTTCACATGCTGGTTTCTAGGGAGGCCGTTTGTTTTAACGGTAAGATACACAGGTCAGCATTCATGCACACTTCTAAATACGCATACAACATTTTCTACAATAATACAAAGGTGAAACAAAAAAAAAACTCATAGTGTATACTTCTTTAGCAAATTCTTTACTATTTAATAATATACCACCTTTAAAAAGTAGTTTTCAGCCAATAACACTCTATACACACTATAAAAACATAGTTGGAAGCAAGAAAATCCCTAATAAATAATGTTTATTGACCTTACATTAATACATTTCAATTACCTTATCATAGTATATTTATTGTATGAACTTTGCATTAAAATGAATATCCAAAACATGTATACCAGTGTGAGAAACACTGCACCAGGTAGGCCTAAGGAAATGTGGATTAATTCACCCCTAAAAAAAAGTGCCATACAAATGCAATACAAAAACGGTAACTTCACACATGCCGGATGAACACCGTGTTTTAACTTTAACTCACTTTGCTGCAGTCTTGTTCAGGTGTCCAGGACTCTGTGATAGAAGTGAGTCTGGGTGTGTTCATACGTGAAACATGGATTCAAGTAAAACAAATCTCACATAGAGAGACACCTTCTCACAGATAAAGAGAAGTTAATAGAGTTCTGGTTACAGACTATAGCAGTTTGCTGGTACTGGTGATAATAAAAAAAAGTAATATTGATAATATTAAACATGTTTGACGTAACAACAACAACAACAACAACAGGCTTAGATCACAGGATCGCGCCATAGTTAGCAATCTAGTGATTTTATTCAAAAAATTGGACATTTCTAATTGCTAGTTTGAAATATTCTTCCAAACAGCATGATGTCACAGTATAGCATGCATTTAGAGTCAAATAGACAACCAAGCTAGTTTGCTTGTGCTGGCATTAGCCGGTCACTTAGCATTAGCCGGTCACTTAGCATTAGCCGGTCACTTAGCATTAGCAGGTGACTTAGCATTAGCTTGTGACTTAGCATTAGCATGTGACTTAGCATTAGCTGGTGACTGAGCATTAGCAGGTGACTTAGCATTAGCTTGTGACTTAGCATTAGCATGTGACTTAGCATTAGCTGGTGACTGAGCATTAGCAGGGGACTTAACATTAGCCGGTGACTGAGCGTTATCTGGTGACTTAGCATTAGCTGGTGACTGAGCATTAGCATGTGACTTAGCATTAGCTGGTGACTGAGCATTAGCAGGTGACTTAGCATTAGCCGGTGACTGAGCGTTATCTGGTGACTTAGCAATAGCTTGTGATTTAGCACTAGATGGTGATTTAGCGTAAGCCGATGACTTAGCACTAGCTGGTGACTTAGCATTGTGTTATAATAATAATAATACATTTCATTTCTAAGCGCTTTTTCAGGTGCTCATAGACACTTTACAGTGGTATTAAAAAGGAAATAAAATATAAAAAGTTGAATTAAAATATTAAAACAACAACACAATATTATTCACACATTAAAAAGCCATTCTGAAGAGGTGTGTTTTGGTCAGTTATGGTATGCTAACGGTATGCTAATGGTACTTAGCCTGCGTGGTACGTCGTTCCTCTTCATCTCCACTTTCCCATCCAAATACTGTAAGGCCATGGCCATTTTTTTATGTCACACATGCATTTGATCCGTTGTAGATGCAACAATAATGGTAAGTTAAACATTGTAGGTTGTGTTCATGCAATTTGTGAAATAAAAGACGACACAAACACAGGCCGTGTTATGATCATTCCTATTATTGCACACACAGCTGACAATGACTCTGAAACCATGATGAAGGACATCTTTCTTTACAGTTACTCAAAATGGAGAAAGAAACAACGATTACATAAAAATACGCTCTTATGCCAAAGATACAGTAAACCACATGGAGTAGAAGTACATTTAAAAAAAGCATTTACACTGACAGACAATATATAAAAAGGAAAACGTATGAAGAGGAGAAGGTAAAAACAAAGCTTGTCTCTATGATGGCGTATCCGGACTATTGTAGGTTTAAAAAAAAAAGAAAAGACATCCATATTTCAAGGAACAATTCAAGAGATTAAAGTCGTATATGTACACACAAACTTGGATAAAGTCTCTGAGGTGATAACACCAGACATTTGCAGGAAAACGCTGCAATAAAATATTACAGTCGGTGTCAAAACATCTGCATTTATTTTAGTTTCAAGTAGCGCAAAAGCCAAAAAACTATAGAAAATTCCCCCAAATGTACTTTTTAATGTATTAAAGATCATGTTTTATACTTCTTATCTAACAAAATCCAATTTATTTAATTTCCATCTATGTATTTTGTATAAACCATTAGATTTATCTCGCAAATTTTGTCAGAGAATTTTCTTTTTTTATTGAACATTTTGTGAGTTTTTTGCAACTTGAATTTAACACTTTAATCTGAATGAATATCAGAGTTTTATCCTTTTTAAATGTCATTTTTAAAAATGTTTTTCTTGGATTATCTCCCCCTTCTATGGCTCCTTATTTGTATTTGTTTTAACCTACAATGGTCCTAATACACTCTCGTATGTTCACGTTCCTTTATTCAATGGATTTTAAAACACAGATTCCAGATCTGTAGCAAAACGCAACACATATTCGAAGAAAAGGAGAATTTGGAGGTGAATTTGAGTCAATAAAAAGCATCTCGACAAATGCTATGAGATCTGTAAACAGCAAGACCTTTATTTAACATCACAGTCAAAACATAGTTTTTAAAGTATACAATAACTTAATTTCTTATGGCTTCGTATAGTATCTATATTATATATCCTATGATTAATAGCACATACACATTCATAATAATCTCCTCTTCAGATTCGTGTGCCGCTCTTTAAATCTCCCTCTCCCTTTTATTTAAAAAAACGTTTCTCAAGCTGAAATATTTTGTACAAAAATCTACACGTGGAAATCAGCTGGTGGAAACGGGTCTTAACGAGCAGCAACAAACTGAGACGCGACACGTTGGGAAATGTTCTTAATAATAATAATTTAAAGTGATGAATTCATGCTTTTTCAAAACTACTGGACTGGTTCTTATAAAAAGAAACCATTCAAGTATTTTAATATTGTGCTCTAAGTTCCCAACGTTAAATTAAAGGCACCTTGTGCAGTTTATGGCACTTTTAATCAATGTTTTTAAGAGTTGGTCCCTTTTTTCCATATCACAAACTAAAATAACCTCCACTGCGTACCTTTAAAAAAAAGATTGAAAGATGTGTTCAGGTCCTAAACTAAAGAAAGGAAACACAAGACTTGTTTCCGCTGCACGGCTCGACTCAACTCTACTTTCTTTTGGTTTTCCATCAGCAAAATGTCTGGATAGTACCTGGTACTTTCTTCTTTTAAAAAGCCAAGCTACCACCAATAGCTACCGAAATATCACGGCTAGCTTTATTGGATCCTAACACGTCCGGTACGGATTTATTCTGCAGATACTCCGGGTAAAAACAGACATTTTGATCTACGTCAAAGTCCAAAATGTGGCTTGTAACGGATAAGGTAAGGCTTGGTTTTAGCTTTAAAAAGAGTGAGGAGACAGCACGATATAAAGCAGACAATAAAATACGTTTTTCCAAAAATGGTGAACCGCAGCCAACACTAGAGGTGCTTCAAACATACATTCACCGAAAGAAAATGACATTAGTGGTATTCAAGATCAGCTGAGGTCATAGAGAAAGAAACTATTTTGCATGCAGGAGTTGCGGAAATAAAAATGGCAACCTACAAAACCACTTTAGGTAATTTGAAGTGCGTACGTTCGACTGTTTGGTTCTTGATAAAAGGATCCAAAGAGTGTCACAGTTAAGATTTCTTGGCAGTTTGACGCAACAAAGCTATGATGGGATACTAAGAGTCCCGTCGACATTGGAAAACTAATTCTAGAAAAGCACCAGGTACCAAAATTGAGTCGAATCGAGCTGGATCGTGCAGAGGAAACCTGACGTTTCTCAGACGTCTTGTGTGATAATGATCATTAAAAGTCTTCCCGTTTGGAGCGTTGTGACTCGATATAATCTGTGAAGAACTAAGATATGAAACTAACTTCTCACTAGTGTTACGGTTCAGATCCTGGAGTGTTTTTGGGGGACAATGTACGTGTGAAGCACCATTAACAGTTCATTGCATCTCTCTGTCTAAAGATGCCTCTGACCAACAGAACTGTTTCGGCTGATTTACAAACGCTCTGATCAGTGCCTCATCTTTCCTCGTCGTGCGTTTGCTGCTGTTGTCTTCTCCCTCTGGAAAGGGTTCCAGATGTTCTGAAAGAAGCTGAAACTCTGCTTCTGCTCCTCGTTTTCATTCCGTTTCTGGGGACTCTTGGTGTGGTGGATGTGCTGGATTTCCTGCTCGTTGTTCTGGTTGTTGCGGCGCCGGAGAGTCATTAACTTGTGGTAAGTTGCGGCTGGGAAAAGGCAGAAAAAAGAGCGTTAAAAAGTGAAACATTTTGAAATGTTCATGGAGCCTCATGCTAGTAATAGAGACATACACAGGAGAGCAATACATAGCCATCTCTGCTTATCTTATTATCTTATCTCAGACTGTGGAGATCTCAGATTTGGTGAATGACTCACGGCTCGTGCAGGTGACTTTCGGGGCGTCCCATTGGCCGTTTTCCCGGCAGCGGATGGTGGGGGCGTGTCTCTGGATGAAGCCCTGTTCACAGTGATATCGCAGCAGCGTGTTGATCTCGTAGCGAGGCTTCATCGCCCCGAACACCCGAGCATCCTTCACCATGGGGGGCTGCTCACAGGAGACTGAGGGGGGGGACAGAAATGGAGGATTACACTTCAAGAAATATATTTTAAAGACACTAGAGGAAGCAAAACAAGCTGTGAATACAACCAGATGTGTAATGATTAGTCAACTAATTGATAAATCTATCAACACAAAATAATTGCTGACCAAATAGTTGTTTTTTATTAAAGTTAATGGCATCTCAAATTGTTATAATCCCTGTTTTTTGAACCACTAGTATGCCCCCTTGGACGGTTTGGAAGACAATTTTTCATTTAGAAAAAAAGGGCCAGCTATTCTGGTAATGTATTAATTGTCAAAGTTGTTTTTCATGCAAAGAAAAGAATAAAATGTTGTTTTCGGACTCCCAAATGTAAGCCTTCCTACTACTTCCATTCTTGCAAGGATTAATAAATACATGGATCCTGATATTGAAGCTCAAGCCGGTGACGAGTGATATTTTTCTAACAACCTTAATGCCGCTTTAAACAACTAAAAAAGTGTCTCTGCAGTCTGATATTTGACAAAACTCCCCCACAGTTTTTCTGAGGCTCTTTGCAGTGTTTATCAGTGTCTGGATGTACCTGTTCCCTTCTTGCAGGTGAAGGTCAGGTGTGTCAGTGTCTGGATGTACCTCTTCCCTTCTTGCAGGTGAAGGTCAGGTGTGTCAGTGTCTGCATGTACCTGTTCCCTTCTTGCAGGTGAAGGTCAGGTGTGTCAGTGTCTGCATGTACCTCTTCCCTTCTTGCAGGTGAAGGTCAGGTGTGTTAGTGTCTGGATGTACCTCTTCCCTTCTTGCAGGTGAAGGTCAGGTGTCAGTGTCTGGATGTACCTCTTCCCTTCTTGCAGGTGAAGGTCAGGTGTGTCAGTGTCTGGATGTACCTCTTCCCTTCTTGCAGGTGAAGGTCAGGTGTGTCAGTGTCTGCATGTACCTGTTCCCTTCTTGCAGGTGAAGGTCAGGTGTGTCAGTGTCTGCATGTACCTGTTCCCTTCTTGCAGGTGAAGGTCAGGTGTGTTACTGTCTGGATGTACCTCTTCCCTTCTTGCAGGTGAAGGTCAGGTGTGTTACTGTCTGGATGTACCTCTTCCCTTCTTGCAGGTGAAGGTCAGGTGTGTCAGTGTCTGGATGTACCTCTTCCCTTCTTGCAGGTGAAGGTCAGGTGTGTCAGTGTCTGGATGTACCTCTTCCCTTCTTGCAGGTGAAGGTCAGGTGTGTCAGTGTCTGGATGTACCTCTTCCCTTCTTGCAGGTGAAGGTCAGGTGTGTCAGTGTCTGGATGTACCTCTTCCCTTCTTGCAGGTGAAGGTCAGGTGTGTCAGTGTCTGCATGTACCTCTTCCCTTCTTGCAGGTGAAGGTCAGGTGTATCAGTGTCTGGATGTACCTCTTCCCTTCTTGCAGGTGAAGGTCAGGTGTGTTAGTGTCTGCATGTACCTCTTCCCTTCTTGCAGGTGAAGGTCAGGTGTGTCATTGTCTGCATGTACCTGTTCCCTTCTTGCAGGTGAAGGTCAGGTGTGTGTCAGTGTCTGGATGTACCTGTTCCCTTCTTGCAGGTGAAGGTCAGATGATAGTTGCAGGGAACGTCGTTCCACTGCCCCCCCTCGTGCCAGATCATCACCACACAGTCCTCTCCCGACTGGAAGAAGCTGTCGGGCTGGTTCGGCCTCCAGTGGTCGTATTGCTGAGGGAACACAAATAAAAACAAAATGCATCTTCAAAAAGCTGCAAACAGAGCTGTTGTTCAGAGAATTTTTAGAGGTTCTTGGTTTTCACAGGACAAAGCTACCAACACCAGTAAAATGCTGAGTAAATAGTAAAACATAATACCTGAAGGATCTCTGAATTAAGTCTGAAATATAACATTTAAATGTATAACAATTAACTGTCACTAAAGAGCACATTTTGAAAAATATGTCCAAAAACAAATGTGAAACGTGTCTCAACACTTTGGATAATTATGTGCAAAAAGTCCAAATGCATGAGTAAAATTGTACGAGGAGACGGAGACATGTCCAAAATGCATTACAAATATTTACGAACAACTAACAAATAATGCTCTTTTAGAATATGATGCTTTGCTGCAGATGAACTAGCCAACAGTATATGAAGAAGGGGGAAGGCATAACCTTACCAACAGAAACATGCAAAAAGAAGTTTCAAAAACACTCGAACAGATGTATGAAAACAACAATCATTAAACGTGTAAAATGTCTGAAAAATTCTTAAAGAATTACGTGAAAAATGTATTGTTAGAAATCTCAAAAGGTTATAAGAAATAGAAAAAAACAAAACATCTCATAGACAACTATAAGAGCTCATTTAACATGTGACTGGATGTAGTTCCCAGAGAGAGCAGACAGGGTGCTGCAGGCCGGGAAACCAAAGCCATCGGCTCTAATCTACAATCTGCCGTTTATATGCAGGAGGAACTAATCTGCTTTAGGTTAAAACAGGAAAATGAACATGTTAGCGTCATACAACATCACTTTAAGTTAAACGTCAGGGTGCCTGTGTTCGGGATGAAAACACCGTCTCAGGTTTCAGACCTTCAGAGAGTCTCCACATGTTCAACAGCTGACGCACAAAACTGTGTCTTCATGACTGAAAAACTCCAGAGTGCAGCGGCTGGTCAGGAGGTCAGATGTCTGACCCTTCAATCTTCAATAGAAAAGTTAAACTGCGGTCGCTAAATAGCAGAAATGGATACGATAGTCATGATGAAGTCATTAAAACACCATCATTGCAATATACTTTCCAAATACAATCTTTTACGTTTTGAAAACCTTGTTCTGCGTTCAAGAGTTCCATCGGTGTTCAGGATCCTTTACAATGCGACAGCACCACCACGGAGGCAGCTTCTTTCAGTGGCAGAAACTCAAGATTTGTATTAAACACAGATATAACCGTCCCTCTGTGTCTTTGAACAATCTGCATTTTCATTTACGGCCATCAAACACTGGAATATTCTTCCAGTTGATCTTAAAACCTGCACTGACTCTCACTCTTTATCTGATGGTGCAAATAAAATGATATTAAGCGAACATGAATTACACTTTCATCTTAGTCTTTCCATTGTAATTGTATTGTAGTATTGACCTGTGCTTGAATCTGTTGTGTAACTGTTTGTGTGATAGAGAGGATGACATGTTTGTAGTGTGTGTTGATTGGTATGTACGGGCCTCAGGACTGCAGATGGAAATGAGCTCAAATCTGGCATCAAAAACATCTGTTCTCTTTTCTCAGATGAATGTATTTGTATGCATGGTCTTTGTTCAAATAAATACATAAACATAATGAAATATTTGATGTTTACCGCTGATATTTACAAATGGATCTATGTTAAATAAACGTTTTGATGATGAGACCTCTTGTTTACCTCCCATGTCATGAACAAATATACTTTTTAATATCTGTTTATATGATTCAAGTTTAAATAAGTAGCATGCTTCCTCCTGTATGGTGACTCTAGTCTCTGGATTATCTTCAGTAGCCGGGTCAGGTTTCTTAGAAAGAAAACTTCCTGTTGGGTTTTAAATGTCTTTTTAAAGAGCTTGGCGACTCACCCAGAACACTAGATCTAGATTGAGCAATCACTCTACAGTTTAGAGGAATAATAACTATTTAAAGTTGACTTGTCTGTGAATAGGAGACTCACAAACCGCCGTCTACAGTCAAGCCTCCTGCTGACGCATCCTGAGAGGAACGTGGACTTTTTAATCTACAGAACGATGATTTTACAGGCAAAATGCAAACCCTTGTTCTAATCCCATAGATAAAACACCTCCACAGACTGATAAATATATAACATCTCCTCACCATCGGCCTCCCGTCGGTCCATCTGAAGTCTCTCTCAAACATCTTGTCGCTCAGACCGAGCCACTGGTAGTCACTGCCCATACCTGAGAGGGAAACACACCACAGTCTTTTAATCAGTTTTTCATTAGGATCCCCCTTTAGCATTAGCATTAGCCATTGTTCCTGGGGTCAACCCCATGGATGCATTGGTCCACACACACATTAACACACTTCTCCATAGTTTCTCCTTGGATAACAGGACTTAAAACATTCACACTGTACATTTGATATTTATATTTCATTGAATATTCCATCCCTTAACAGAAAAGTTGGTCCTTCAATAGTGTTTTTATTTATCAGACAGTTTATAGATTGTTTATCTTCACGGTCATCCGTATATTTTTCTTACTCTCTAATTCCGGTTTATTTCTATTTTGAGATGTTTCTATTTCAGAATTGTTTATTTCTAGTCTTTTCATTTGTTATGATGTGCAAAGCCTTGGTTTGTTTTATGCAGCTGCAACGAAAGAATGGCCCAAATTGGGATTAATAAAGTACATTTTATTTTACAGACACAAAAACAAACACACAAGGTTAACAATGAAACAACTCCTGTCATTAATTAATACAACTCTTCTACTACTGTTAAATAATGAAAGACCTGACAGTTATATGTATATACCCTGCGCTTTGAGACATTTCTAGATAAGGAACCCTTGTTTCTTACACCATGACTCATGTTTCACGGTACATACAAACTAAGACTCATTTCAATTACAGTTTCTGAAACCAAGATATTGTTTTAACAAAAGTTGGAACCATTGTTTGGTGTTCTCCAAAGCAAACACTTCTCCAGGACTTTATAACAGAGGGCTTGGAGAGGAAGGATGTGATGATTTACGAGGCTGTGGTTCCGACATTTGTGCTAGCTGTGGTGAATAACCGGGAGAGAAATCAGAGGAAAAGTTTCGGACTGAGCTGTGATTTAAGGACTGGCTCGAGTCCATTTCATCTCCGTTTCCCAGATAAACGGAGACACGGTTTACATGTTGCACAAGCTTTGATTGTGTATGGAAACTCTGTGTTTATCTGACTAACACTCATCACTGGATGAGAGCTCAGATTGAGTGGCTGCTTTCCAAACACTCTTCTCAAAGTGCTCTTTCCTGTAAAACATCAGCAACGCTTTACAGGATAAGTGCTTTTAAATATAGACATTTACTCACTTATAAAGTTTAGTGTATCAATGGCAGGCACCAAATGGACAAAATGGAAGTCATTAAAGACAGTTTTTCAACTATTTGGGTCCCAGACTGGGAGTTTAGGCACTCAAATCCAATCTGTATGTCCAAGCATCATGGGAGGTATTGCAAAGACATGTCTTCCATTATTGACCCACTGTATTGTAGAACCGTGTGCCTGCAACACTGTGCTAAATACTGTGAGTTTAAGTTAAACAAGGAACCACAGATGTTTCCTCTTTACAGTTTCATTTTCATCATACTTTTGATTCTTTTAAACCAATGGTGACTGATCCCCTCTCTGTCTCTCCTACCTGAAGACACTGTGTACAAGAATATAAACAACAAATTCAAAGTTTAAATTGGGTCGCTAATACCCATTGATAAACGGCTAAGAGTGTGCTTTACATAGATCGTTATACTTCATGTGTAAACTTATTTTATTTGGTGAAGCAGGTTTTATTGTGCTAATGTGTTAGCCGTTTATCAAAGGGTATTCGCCTAAGAGACTGAAACGACCCAATTTATTGTTTATTTTCTTGTAGTTACACGGTGTCTTCAGAGAGAGAAATAAAACCGTCAAAGACATCAGTATGTTTCGAGGCCTTGTTCATTGGACCGGTGTAGCTACATTCAGTTTTTCTACATGGACACCAATGCAAACGAGCATTTGGTGGAGTTGCCATGACCCCAGGTGATAATAAGTACAGGTAAAATGTCTTCACAACTGGTAGGAATGATAGAAAAAGCTTTGAGCTATATGCTAACGTACCATCTTAGTTTAGCTTGTTAGCTGCTCACATTGGCTAATTATCAGTTAACACAAAGTACATTTGAGGCTAATGGGAATGTCACAAGTTCTTTTCTTTGTATGCTTATTGACTCATAAGGGACTATAAAAGGTATTTCTATTCATTCTGGTGCTTAAATTAGTGTCTGAACCACATTTCGTCCAATGGTTGGTGAGATATTCCACAGAAAGCTATATGACTGTAAATCTAATGATCGGGCTAGAGTAAGAGTCAGAGCTTCACCAAAGTAAGAAGGATTCATCCTCTGGAGAACATGAACGTCTGAATCAAATTTCATGGAAATCTATCCGATAGTTGATGAGATATTTTGGTTTGAACCAAAGTGATTGAGTGTTAGACCCTAAAGATGGACATTGCTAGTGTGAATATTAACACACACACATATATAATAGCAAATGAGAAACATTTACCGTGTCCGCCTCTTGAACCCTGTGTAGATTATTTTCCTGCAGACACCAACGTTATACGTGCACGTGATTGAGTGTTGGACCCTAAAGATGGACATTGCCATTCCGCCAAGCCACTACTAAGGCTAAAAATGTTCTTCTGATGCATTGGATGTCAAACAGGGTTTTACTGAGTCTTAATTTCTTGGGATTAGAGACTGAATTAAAAGGTAGAGCGTTTAGCCTACATGCTAACATCGAGAGACGTTGTTTAAATGCCTCCTCGTGGACTTACGGTTGACGTAGATCTGCTCCTCTGAGGACAGGATGCTGGTCAGGTGGGCTCCGTGCAGACGGCACTCTCTCTCTGCAGCGTCCCACGTCCGCCGGTGAGTGAAGTATTTATAGCAGTGAGACTGAAACTTCTGCCAGCCGAACCCACACAGCTCGGTGTCTGCAGAGAGGGGAAACATACAGAGTTAAAGAACTGGGAATGCATTGATTATAACTGGGTATTTTGGTCAACTATATTATATCTATTGAAGCCAGATGAAGCCAATCAGCGTACATGACAGAATAACATTTCTTGACATCACTTTCTACAACCTATAAGAATGAAAGACTATTCAAACATAAAGAGTAGTCCTCTTAAAACATCTGGCTGGACACAATCCCGCTTTGTGGCAGATTAAAGACGTTTCTAAAGTATATATATATGGAAATATAAAAGTAACAGGCAACGACAACAGAGATTCTAAATATTGTAGGTCAGGTTTGAATGCACCTAGAGTAACCAGCTAGAAAACGCTCAAAAACCAGCTAGAAAGTGCTCAATAACCAGCTAGAAAGCGCTCAATAACCAGCTAGAAAGTGCTCAATAACCAGCTAGAAAGCGCTCAATAACCAGCTAGAAAGCGCTCAATAACCAGCTAGTAAATGCTCAAAAAGAGTCCATATCAAGGTCCAAATAGATCCACTAGTCCATAAGTTATAGTACAGTTCAGAGTCTTTAACTAGATTCTCCAACTTGATAATGTATAAAATATGCGCCAAAAATGTAATAAGTGCAAACAATCAAGACGGCAAGAAGAGCCAGAATCCTGGGAGTGCGTTAGCGTCAAATAAACCAAACCTTTTTAAATGCAAAACGCAGAAATATGCTTTTTTTCCTTCCTGCTTTTGCAGCTTCACAACATTAATTCTTTACTTCTCATCAAACTCTGTTGTCCAGTTCTCAGAAAAACAGAAAAACAGAGATGAGGTCCAGCTGTGGGACAATGAGCTCAGTAACACACAGTTGGACTTCATTAACCTCCACAAACCTCCAGTTGTCTGCAGGTCACACACATGCACACACTAACACACACATTTGGTTTAATATACAATGACTGTAAGCCATACAATCAGTTCAGTGCTTTGTGGGACTCGGCGGTAAACAATGGAGGTTTTGTATCAGCGGCTTCTGTGCTAATGAAGACGTGATGGAAAGTTGCCGTTGGGTTTTAGCTATCGTCAACCCACCATTTCTTATTAAGTCCTCTGTGAAGCATCTGGAGGGTCAGGTGAGGTCTGCACACATTTAATTTGGGACTCTGCTTTTGGCAAAGTACAGAATAAGTTGAGGACATGAATAGCAGGAGAGTCCGATGGCTGTATTTAGCAGAGTTCACTGATTCAATGCCACACAGCTGCAAGAGCTCTCTGGCAAAAATAATGGAGCAATTATCTGTTTTATACTCTGTCTTTCCACTGGCAGGAAGCGACTAAAGGACAGCTGTGTGTGTCTGTGTGTCTGCATCAGGGTGGATAACAAACACAGAGCTCCTCTCAATAATGCACATTTCATTCCTGTTGGACATAAGACGCTGGATGTATGGAAACGCCCTGTTTAGGTCAGGGGATTTCCACTTTCTACTCACTCCACCCTCATACAATGCAATGAACTCAGAGGAAAAACACTGCAATAAAGGGTTCAAAATAAAACATATATCTTTTGTTGTGCATATTTTTCAATGTAGGTCAAGTCATCGTTATAAAAGTCATTCAGGAAGAATGTTTTGCAAAAAGGTGTACATTTGATTTACCAATAAAGACGATAATTATATGTACATTTGTTAGAATTAACATCTATTTTAGGGCATCAGTAATGATTATGTACATATGAAATATACATAATATATAAACTCTAACAAAGGCCATGTGTTGCATCCATCCATCCATCCATCCATCCATCCATCCATCCATCCATCCATCCATCCATCCATCCATCCATCCATCCATCCATTCATCCATCCATCCATCCATCCATCCATCCATCCATCCATCCATCCATCCATCCATCCATCCATCTTCTCCCGCTTATCTGTGGTCGGGTCGCGGAGGTAGCAGTTCCAGCAGAGAGCCCCAAACGTTCCTTTCCCTGGCCACATCAACCAGCTCTGACTGGGGGATCCCAAGGCGCTCCCAGGCCAGCGAAGAGATATAATCCCTCCACCTGGTCCTAGGTCTACCCCTCGGTCTCCTCCCAGCTGGACGTGCCTGGAACACCTCCCTAGGGAGGCGCCCAGGTGGCATCCTTACTAGGTGCCCGAACCACCTCAACTGGCTCCTTTCGACGCGAAGGAGGAGCGGTTCAACTCCGAGTCCCTCCCGGATGACTGGACTTCTCACCTTATCCCTAAGGAAGACGCCAGCCACCCTGCGGAGAAAACCCATCTCGGCCGCTTGTATCCGTGTTGCATGCATCGCTGCAGGGACTTCTTTTTTACTTGTAAATGTTAAACACTTTAAAACTTTAAGAAAATTTATTTTATCAGTAAAGAAATATTTGAGTACTTCTAATAAAAGTTACTAAAAGTCAGATAAATAATCATAAGCAACTGATAAGCTGATTTAAAGTTAAAGTGCTACACTTATTATAAAGATTGTACCATGACTTTTAATCTAGTTGATGCTAAAACAGCCATTTCTTCAACGTTAGGAACCAAACCTCGCTGTAAAGAAAGAATGTGACCTTATCATTTCTCTTCTTAGACGTCGACAAATCTTATTTATCTTTAAAGAATATTAGGAGAGACATCCACTTGGTCTTTTTCTTGGAAAATATTAATCCTAGGAGCATGCCTGAGCCCTGATTAGTTGCTGAGTAATGACAGAGGAATTGGACGAGAAGCTGGAACTAATCTGCAGAGGAGCCAACGCCCTGCGTCCGAAAACAGCTGGGAGCAAGGACTGCAAACTGCATTAAGATGCACCTGTGAGAGTTATACAGAGATGGCAAAAGTACACACATCCTTTACTCAAGTAGAAGTACAGATACTCGTGTTTAAAAATACTCTGGTGAAAGTAGAAGTACTGACTAAACTTCTTTACTCAACTAAAAGTAAAGAGGGCTTTGAAATGTACTTCAGTAAAAAGTACCCATAACTAGCAGCTGTTTTAAAGAGTACCTGACCTCCCTTTATATTAATAGAACAATAATGTCATTGTTAGCTAATGAATGTTTCCATGCTGAACAACGGCAACATGACAACGTTTTCATTGGTCCCTCTTCTTTAGAGAAGACCAGGAAATGATGGATACACGGATCGTGTTCAAATCAATAGGCACGCAATGACTCTAAATAATAATGATCACGCCACCAAACACACATTCAAACTAAAGGAACCAGCCTGTTTGGAACATGTAAGAAGTAGAAAGTACAGGTATTTGGGTTCAACATGTAAGAAGTAGAAAGTACAGGTATTTGGGTTCAACATGTAAGAAGTAGAAAGTACAGGTGTTTGTGTTCAAAATGTAAGAAGTAGAAAGTACAGGTATTTGGGTTCAACATGTAAGAAGTCAAAGTAAAAAGTCGTCAGAAAAATAAGTAGTGGAGTAAAGTACTGATACCAGAAAAATGTACTTGAGTACAGTAACGGAGTATTTGTACTCCACTACTTCCCACCTCGGAGTGGAAATGTATCGAGACACACTAACTGTGATGGAAACTTCTGAAGCAATGGAGACTCAGAGAGGCACGTTTGCATCAACAAAGACCACTCTAACGGGGGCCAAAGCTACAAAAACAAGACGGAAGTCTAAAAAAAAAGGTGGGATTTGACTCTCATTATTGGAGTCTGTTGAACTTTAGTGTGACCGCAGCTCTGTGGGGTTCCTCAGGTGAGGCTCACCTTGTTGGCAGAGCTCTCCGGAGTAGCTGGGCAGACAGAGGCAGGTGAACGAGGCGACTCCATCCAGACAGGTGGCTCCGTTCAGACAGGGGTTCGACTGGCACTCATCGACGTCTGCAGACACACAACACCAGCCGTTACCATCCATCTGTCAGCGTGGGGTCAATGTGGTTAGTTCAAATAAATAAGCATGGCTCTGTGTGTGTTAATACCTGTTTCACAGAGCTGCCCGGTGAATCCAGGTGCACACACACACATATTCTGTGTGTTTCTTCTGTAGCAGGTGCCGCTGTTCTGACACACATTGGTCGTGCATGGCAGGAGATCTACATGGATCCATACAAAGTCAAAGAAAGACAGTTTTTGATCAACTCATGAACTTATATTTTGATGCCAACACAGATAGCTGTTGGAGGAGCTCAGGTCAGAAGATTTCCATTGCCATGTATACACTGTAGCTTATGTGCATATGACAATAAAGCCTTTGAATTTGAATTGAAATAAACTGCTGTAAAGTTACCACCACTGAAGCTACAAAACACTAATAAGTAGGTCCATGTACCTCTGACGTCCACGGTGCTGACCTCCACAGGGTGAGTGTTCTCCGGCTGCTCCGTGGTCCGGATCTCTTCTGCTTTCGGGGGCCGAACCTCCAGCAGAACAGGGGCCAACTCTTTATCGTAATCCACAAAATCATCCTCTGGTAGAGGGGTGGCAGCGGGGTCAGGGGTCAGAGCCCACTGAGGGACGGAGTGGGTGTGAAGATCGAAAGTGTACAAGGGCTGCGTGGAGCTCGTGGTGGTCTGCTTCGTCTGGGAATACTTGGTGGTGGTTGGGTCGTGGTCTTCAGGGGTTGTGGATGAAGACTTGGACGTAAGATCTGGATGTTTCTTATCATTGGTGGTGGTCTGCTTCGTCTGGGAATACTTGGTGGTGGTTGGGTCGTGGTCTTCAGGGTTGTGGATGAAGATTTGGAGGTAGGATCTGGATGTTTCTTATCATTGGTGGTGGTCTGCTTCGTCTGGGAATACTTGGTGGTGGTTGGGTCGTGGTCTTCAGGGGTTGTGGATGAAGACTTGGACGTAAGATCTGGATGTTTCTTATCATTGGTGGTGGTCTGCTTCGTCTGGGAATACTTGGTGGTGGTTGGGTCGTGGTCTTCAGTGGTTGTGGATGAAGATTTGGAGGTAAGATCTGGATGTTTCTTATCATTTGTGGTGGTCTGCTTCGTCTGGGAATACTTGGTGGTGGTTGGGTCGTGGTCTTCAGGGGTTGTGGATGAAGATTTGGAGGTAGGATCTGGATGTTTCTTATCATTTGTGGTGGTCTTCGTCTGGGAATCGAGAATCAGAATAAGAATCAGAATCAGATTCAGGTTTATTACCAGGTAGGTTGACACGTACGAGGAATTTGACTTGATTGACAATAAAATACAATACAAAGGCGCTTTATTGGCATCACATTTTAAACATAGTATTGCCAAAGCATTCCTCACAAGGCGTTATAACAGAATAAAACAAAAAGAAACACTAAACATGTGTGTGTGTGTGTGTGTGTGTGTGTGTGTGTGTGTGTGTGTGTGTGTGTGTGTGTGTGTGTGTGGTCACTCACTGCTCCTGAGGTTGTGGCAGGTAAAAAAGTATTCTGCTGCTTGGTGGTGGTTGGGGTTTGGTTTTCAGGCGTTGTGGATGAAGACTTTGAGGTAAGATCTGGATGTTTCTTATCGTTTGTGGTGGACTGTTTCGGGGTGTAACTTCTGAGGTCGTGTCCTTTCTGTTTGTGGTTTGGTCTGCAAAAGTCACCGCTGCAACATGTGGTAAAACAGTAACTGTGACCTCTGAAAGGGGGTCAAATGGACCACCCTTTTCCCCAGAAACTTCCCCCTCTCCGGACATCTGTTCTGCACCTGATCCTGCATCTGTCACCACGTCTACAGCCGGTAAAACCAAAGGAACTTCTACGTCCACAGGTTGAAGTTTCTGGGTAGAATACATCTCCGGTGGGTCTTGTCCTGAAGTTTCGTCTTCTCCCGATGCGGACCCTTCGGAGTCCTCGATGTCGGTCTTTGTGGTTGTTGTTTTCTGTGATTGTGCATCTGGGATTGAAGTAGTAGGAGGCTCCGTCCCGCCGATTTCCGTCTCATCGGTCACGCCTCGCGATTGGCTTCCCAATGACGAAACGTCGTCCGCGGATCCTTCCTGAGACTCGTCATCGGTGCCGCGACTTGCCGATCCTTCTGAATCGTCGAAGGTTGAAACACCTTTAGTGGGAGGCTGGGGAACAGAAAAGGGGGAAGATGGTGTTGAGGTTGCTGGAGATGAGACAGGGAGTTTCTGTTTGAACGTGGAGGTGGATCTTGTTGCCGTCTGATCGCCTGGTTCTTGGGTTTTGACGTCAGAATCCACGGATGCATCGCTGCTGTCCTTTGTTGGTGTTTCTTCACTTGGTGTTCCTTCACTTGGTATCTCCTCTGTTGGTGTTTCTTCACTTGGTATCTCCTCTGTTGGTGTTTCTTCACTTGGTATCTCCTCTGTTGGTGTTTCTTCACTTGGTATCTTTTGTTCTTCACTTGGTGTCTCCTCTGTTGGTGTTTCTTCACTTGATGTCTCCTCTGTTGGTGTTTCTTCACTTGTGTCTCCTCTGTTGGTGTTTCTTCACTTGGTGTCTCCTCTGTTGGTGTTTCTTCACTTGGTGTCTCCTCTGTTGGTGTTTCTTCACTTGGTATCTCCTCTGTTGGTGTTTCTTCACTTGGTATTTCTATGGTGTAGTCAAAAGGAGACAAGTTCTCGTTCTCTGTCCCTTCTTCATGGTCCACCTCGTTTACCTGAACAGGTGTGGCCGTCTCGAACTGATCTCCTCTGGCTTCCTCTGGCAGCTCAGACTCAAATTTCACCTGAAAGCATCCGAAAATACAGATGATTAAAAACATGGGTCTTAGTACTCTAATGTACCGACGGTAGCAGTGGTGTAAAGTAACTAAAAACATTTACTTTGAGTATTTCCATGTTATGCGACTCTGTACTTCTACTCCACTACAGTTCAGAGGTAAATGGTATACTTTTACTCCACTACATGTATTTAATACCTTCAGTTACTTCACAGATGTGGATGAATGATGTGAAATCTAATCAAGTGTTAAATCAGACTTTAGTTCCACCTGGAGTAAATCCACAAGCTACCCTGCAGTATACAAAGTCATTCAAACTAGCTGCACCTTTACCAGCTTTGAGAACACTTTGATGATCAATCATTATAAAACATATCATATATATTATTCTGAAATGGACCAATCTGCACAATGACTACTTTTGGTACTTCAACTATATTTTGATGATAATACTTTTCTACTTTTACTCAAGCACAAGATCTGAGTTGTTCTTCCTCCTCTGGACGGTACCTGATGTTTTCCGTTGATGAATCTGACGGTTGGAGGCAGGCTTATGGGAGAAATGTCGAAGGGATGGGCGTCTCCGCTGCCCTGCCCACCTTCACCGCTCATCTGAGAGAAGTGTGTGATCTGATTGAACTGAGACTGAGGCTGGTTCAGGATGTTCAGGATGTCGTCCACTGGAAAACAACAGGACACGGACATATTAGTACAACATGCAGATAAAGAGGTCTGAGGTATTTTGTTGCTCTAGTAGCAAAACAAAGAGTTGACCCAGAGATAATTCATGTACTAACATTTTCTGTAACTTTTTTATCGAATGCACCAACGTTTGTGTGGCTTTATAATCTCCATTGACAGGATTTGACATTTTTCCATAATTTATATTATGTCAACTGAAACACTTTGACTGTTGATCGACCGAAAAACAAGTCACGCTTAGTTTTGGACATTTTAGAGACAAAATGGTTAATTACAAAGATCAGCAGACTGAACAATAGTGAAAATAATCCTTTGGTGCAGCACTAAACTCAACCAAAGCAGCTGTATCTTAACTTGGCCAAACTAAATTAGCAATATTATGATTTAATTTGTAAAAATCCAATTAAAAAGTCACAAGTTTCCTAGATTCAAGAAATGTTTCTGAACCTTGACAATCCAATACAGTTTTCGGCTTCCAGAGACTAAAACATTTCTTTCTCTAGAGCGAAACAATGACTGGACTGACAGATAATTTATTTATCTATACTTTCTGTAATCTTTAAAGAAAAGGTACCAAGGTTTAAGAACAGTAACAGCCACTTATCTCAGACATTATGGACCCCTGTGACCCCTGGTCCCATGCCTGTTGCATCCATGGAGGTAATAAAACAAATACAGACAAATGTAGGGACTGTGTTTGAGAAGTGGTTAGTTACGGCTATTCAGGCAGCTCCCTGGAGAAAAGACAATTAGGGTCAAACATTTGTGGTTTGTTTGGCTCTTTCTACACAACACAAAGCTCTTTAGAGGAGGTTAATCACCCCCTGGGACCACCAGTGTGTCTTTGTGAGAAAGAAAAAGAAGGTGAAGTGAAAGAGTATTTGCTCTGATATATCTGACTATTCATGAGGCTGCTTTTCCCACCTGGAGACTCTGGGATGTGTTTACAATACGCTGAACGGGGGGATGACTGACTTCATAGCTTTTTCCACATCTGGCTCTGCTAAGTGTGTGGTTTGTGTGTGTGACAGTCTGTCAGCATGCAAGACCTGTAGCTGTTTCCTAAGAAGACAACAAACAAAAAACCAAATCTGAAGCAGCAGCATAAGTCCTCAACAGAACAGAAACAAAAATTGAGGTCGAGCGGAAAGATAAATGCTCTCCATGACAGATTAATCTGTCAAATGGGAAAGTATAAGTGGGGGAGGGGAACTACTTTAAAGTAAATGTGATGGAAATATTAATAGAGAGTAGTTTTGGAAAGACATGTCAAACAGAAGACTCTTAGGGTTAGGGTTGGACTGTTGGGAAAAACTGGTTACTGTCCGCCATATGTCTACATTAATGACACTATGTCTGAGGAATACACTTCCAGAACTGAGTGGAAAACTTTAAGAAGTTTTTATTGTACAATGCCATGTCTCTTATGCTGCTGCTGCTGCAACACAACCATTTCCCAAATTGGGATCAATAAAGTACTATCTTGTCTTATCTCTTATCTTAAAGTGCTTGTGACACGGTTTTCCCCCATCATCCAAACCATTCATTTCAGTAAATAATGTCCCCTTGAAACCGTTGTTCTTTGATAACCGTTAATCTGCCCTTCAATGTGACCATATTCTGGATCTTCTCTGGGTCTGCTCTGGGATTCTTAAACTCCCGCGAAAAGGTGTGCCGCGTCACAGAGGGAACACGAACGCTTCCGGAGTCCAGTATCTGTATGCAAACAAACGATGGCGCACACAGCAGCAAGCTCCGACAGCGATTGTAGTTTAATTTTGAATGTGTCTGAGAGCTCATATGAGGATGAAGCATCTGATAGTGATAGCCTCGTAGACGATATTGACTATATGCCCTACAGATTCGAACCATATGCCTCTGAATCGGATGAAATTAACTCCGAGTCGGACAGTGGAGACGACAACCCCCCGACTCTTACACACACACACACACACACACACACACACACACACACACACACACACACACACACACACACACACACACACACACACACACACACACACACACACACACACACACACACACACACACACACACACACACACATCACGTTTAAAGGTTGTTGTTCTTACCTGAGTTTTCTCTTGTTGCTCGAAGTAGGCACTTCGGGGGCGTTTAGCTGGGGGGTTGGCGAAGTCTTTGGGGCCTTTACGGATTTGGGAAGGCGTGGGAAAGAGAGTAGGCACTGCTGACGGCTTCAGAATCCGTCTTCGCGCAAAATCAATCCCAGTTTCAGCCATCAACAAAGGCCTTTCCTCGAAATTCTCGGCCAGAAAGTGGGCGCTGCATATGTAGGTCGATGTGGGGTTCATCACAGACCAGCCAGCCCTTGTGTTCTGCACGTTTTTCTCCCATGTGCGCTGACGCTTGACATCCGTTGGAAAGCTATGTATGCTGATGTTAAGTTCCTCATTTGCTGTATTGGAACAGCCAGACACAACGCATCGTCGAACCATCTCTACGCGTGACAAATCCCTTCTGTCCCTGTCTGGCTCAATGGGAGCAGAATAAATATGGCCCTTTGTGACGCACTTCCGCCTTCGTCCCGAAAAAGGAAACTGAGTGAAGGACTTTTCCCGCGATATTCGAAATTATTGATATTTATCAATACGGTATCGCAAATTCATTTTTAAACTGATGGTTCGAGATGACTAGTAGCCCAACATTGCATTGCACAACAATAGGTGGGATGGTGTCACAAGCACTTTAAGTATGACAGTATTTTAGTGGATTAAGTTTTCCTTTAACTCACCTGATTGGTTTCTGTCCTTCATGTCGACGATGATGAGATGGATGGGCGTATTGCCTGAAGAGGACTCCCTGTCCACAGGAATGGCCAGCGAATGGTCGAGCTCAAACGTGGATGTAGTTCCTGGGGTGACGTCCTCTTTAAAAACAACAGCGGGTTGCTGACCCCCCTCTCTGGTGCTGGCTGGTACGCTTAGTTCAGGGGTGGGGGTCTCTGGAAGAAGATGCAATGGTCTCTGTGTGGTTTCTGGGGTGATTTCTGGAAGAGAACTTGGTCTTGATGTGATGTCTGGAAGAGAACTTGGTCTTGATGTGATGTCTGGGGTAATTTCAAGAAGAGAACTTGGTCTTTCTGGGGTGATTTCCAGAAGGGAACTTGGTCTCGTTGTGGTTTCCTCCCACCCTTGTCCCGGGGTCACCATCGCCCCACTGTAGCTTCCCTCGCTGCTTCCTCCCTCCCCACTTCCACTGCCGGACCCCACTCTGCCTCCCTCCTCCCCCCCGTGGGAGATATCGAGTTGTGGAGGCTGCAAGCGGGTGGTCGGTAACGGAGGCAGCTTCATGGGGGGCAAAGTGTCTCCACTACCTGGTAACGCCTCTAATACGTTGGGGTTGAAAAGTAGAACGTCGTAGTCTAAGAACATTGGAGTGGGGGTCCCGGGGGCCAGAGTCTGAGCGGAGGTGTGTTTGGAATATGTAACGGGATCTTTGGTTTGGATTTCAGCTCTTTCTGGCATGAAGACTAGTCCGGGTGTTGGAGTGGTTCTTTCTGGAATGAAGACTGGTCCGGGTGTTGGAGTGGTTCTTTCTGGAATGAAGACTGGTCCGGGTGTTGGAGTGGTTCTTTCTAGCATGAAGACTGGTCCGGGTGTTGGAGTGGTTCTTTCTGGCATGAAGACTGGTCCGGGTGTTGGAGTGGTTTTGTGGCGTTCAGTTGTATATTCAGTGGGCATCATCGGAGGGCTTGTAGTCGTTGGTTCGGGTAGTTTAGCTGCAGGAAAAGGAAACAGAGAAGAAGAAAGAGGATTTAAAACCTCAGCAGTTTTCACCTTTTTGAAATTCAGACACGAAGACTGTAATGCTTGATTTGTAATGATGTTTCTGAACTTGAATGCCTGAAGAGTTCCCGCATTTGTGGTTGCTAAGACTCATGGTTATTGTAGTATTCTCATTTTTATATGAATTTAGTATTAAAGACTATTTCATTTTGCTATTCTATTGACTTTAAAG